>VZRU01013338.1:156345-172021 GCA_013398155.1 Pedionomus torquatus
GTTCAAGGCCAGGCTGGATGGGGCTTGGAGCAACCTGGGGTGGTGGGAGGTGTCCCTGCCCAGGGCAGGGGGTTGGAACTGGATGGGCTTTTAGATCCCTTCCAACTCCAACCATTCTATGATTTTGGTAGAAGGTCCCTGTTGTGCACAGGAAAGGATGGGTGAGAGGGGGATAAGGGCTCCCCCTTCTAGACCTGGAGCTGCCCTTGGGAATGCGTGTTTGTGGCCTGGTCAGTGCAGCACAGGCAGGTGCACTGCATACGGAATGCTGTAAGGTACCAGGTGTCCTATAGCAGGCTCTTACCCCACTCCATTACCTGGGTTTGGTACCACAGACTTCTGAGGGCTCCAGAGGTGTCCCACCTGCTCCAGCTGCTCTGTCCTAACGAAACATCTTCATTATACCTGTGCCCCCGGGGGGAGGTGAGGAGAAATAGGCCCTGCTGTCGGTTCCCATTAAAGAGAATGAGGTGGAAGGGTGTTTGTAAAGGAAAGCATGGAAATTGCACAAAGGAATTAATTTAGGAGATGAGCTCTCTATGAAAATGACGCAGAGAGCTACCGTGGATGTGAAGTGCTTACACCAAAGTGTAATCCCATAACTGCTGACAGAATCTGGACTTAATTAAACTCCATCTAGATTTATTTTTTTTTTTTTTGCACACTAACAAAACCTATTGATTTAACCTTGCCATGAATGTAGCTTTCTGTAAATCTTTTCTTTTTTTTCTAATTGAACAATTCTTGTATTATGTCAGGGTATAAAGAATAAATTACTTGTAACTACGTCTGTTTCAAAGCTTTATCAATATTTGAGCTTAGCTATTTTATTTCTCATGTAATTTTGTCACTGAGCTGTTCACATCACAGAAATGTTCCATCTCGGCCTGCCGTCTCATACTCTGAAAAACGACTTCTATTCTGCTGCTGTCGTCTTTATCTTCCAGTATCCTTTGTGTGTTCTGCTTAGAAGAAGAGTACAGAAGAAAACGGAGTTGTTTGCCTCTGGCCAGGGACGCTTCTCAGAGGTGCTGCGAAGGCTGTTGCAGAGGGATGGACTCTCCCAGAAGGTCTGTGGCTGATGAGCCAGGAGTAACCCAACCGAATTGTCGGATCCAGGACAGACTGTGAGGTGGGTAAATGAGGAATCCCATTTCATATATAGCTGGAGCGTGTTTGGTGCTAGTGTGATCGTGGGTCCATAAACGTGATAGTTCTGAAGCCTTTGCAAAGGCCAGTTGTGTTTATCACAGCGTTGTCACTCGGTCTGACCAGCCCTCACCACCTGGCCCGGTCAGAGACTTTACCCGTCTTGTTGGACCTATGGAGGAATTCTGGCTGTAGAGCAAGCATTAATGTGAGCACTTGGTAGGGAAAGCAAAGTCTATTTGCTGCCCAATTTATAGTGTTTGAAGTCCTGGAACTGAATTGTAGCACAGGTGAACAAACCACCCGTGAGCACGACAGCCCAAGCAGGAGCATCCCTCCTCTGCAGGCAGTGGAGGGGGCTTCGCACTGGCCACTTGCACAGCTTCTTGCTCGCACCACTCTCACCAGTATCTCTAAAAATCCCAAAATACAAGTGGCAGAGCTGCCACGCTGGGTAAACTCAGCGGGTCCACGGGCAACATCTACAGGAACGTTCCAGCAGGGGCCAAAGGCAAAATATCTCTCCGAGGGGTTGGCCCCTTGAGTGCCCTGTGCTACTCCGGAAAAATATAAATTAAGGAAAGGTCCCAAAGGATTTTTGATCTGTTACACTTTATGCTAAAGAAATTAACCTTTGTATAATGTACCTGCATCTTATTAGTCCTATCCCACTGAAGTACCATCTTTGGGAGGCCTCTTGCTCGGTATTCTTGATTATAATTAAAAAATTCCCCATATAAGCAAAAATGTAGAAAACCATAAAGATGTAGTTTAGTTTGTAAACATAAATTAACGTCCTCAGTGTAAAAAAGATCTAGTCTCTTGCAATCCCCACAAAACCACAATATTAATTTATAAAATTCAACTGGATTAATTATCTGAGTCATCATCATTAGCAGAATAGGTTTCACTCAGGTGCACTTGTAATTTATTCTGTGTAACTTGTGGCCAAACAGCTCTTCTCAGATTTCAAAGAGCAGGAGAGACCTTTTTTTCTGTTTTAGCAGGAGATGTAAACCCTGTTTTGCCCAAACATGGTCCCTTGCAGCACCCCAGTGCTATGGGATGCTGTGCCCGTCCCCCAGGCAGCTGTGGGATGGAGACAGAGCTTAGCTTAGAGATCACCAATAGCTGATACAATATGCTCGTAATAACCAACAAAATGGAAGATACTGGGTAAAAGTATCCACCCAACAGCTCCCATCCGCAACCAGTCAGTGTGAAACAGGTCCAGAGGACAATTCATCCCTCCAGTTCCCTGTTTTACAGTGGGATACAACCACGTTTGGAGGTGTCAGTCCTCCTCCACCGACAGTAAGAGAACCTGCTGGTGTGGCTGAGAGCAGGGGCTGGCAACCCAAAGGTGAGCAGAACCCTAGTCAATGGGAAAAAGCACCATATGAGGCGCCTCCTCCTCCATTTGACACCAAAATGCTGGGAAAGGGGCATCCTGCATCCACACAGCTACAGCAGGAATTATCCAGTAGCAGAGAGAGATTGAGCTGCAGCTTCAGGATCACAGATGGAATTGAAACCCACGTACCATTCACTGCATGGGGCATTTTTGGAAGCCCACCAGTCTCTCCCCAGCGTCGGTGGAGCCCCCTCTACCAGCCCTGTCTCGTACCAGCAGAGCCTGGGCAGGGTCACCTCGTGTCTGGACCAGAGTGTGCCGAGGCAGTGGGGCATCCAGAGCTGCTGCTTACGGGATCGCTTGGTGGCACGGGGCAATTTAATGGGCTGAGCGTGGATATGTGTCCAGCTCTGGAGTCCTCAACAGAGAAAGGACATAGAACTGTTGGAAGAGGTCCAGTGGAGGGCCATGGAGATGATTAGAGGGATGGAGCACCTTTCNGCTTGGAGCAACCTGGTGTGGTGGGAGGTGTCCCTGCCCAGGGCAGGGGGGTTGGAACTGGATGATTTTTCAGGTCCTTTCCAACTCTAACCATTCTATGATTCTATGTGCATAGAAATCTGCCAAAAACAACTCCCTGGGCGCCTTGACTTGGTAGAGACACTTTTTTGTCTCTGTTTGGGCAACACTGCGTCACAGCCCGGCTAAATCACTGCATCCGAACGGGTGCTTCAGCTTTAAAAATAACATTTTCTTGATAAATGCTTTTTGAACTGGTTTTAACAGTTAATGTGGCAGATTCTGAATGTCTTCTGATGGAAAGACTTAGTGCCTGTTAATATAAAAATAGTAATAGTACTACTAATTCAGTCTCCATGGTAATACTCCTGTTCTGGAGGATGTCAGGGGAAAATCGGGTTTGATTTTTGACGTGAAGGGTTCAGCCTATCGCAACAATATTCCCAGCTTCCAGCCAGGGTTGCTGGAGGACACGAGGTGCAGATTTTTTCCCTTTTCATTGACTCCTATGACTTGGGAAGGGATAATTTTTTAGAAAAGCGCTACCCATAATTTAGGGAGTTCAAGCCGCGGAGTGTCTGCGACATGGAATTACATCCCCTGTACCAATTTAAAGCCTTATTTCTTGTGAAATCGCTTCCTAGTGTTTGGATTCTCTAATTTGAACTTCCAGCAAGCAGATGTCAGGATTTCCTTGCCTGATACATTAAAGAACCTTTTCTTAGCAGGAACGTGCATAAATACATGCACACCACGATCAAGTCAACTCCCAGCTTCTTCTGAAATAAAATATTTAGACTGGAGGGGGGGGTGTTCTGTATTCAATATTTTCCTTTTCCAGGCAGGTTTTTCCACAATTCATTTCATTCTTCTTCTGGTTGTGGTTGTCAGTGCCTTCTGGTTCTCACCTGAACAGGGGGAGGTGGTGATGTTATAAGGGAACCTCTGCTGTGGGTTGGTGGGAGTGGGTTCTAGGCTGTCGGTAGGCTTGGGTGGAGAAAGAGCTTCCAGCACACATCATGCGAAGGAGAAGAATACGTACAGAGAGGGCAGTGTGAGAGTGTGTCCCAGGGACCAGTGGGTTTTAGAGACTGGTAGTGCTGAGGGGCTTTATGAGTGGCCGTGTAGAAGCCACCCTGCCAGGCTCTGCTGCTGAACTCGGAGCTGGGCTTGGGCTCCCCAGTGGGCAAGTAGGAGAGGATGTGTGAGCAGCCAAGGGAATTGGTGAGTGTGAGCAGTTATCTGCTGCTATTAAGGGTATCAAGTTATTGTTGCCAATAACAGCTTAATGAATAGAAGGTTTTCTACAAGAAGTTCGTGGTGATCTCTGTCTCCTGACACCATACGCCTTATGAGGGAAAGAGGGATTTACAGCAGAAAGTTACTCTTGTTTCCTCTTCTACTCCCTCACCATGGTGGGTGAGAAGTGAGAGCCCCTGCCCTGCTGCCACCCCACCGCCGTGGTTCTGCTCCCCAGGGCTCATCCCCAGCTGCCATCGGAGCAGGGCCCTGTCTTCAGCAGCCAGAGTTATTTTCATTTCTTCTACCTCCATGTATCCAGGGATACATTAATCCTCCTTTCCCCGGTGTCTCCGTGGGAGCTCACATCCAGTTAGAGTGAAATCCTTTCCTCATATAAATATTAGACATCTAAATCTGAGCCAGTTTCCCGGGCTCCCTTTAGAGTCCGTAGGGAGGAATGGGCAATCCGTTCCCATCCATCCCATTTACCTACATAACAACTGCCCTTCTGATGTTCTCATTTCTCTTCATTAGTTGGAACAGGACCCAGGGTGACTTGCCCTGATTTAAGAGCCCAGCTCTTGCTGTCTCAGCCTAAACACACCCAGTCCTAATGGTCTCCACTGAAAATGCTTCCTGTGGCTCCACTCCCAGCTCCTCACGCCGTGGGACAGCAGAGAGATTTTGTCCCTGTACGTCCATTAATGTGTTCTGATATGCGGGGTAATTACACCTTGCAGAACGAGGCCAGCCCTGGCTCTGTGCTCGGATGGTCTCTGCCACCCAACTCCATGTGTGATAACCTCATTGCCCGCGCCCTGGGCGGTGATGATGGATTCCCTTCCATGTCAAAGTATTTTCCTAGCAAAGGTCCGAGAAAAAGTGTTACAGAGCTCATCAGCTGGTCCCTGGTGGGTTCCTCATAAACAGCCCACGTCAGGTGTTCTTGCTCTTGAGAGAAGCTGCTACAGCACGTCCACACCGCCCGAGAGAGCCCCGGCTGTACAAAGTCATAGGAAAGCCAGAGTGCAATTTAAAAGTTAAGGGAATCAGAATGGTTAGAGTTGGAAGGGACCTCAGAGATCATCCAGTTCCAACCCCCCTGCCCTGGGCAGGGACACCTCCCACCACACCAGGTTGCTCCAAGCCCCATCCAGCCTGGCCTTGAACCCCTCCAGGGATGGGGCAGCCACAGCTTCTCGGGGAAACCTCTTCCAGGCTCTCACCACCCTCACAGCAAGGAAGTTCTTCCTAATATCCAATCTAAATCTCCCCTCTTCCCATTTCAAACCCTGACCCCTTGTCCTGACCTTTTCCTGACAAAGAGTCCCTCTCCTAAATGAATTGTGAGGATGGAGAACATCCTTACAAGGTGACACAAACACTTAGTGCTGCAAAAGCCATCATTAGTTTCAGTTTGTTTTGATTTTTAAGGTATAGAATTCATATTCTTGATGTTTCTTTTTATTTCCCGGGGATGTCTGTGACACAACCGAGCAATATTGCTGTGAAAGCTCTTGTGAAGAAATGCAACACCCTCTGATCCTACTGGAGAGAGGTTGCTGGGCAGGAGCCCTGGGTCTCCTCTGCCTGGACTTCGCCAGGTCCACCGTGAGGATTGTCCATCCAGGTTCACGGGGGCCATGGAGAAGGACCGTTGGGGTCTTTCCCCACCACATTTGTCATTTCCATAAGCTGGAGCAATGGCAGTTGTCACTTGGGCTGCAGGCTGGGGCCTCACGGCAGCTCCTGGACGTGGAGGAGTTGTGCCTCCCCCGGCATGGGGGCACACTCTGGGGAGAAGGGTCAGAATAAACTCTCCTTTCAGAGAGTTTTGCCTTAAAATCTTTGCATTGTGTGAGCTGCTGGGGGTTTATGAGCGTTTCGAAGAGCATTTCCCAGGGGCAGTGCTAAGAAGTTCATCTCTTGGGCTGGAGACCACCCCAAAGGAGCGTCGCTTATCCAGGGGGGAGAGGACACAGCTTCTGCAGAGACGTGAGCTGCTCAGCAGGACTGTGCTCCCCACACGAGGAGGTTGTGGCCAGGCCAGTCAGCTTGAAAGTCATCTCTGTCCACCTAGAACTGCAAGAACCGGGGGGTTCGTGTGGGGCCGACAGGGGAGGCGTGACAGGAGGTGTGGGGAGTAACTTAGAAGGTAAAGAGGAGAATGACCGACACAAAACCAGTCACAAACTCAGTCCTGGGTAAACAAAACAGGGAAAACATACAGAAATATATAATTTAGAGTCATCAAAAAAAGCTTGTTTGCTTCTAAGACCATAAAAGAAGGGTCTGTGTTTGACCCTTCTGCTAGGTCATCAGGTTTGGGGTTTTTTTGGTTGTTTTTTTTTTTTTTTTTTTTTTGTTTTTTTTTTTTTTTTTTGTTTTGGTTTTTTTTTTTTTTTGGTCTTTGAGGATCTACATTGCTGCATTTTTAAAGGAGATGACATGTTGAAATAGAAGAAAAGTGCAACATAAATTCAGATTAAAAATTTTCTGAAGTTTTTTTTTGGGCTGAAACTATCACCAAATTAAATCTAATTTACCAAAGATTACAATTGACCTAAAACTTAAAGTTGTGGTTTAACCAGGACATCCTGCCTTTCCTGGGTGATTACTGCTTGCTTTGCCTTACAGCCTGAAATTGTTCTCTTATTAGCTTTTTAAACCTGAATGTTGTGGTGGCAAAAGGAAATGATGGCATTAAAAGATTAAAAGATAAGCTCATTTAATTTTTTTTAATAAGCAGACCTCTTTTTTTTTTTTTTTTTTTCCTAGGACTTTTTTTAGGACTTGCACACAATACAAGTGAAAAAGAAGCCTTTTCTTTTTCTTTTTTCTCTTCCCCTTTTCATTTTGAATTCCTGTGACAGTCAAGTAGCAAACAGACTTTTAAAATAATGACTCCTGGTTTGAAACCTTGACTAATGAGGTACAGCCTGGTTTAACAGCATTGTTCTAAAGGTTTAAAAACACGGAATTAAAACTAAGTCATTATCACAACATTAACTGCCGTGGTTTTGGTTTCCCAAAAGCCATTAAAATGGTTACTGAAAAGGCCACGGTGGCAGCGGAGTAAACCCTTGACTCATTAGAGAGCTCCTCCAGGAGCCCACCAAAGGGTGTCTGCCAACGCCGCTGATTACCAGAGACATCTTACCTATGAATATAGCCCTGGAAAAGGAATAAAATCATCTGTAGACTGTCGGCTGCTGGAGGGAGTGGTGGCGGATGACCTAGGAGGGACTGGCTGTGCTTGCGGGGGTTGGCATCCCCGCTGCGGCAGAGGCGATGCTGATGGGACACAGCGGCACCGTGGGCAGTGGAGGTGCCACCCCCAGGGACACGACGTGAAGGTGGCGGCCGCGTGCTTGGAGGGGGCAGGTGTCGCTCTTTGTGTCCACTCCAAACGCTTTTGTTTTCTTGGCATTAGGAAAACACCTCCGGGTCTGGTAACGTCTCTTGTTTTCAGAGAGAACTTTGCCTCTCTCTGGGTTTTCTGGGAGCAATACTGTTTAACATCTTTGTGGGAGACGTGGACAGTGGGATGGAGGGCACCCTCAGCAAGTTTGCTGATGACACCAGGCATGGTGGCGTGTCGACACGCTGGAGGGAAGGGATGGCATCCAGAGGGACCTGGACAGGCTGGAGAGGTGGGCTGGTGCAAACGGCATGGAGTTCAGCCAAGCCAAGGGCAGGGTCCTGGCCCTGGGAGGTGGCAATGCCAGGCACAGATACAGGCTGGGCAGAGAATGGCTGGAGAGCAGCCCTGAGGAGAAGGACTGGGGAGTGCTCCTGGAGGAGAAGCTCCCCAGGAGCCGGCAGTGTGCGCTGGCAGCCCAGAAAGCCAACCCCAGCCTGGGCTGCAGCAAAAGCAGCGTGACCAGCAGGGACAGGGAGGGGATTCTGCCCCNGGACAAGGGCTAATGGTTTTTAATTGGAAGAGGGGAGATTTAGGTTAGATAATAGGAAGAAATTCTTTGCTGTGAGGGTGGTGAGACCCTGGCCCAGGCTGCCCAGAGAAGCTGTGGCTGCCCCATCCCTGGAGGGGTTCAAGGCCAGGCTGGATGGGGCTTGGAGCAACCTGGTGTGGTGGGAGGTGTCCCTGCCCAGGGCAGGGGGGTTGGAACTGGATGAGCTTTGAGGTCCCTTCCAACTCCAACCATTCTATGATTCTCTTAGAAATGTGTCTCGAGCGGTGGCCATGCCTTGCTGCTGCTGTTCACATTCAGGAGCTGCAGCAGCAGGCACTTCAGAGGGAGCAGTTTTTTTGGGTCCTGACAAAGGACGAGCTGTTTGTGGCAGACAGCTTTAGAAAACAGGCTTTCCCAGGAAGGGTTGTGCTTTTTGTGAGTAGCCATTATAAGGGTTATTAAAGTGAGCGTTCTGGCAAGTTGTGTCATTTACATCAAGATTCTCCTGCCACAATTCCATATGTTCTCACAGCAAATGATGCCAGGGAATGTGGGAAAGAGTCCAGCTTATTGTCAGAGGGAGAGAGATAAAGGATTTATTCGTCCTGTGGATCGCAGTGCGCTGTAGAAATATGTAAACTAACTTTAAACAAGCAATTAAAACTAGAAGCAGTTCAGCTGAGGCAGCGTGGGGTCTAGCAGAAGCTCTTTTTTTGCTAGAAAGCAAGATAAAATTGCCTCCAAAGAGCCTGCTTTTGCAGCTAGCGTACATCCAGCATCTGAGCTGGCACATCTGAAAGCGGGCTGCTTTTTCCTAAAGGGTGCTGAAATCTGTGGTGCCGAGGACACCAGGGAAGGAGCTTCCCACCCCTTTTTTTTTCTTGGATTCCAACAGCAAACTGGCTGCCAGAGGTGGGGTCAGGGCGAAGCTGTCAGAATACCTTCCCGATAGGAGCAGCAGCCATTTCACCCAGGTTTGGGTGTTGGTGATCTCCTGCTGGCAGCTTTTCCCTTTTTATTGGCCTCTCATGCAACCCCGACTCCAACAGACACCTCGGCGTCTCCATCACCATCTAACAGCTTGTGGCTGGGCTAAATCTATGCATCATGTTGGCGCACATCAGCTTCTACCATGGCCATCCTGCACCCACCACCCCTTTGCCACCTGTCCCCTGGTGAGCTGGGAGTTGCAAAATTGTCCTTAGAGAAAAAAAACCTGTTTTCTCAGAATATCGCTAATCACCCGTAGTGGAAAAAGCAGAAAGCAGAGAGCTCGCGGAGATAAACCGGCTGGTCCAAGTGGCTGAAGGCAGGTGGCATCACACAGTGGCAAATAACGCAGCTCCCCGGGTTTCTCTGGAGTCTAGTGCTCTTCAGCTCAGCCTCCTGCACGGCACGGTGCCCCGGGCTGGGCCGAACCAGCTGCTGCTGGGGTAGGACCTGGCTCCCTTCCCGGGCAAACGACGCATAAAACACCTCTGATCAGTTATACAGATGAGCCCAGCGTCGCACAGAGGGATTATCAGGGATTCTTCGTCCGATATTTGAGGGAAATGTGGAGGTGGTACTTTTGGCTCCTCATCTGCCACCCTTTTTGTGCTGACCTCAGGGTTGGGCTCGTGGGTTAACTCCAGTTGGCTGCAGCACAGTGCAAAGAAGCGTTGGTTTATTCCCTTAAGCATTCCTCACAGCTGTCTGCACATGTTTTGCTCAAATTGTAGGAAAAGGTGTCATTTTATGGAGTATCTCAAGAGGTGTGCTGTCCCACCCGGTGTGGAGGGAGCAGCAGCCCCTTGACCCCGCTCAGAGAATGGGGTCGGGGTGGGATGCGGGGCTCACCCTGCAGCATCTCGTGCGGGACCAGCCCTGCCGTCTCTGACCTGGCTGCTCTCTGGGCTGCACCTTCTCTGCTCCCTGCTCGTTTCAGACCCCTGCACAGACCCCTCCAACACGTGCAGCTTCTGGATGAGTTGGTGGTGGAGCTGCTGTCTCTGGAGACATTCAAACCCTGCCTGGCCAAGGGCCTGGGCACCCTGCTCTGGGTGGACCCGCACTGGCAGGGGGTTGGACTAGGTGGTCCCCAGAGGTCCCCTTCCAACCCCACAGCACTCTGTGGTTCTCTAATTCCAGTCTTTAACTTGAGATCTTTAATCTCTAATTTTCAGTGGCATTGCAAAGCCCCCAAGCTGCTGCGTTTCACTCCCAAACGGGGAGGGCAGAGCAGGCTGTGGTGTTTCCAAAGACAAAGGAACGGGTCCAACTGCTCTAACTGCTCGCTCGTGCCAGCCCAGGTCCTCTCTGGACATACGATGGACGTACTGAGGAAGTATGAGCGGAGGAGTGGCACGCTGGGGACATTCGGGTATCTGCGATTGGCAAACACCAGCAGAGGTTCGGGTCAGCAGTGTGACTGGTGACCATGAACCGCTTCTGATGTGTGCGTGGGAGGGATGTGCTCTGTGGCAAACATCACTGCGGGCTTGTGGCCTGGAAAGAGTCTGGGGAGAGCCCTCTCTGTGGCAGTGACAGCGATCCCTTTGAAGTGACTGTGGACAAGGTTTTCCTTGGATTTAGTGTTGTGTTATTGAGGCAAAGACATCCGCTAGGTCACAATAGCTAATTTTTGACGGACCCTGATGAAATGCCATTCCTTGCTCCGTGTTCTGCTGTGATGTATCGGGTTCGGTGGCAAGGACACGGGAAGAGCCACCAGTTCTCCTTGGGAAATGCTGCAGGCTCTGATGGAACGCGCTTGCAGAGAGGTGAAGGCACAGCAAGAAAAATACTCCTTTGGGATTTAAATGCTGGTACGATGATGAAAGAGACTCCCCCAGCTGGGCCACACACTCATCTGTCTCCTTTGTATTTCTCGAAGACTTAATAACACTGGCCACTATTAAGCAAAAAGCAGCAAAGGTCACAATAACACGAGCATTAAAGTTCCAAGAATTACGTTCTAAAATTTGTCTCCTTTGATTTACTCTTTGTTGGGGTAAAATTTTGAAGGGCAAATATTAGAAAATATTCGTTTTTCACCCGGTTGCTTTTTAGAGCCATCACGAGGTGGTGATCTCAGCTGCTTGCTGAGCAGATCAGGTTGCTGGGCAGTCACACGTCTTGCTCATCAGGGGCAAATCGAGCCTGAGAGCCCACAGTTCTGTACAAAACGCAGCGCCTTTTGGATGTGGCAGGTGAAACACACGGGCACGGTTGCACCCCAGAAATGCTGACTTTCAGAGTTGCCGATGTCGCACCAGCATTGACAGCTGTGTTGACAGCACCGACCTCGCTGCTGTGCTTGAAGCAAGAGTGAGCGGAGGGAGGTTCTGCGCTGGGTCCGTACAGAATGGCAGCGGGTGACCGTGGGGCTCCTTCCAGTACACTTTGTGGACGTGCGGCTGCTCCGTTTGTACAATACACGGGAATAAGACCTCAGAGTACGGAGTGAGCGAGTTCAGGCTCCGTGCTCACAGCGTGGTGGCCACTTTCTGGAGCGCACATCCCGTCTCCCAGGAGGCCTTGGCTGTCCTACTTTTAGCATCAGCTGTTAATGCTGAAAGTTAAATTCAGCAGGTAAATAGCTTTATTCAGCAAGTCTCCACAAGACTCACACACCTGGAATAGATTTAATCTCAAAGCAGGTTTCAGAGTCTGCCAAGGGCGAGCAACCCTGCTCCTCTCCCCAGGTGGGCTCAGGACCTGCAGCAGCTGCCGGGCTTGGTGGGACCAACAGCACTTTGGAACCGGTACGGGGGAAGCCAAGAGCTCTGTCTAATTGCTTTTCTACTTAATACATTATTCTTTTCCTCACTTTTGACTGCAGAATAACATCATAGGGTTCCATGCTTATGACATGAGATACCAGATCAAAAACATTTTCTGAGTCACTGGTTTTTAAGTGTTTTTTTGCCTCCCAGAGGACTCTCAATGATTTCTTCAAAAAATTTGCACAATAAAAACTTTTACAAGTTAAATTAAGCTATTTGTTAGCTCACATTGAGCCCTCACTGGCACAAAGTAGGTCAATCTCAATTGCCGTGAATTATCCTCGTTCTCCTAATTGTGTTTGTTCAGACCGGCTGAGGGTCTAGATGAAAACTGGTCTCAGTGTGTCCAAAAATATGAAACTGATTGAGCGTTTGAAGTCCAAGGAGAAGCATAACCCGGTTCAGAACCTCTTATGACATCCACAGAAATAAAACAATCCAAAAGTTAGTTGTTATTAGAGGGGGAAAGGAGGTTTCAGTGGAGGTAGGTTCAGTGACAACCTTCCTTTGTTCCATTATTCCTTGCTCAGAGAGAAACTGAGGTAGTAAGGCTGCGATTCGAATAACAGCAGTAACTCTGAGACCATGCCATGCAAGAAGTAGTGCTGATTGATAGAATTTACTCTCCTTTATTCTTTCATCAAAAAAAAAAGGTGGCATTGGACACTCGCCGTGGAAGAAACTGGAAGATTTCTGGTCATAGGTTGTATGTATGGACCTTCCCAGAAATAGTCCTGGAGAACCCATAATTTGAAGCCCTCTGCATCAGGCATAAAGGTGATTTGTGTTTATCCATTCAACTTCGGGATACCGAGCTCTGATATTTTGCAGAAAGACATTTTAAAACCCCAGACAAAACGTGCTCACATTTATTTCCTGGAATACTGGGGTAAGATTAATGTTTGCATACAACAGACTCAAGATTTTATCAGTTGTGGTACCCTTAGCTGCTTAACGCTTGGCTACTGGAAGACCCAGCAAATTAATCAGGGGTATTTGGAAAATGATCTTGTAATTGCCTGCTATAAATTCAGGCTGGGTATTCTCTAGCTGGCATCTAATCTACTTTTTAACAATAAATGGGCAAAGAGAACCCACTGTGAAAAATAATTCTATTTTGTGTTTATGAATACAGAAATCAGTTCATTAAATAACGCCTTTTCATAACGATGTTGCAAAACTGCTCTCTGACATCAGAGTATCATATAGTCTCATACTACTGAATCCTATGGCACAGAAAATGTGACACATGATATATTATCTTTCATTATAACAGAGCGTTATTCCTCACAATACGTGGTCTTAGGTTGCAAGAATACAATAATAACCCATTATGAGTCAAGCTGGAATTACTCTGTTATGCATAATGACCCTCCCGTTCCCTCGGGGACTGATAGATGTCTAAGCCCTCTGTAAGCAGTTTCTCACTGGAGTTGCATCCCTGCGTTCCTGGCCTTATTGAATTTCTTACCAATGGAGTTCAAGGGATAATCCCCAGTTAGGTGTGGCTCCTGTCCTAGTTTAAAGTCCCGGTGACTACCGTGGGAGCTTTGCCAAGTAAAGGCAGGATAAACTCCATAAAGATGACTGTTGAAAACGCATTTGTGCCTGGGGAACACCTGGAGACCACAGCTGAGAGGAGTCACTGCCTGTTTCCCTCTCTCTATAGGATGAGGAGCTGTGGTATGGAGAGGTTAAAGCTGTGATTTGCCTTTCCTGGCTTCAGAATCCCCTCCTAAATGTAGGCTGGAGTCTGACCTAACCATCCCACTGCTCAGCTAAGAAGCAAGGCTGGAGCGCCTGCTCCTGTCCTGTGCAGGCAGCCAGTGGCTTTGTCTGCAGCAAGAAGTATTTCGGCAAAATCAGTGCAGGTCAGGAGTTTGAAGCAGCTGTTGATGAAGCCCGTAGGTCCGTACTACATGAACTTCCAAAGTTTTATCTTAGACTAAACCTGGCGTGGTGGCCCTCACTGAGAATCTGGGTGTGGGCTGTCTGAAGAACCAGTAATTTTTCTGGTCCTTTGTGCCCAGTTAGGGGCCAGAAGACACTTGGCACTCGCCTAGAGTTGACTTCTGGGGGAAGGATCCTCGAGTTCATGCAAAACAACTTTGCTCTGCATCAAAAATGGACATGGGGAGGAGGTTTGCTCAAAAGCGACGTTTCTGAACCGAAATGCTGCTGCCTGTGCCCAGCTCAGCCCCAGCCCTCTCAGCACCGTTTCTCTGAGCTGGTTGAGACAGACCCCACTCCAGGCGGGGGGTTCAATGCACAGGGGAGCTGTGGCAGAGCTGGAACTTCACAATCACAGATCTTCCAAATCATAGAGCAGGTCCTGAGAGCATCCATGACGGTGCTGGGCTGAACATATGAAGTGACAGAAATCTCGCAGAATGAAAGACTTTGAGTTCAGTGTGATTTATATCAACCTCAGAGAAAGTTAATTACAGGGCTGACAGTAATAGCCTGAACTCCAGAGTCCTGGGAGTTTATGAGTGGCAGGTGTAAGTAAAATAAGTGGGAAAATGTTGATAGCAGGCATTTCTCAGCCAAGTTATTCTTCAGCTGTTTAGCCACAGCTCTGGGTGGGAACAGAAGAGCTGCAAGAGACTTCCAGGAGAGCTGGAAATCCTCCACGGGGCTGTTTTCCTTCTTGTGAGAAGAAATACCATCCTCTGGTAAGTGTGCTGGGCTGTGGGTGCGCAGCAGCAATACTCACGGGCCGGCACCCAGGGCTCGCCGTGATGCTCCTGTGGCTTTTATTTCTCCCAAAACCCATTCCTGAGTGTGAGATCGACTGTTGCTTTGCCTGGCACCGATGAGCTTTACTGCCGTAAGAAAGCAGCTGTGAGCCACTAGCTGGGCAGAGGGGACACGTGCCAGGGTGGAGGGAGCGGGGACCGGGCACTAAAGCAGCTGGAACAGTTGCCACAGCCCAGCTGGCGGGGAGCAGGACCAGGACATCTCTCCTGTGCTCAGGCAGAGATGTTGGCACCACCTCAGCGGGGTGCAGCCGGTGGGTGTACCCGTGTCTTGCAACTGACCTGGCTCCAAATCCCATCTCTGCCATGGAGGCACTTGCTTCCCACACACACGGGTGTCCCTTCTCCCAGGGAATCACAGAATGGCTGGAAGGGACCCCTGGAGATCATCTAACCCAACCCCCTGCCAGAGCAGGGTCACCCAGAGCAGGTTGGGCAGGAATGCATCCAGTTGGGCTTGAATGTCTCCAGAGAAGGAGACTCCACCACCTTCTCTGGGCAGCCTGGCAGAGAAGGGCTCTGCCACCTCTACCTTTTTTCTCATCTGCATCAAATGATCTGCAAGAGCAGAGAAAAAGAGATAAATCTGGTGATAACCAGCTCCTTCACAGGCCTCCAGGTTTCCCTTGAAGGTCTCAGAGACCCCTTGGTTCGTTTTGGTGACTCCACGTCTTCTGTGCTGCTTGCTCTGTGCTGGGGGAGCACAAGTTGGCCTGGAAGTCCACAAGAGAAGTTTCTGTCAAAGAGAATCAACATTTGAAATTGTTCTCTAAGGAGAAGAGAAAAAGGAATGATGGAGGGAGGAACCCAAAGAGGAAGACACTTACTGCCCACAGAAACCAGTAGCACAACCTGGGGCAAGCACTGGCCTCAGTGTAGCTGAGTCGTGTGAAACTTATTCAGGTTTTGGACATTGTCTTGGCTCTGCAGTGAGTGGAACTATCTGCTGGGTACGGAATGTTATTTCTTTTT
>VZRU01013338.1:172060-190464 GCA_013398155.1 Pedionomus torquatus
TAATTAAATAATTGATTGAACTATGAAGTTTCATAGGAATGGAAAATGTGCTAAAGTAGGTTGAAATAGGGGAAAAAAATGCATGTATTTCCAAGACACTGGATTTTATTGTTATCAGAAAGAAATATTTCAGGCTTTGATATTTTAAAGTGCTTCATCTCAATCTTTAATAAATCACTTTTTATGTAGAAGTGACATTTTCCATATTAAAATTAACATACACTTACAAACAGAGGGGGCTTTTATGGTTAAACAGCACCAATCTGAAAGAAAATTAAATGGAATTACAGTCTCAGAATTTTTCTTTCATCAGTACGTTTCAGAAAACTCTGTTTTAATTTAGCATAGATTTTTCCCTTCCCATTTCTGCTTCCTTTGGGTGCATCTGAAAAGCCTGTTGTTCATCTTTTTGGGCGTAGAGCCCCTACGAACTTAGAATAAGTCATGGGAAGGGCTTCCACCCACATGGGAAGGGCACTGGAAACGCTGCTTCTACCTCATTATAACCAAGACCAATGTCCGTTTCTAAAACCACTGCCTTGTAGCAGAAGAGTTAGAAAAGATGTTATTCTCCACGTTCTTTTATTTAGGCTGCAATTTTTATTTGTACTACTCGGTCTGTATGTGCCTGAAGGCAGAGGCATCAGGAGAGGAAAAAATGACCAAGGTTCAAAAATCCCCTAACAGCCTGCTGGTATTTCAGCTCTATTCTCACACCGGGAAGGGATGAAAAAGCCGGGGAACAAAACGGCTCCAGATAGATTGGGCATGTCCTGGGATGACCCTGCGGTTCACAGGAGGCATCCAGACAAACGGCTACTTGGCATACGTGATGTTATCTTCTGAAGGATTGCTTCCCCATTTCTGATACGATCCAGGATAAAATGAATGCTCAAGCTTTTCTCCTTTTTTTCCCCCTCCTCATATTCATCCCCTTTTTTCATTTACTTTTGGTTTCTGGATGTTAAAAGGCAGGATGTGTTCCCTAAACCACTTAGAGTATCTAAGTGCCTTACCTTCCCCGGTTCCACCGGGATCTGAGCCGCACACGTCTCTTCCCACACAAACCCTGTGGCTTCTTTCTACAGCGATGGAGTTTGCTCTGCTGTTCTGTTCCGTTCACTTAATGATGTAGCCTTACACCTTATCTCTGCTAGTATCCGTCCTTGCATTATCACGTACCCTTCTGTGCCCGAGAACTAACTACTCATTCACACTTTTCCCCGTCACCATGGAAACCTGAAAAAGGGAGATAAAGTTTGCTAATTCTTTGGAACTGCTTCCCGTGGCTCGCTGCGGTTTCGCATCAGGTGGATTTATGTGACCGTGGTGAGAACAGCGAGGGCAAGTTCCACTCGCACGAATTGGGCATCTTTTCAAGCATTACCACCTTTGTGGCACTGGAAATCGGGTCTGGTGGGTTCCAGGCACAATCCCCACGAGCCTTCTCCTCCAGCGATGCAGTTCCCTTCTCTCCTCACTGGAGCACTTATTTTGTCCCTTTTCCTTCATTTTCTCTGTCGAAGGAGACGTTAGCGGTTTCCCGCGGGCGCGCTGGGGATGAATATGGTTCAGTTACTAAAGCAACCGTGTTTGTCAGTCAGAGCGCAGCCACGTCTTTTCATGGTTCTGATACCAACTGTGGCATGAGAAGCCAATTTAGCTCAAACCAGATTTCTTCTCTGGGAGTGATGCGTTGCCAGCTGACCTCACCTTACTATGTTTGAACAGCCTTATACGTCCACGTTCTGAAGCCTCCTCTGGAGCACGGGGCCACCCTGGAAAAAGGAGTGCTGTACCCTGGGGCTGCCAGGGATAGCGGGCTGGAGAATGGGGGGAAGCAGCAGCAGGAAAAAAACCCAACCACCTCTTATTATCCTAAGGATAAATCCTCCAGAGGGATGGCTGTAGAGGGATCAGCGCTGCCCTTCCCACTGCACGAAGCTCCCTTCTGAGGGGACGCATTTGAAGAGAAGGGAGGACAATTAGGATAATCTGATCTGACCCTGACTCCTGGTTGGTCAGGAGGACAAGATCAAGAGGAAATCCAGGGATGAATACAAAGCACCTCTGCTACCACGGGGAAAATTCTCTGGGAGGAGCAGGATGGGATTTCTGCTGCCAAAGGCAGAAAATGCTCGGCTGGAAGGGATTTGCCTGGTACCCGATGGGCCAGCCTGCATCTATAAACCTCCCTGTTTTGCTCAGTTCCTTCCTCGGGGGTTTCTGGTCTCTCAGGTCTGACTGAGTCTTTTTTTTTTTTTTCCAGTTGTTTACTTTCTTCTTAAGACAATCTACTTATAAGTCTATCCCTTTGAATTTCTTAATCTCGCCTGTTTGGCCACAGGAGCTGTTCCCAGGTGCCCAGGTACCTCATCATTCCGCACTGGAGTTCCCCAGGAGGTGACATAATGGTGCACTTAGGTTTGTGAATAGCTGTTTAGATTGCCAAAGCCCTGAAGGCTCGTGTCTGAGTAAAATACAGTGCTTTCCCCGCTGTTCTGCAGTATTTTTTGTTTATGGCTTATGGAAATCTGTATTTTCAGTCAGTGCAAAAGAAAAAAAAATCAAAGAACTTTAAGATTCTGTGACAATATATAAATAATTAAGAACTGGTAAAGGAGGAGAGCATTAATATGCTAAGAAAGTTTTGTAACAGTTCTGATATATTTTCTTCGCTTGCCCTACTACGTTAGAAAAGCTCCTTCTGAACAGCAGATGGTCTCAGGCCAGGAAATTACTAACAGAGTGGAACAAGTTGAATTACAATCGGTTATTTCTTGCCAGGTTTCTAATCTCAGCCCTGCGAGGTGTTAAGTGCCCTCAGCTCCTGATGAAATGAGGGTTGATGGCATTCAGCACTCAGCTGGATTTGGTACTGCATACATAATATAATTTTTCTATTTCAGAAATGCAATTTCTGATACAGGCTTTTAGACTGCACATTAAAACCAGGAGCGCAGAGGCAGGTGTAGCTGGAGCAGGGTCCTGTTGCACCCATAAAGCAGGAATATTTCAAGCAGGCTATTTGCTTGCCTTAAATCCAGCCGTGAGCACGCTAGAATGGCATCACCACCAACAACATCCGAGTGTTCTGGAGCAGCTGAGCACAGGTGTCCTAAGAGTGTGTAAGTGCAAGGGGACGAGCAGATTTGTGGTGTCTGAGCACAAATGGGGTACAGGAGAACGGGCAGGGGCAAGTGATGGAAGCTGCAGGGTAAGAACAAAGGATGGAAGGAACCTTTTAAGATCATCTAGTCCAACCAATGGGGAAAAAAAACCAAACAAACCACAAAATCCAAAAGAAACAACAACCATAAACAGCACACCACACCACCCAACACTAAGCCATATCCTTGAGCACCCCTCCCTTTGCTTTTATTTTCTTTTTCAAGATGTCCAGAGACGTCACGTTTCAAGAACAACTTCAGGTTGGTTCTCTGCTTAGTTTCCTGACTGTGTTCAAATGCAGGTGAGCCCTCACCTTTGCTGTCGGTGTGACTGGCGTTCACCACCGCTGGTACCACGGGAGAGCTCTAGTGCTTTTCCTCTCAGACTCTGGGGAAGAAGGTAAGTAAACACAGACTTCTCGGGGAACGCTTTCTCAGCACCTTTCCCTGCCCACACCAGCAAGCTGTGGTGGCTCTCAGGAGAAGCTGGTCTCTTCTCCCAAGGAACAGGTGATGGGACAAGAGGAAACAGCCTCAAGTTGCACCAGGGGAGGTTTAGGGTGGATATGAGGAAAAACTTCTTCCCCAGAAGGGTTGTCAGGCCTTGGAAGGGGCTGCCCAGGGCAACAGTAAAGTCACCATTCCTAGAGGCATTTAAAAACTGAGAAGATGCAGTGCTGAGGGATGTGCATCAGTGGTGGGTTTGTCAGTGTTGGGTTGATGGCTGGACTGGATGATCTGGAAGGTCCCTTCAAACCTGGACTGTTCGATGATTCTAAACCACACATTTTTCACTCCCTGGAAGAGGACTCAGTGTCTTCTGTCCTGCAACGTGTCCTGCAGTGCGGACCCTGACGGGCTCAAAGGCTGTGGCTTGGTGGCCTCTTCAGCAGAAGCCCGAAGAAGAGCCCAGGAGCAGGACAGCAGCGCTTCTCCGGGTCGTTGCTGTGCCCTGTTCTGGGCCGGGGCAGCCCCTGAGGTGCGTGGACACTGTGACATTCCCACCAGCCTCTGAGCCCACACCATCTCCCTCTGGAACGGGGCTGGAGCACGAAGGGAGAGGCACCAGAGCGTGGCTGCAAGGAGAGGGAAAGGAAGGGTCAGGAACACGGGATGGTCCATGGTCACTGTGGCTGGATCTGCGGATGCTGGAGAGGGTTCTCTGATAACAGCACCATCAGACCTCGCAAAGTGCTGCTTCCCCGTGAGATGTCTTTTAAGAACATAAAGAATGTTGTCACGGGTATAAATGCAGGAAGATCTCAATATCTTTTGTGTGACAACTGCCACTGGTGGCTCCTTTAAAAAGCAGCGCAGAAGTTCAGGAAAAGAGAGGAGCAGAAAGCTGGAAAAAAAGATGCCTCTTGGTTTGCCCTGTCACACGGGGGTACGTGGCGGTTCCTGCCGCATCCAGCTGGTTTAGATCTAATTCTTCAAATACTAATTCCCTCCGGTTTGGCTGAATGCCACCCAGAATGTAAATAAGGTTTGCTGGAGGCAAGTGCTGCTCACCTCGGGAGCCAGCCCTCCACGAGATGGAACGCCGTTTCCTCTCCTTGGCCTGCTCTTGTTCCTTGCAGGCACCTTCTGTAGCTGCTGCTGCTGGTGTCTGGAGGATCTGATAGGGGACCACAGCGCCTATTTTAGGAAGGAGATCTGCCAGGGGATATCACTGTTAATTGACATCCTATTTCTCATCTTCTCTCCTTCTGGAGGTTATTGAAAAGTGTGGGAAATTCACCTTCAGAATTGTGTAGGTTGGGTTATGTGGGAGCGATAAGAAGTTTCAGACAAGGTTTTTGGCTCTCTGTAGCCAAGGGACTGTTTTCTTTTCATAAAGCAAGAGTCTGCCTGCTGCAGTGACCGTGCTCGTCTCTTTGTGTTACATTCAGCAGCTTGGAGTTTTTAAAAATTGAGGATTTATCCTTCAATTGTACAAACAAAGATAACTTTGATTTCTTCTGTATGTCTTCATGCTGCCATACAGTTTGAGCTGATGCTCACAGGCTCGTTGGTGTGTACTAATCAGGTGGTTTCTCTCATTTTGGCCTGAGATCTATTTTTGTTTTTTCTTTAAAATATATTTTTCCCTAGTTAAATTTTAGTTAATGTTAGTGGCAGATTTAGTAATATCACCATCTGCACTGTATTCCGCTACGTAAGAGGAGTAATTTTTAAACTGTGTCTTGAATCCTCGGTGCCATGATGCGTCTCCAGTTATTCCGACCCAAACTTTGGTTCCTTTCGTTACTTGAATCAAGTTTTGATGACTGAGAGTTACAGAAACTGCAAGAAAGACCAAGGACCCTTAGGAAGCAATGTCTGGTGCCATCCTGGCCGTGAGGAGACGGGCTGTTCATGGGGCACCTTTACATATACTAAAATCCAGATAAACGTGTTGCCCTGTGTTTCTAGTCATCGGTGTGATGGTCAGGGGGCTTTGCTAACCACAGACTTGTATTTTGGGTGCTGGCTGAATCCTAGAAAAACACAGGTTGGAAGCAGCCTCAGAAGCGTGCTGTGCCACCCTCTGCTCCAAGCAAAGCCAGCTGCATCCTCAGATGAAGGCAGAGGCCTTCACAGCTTGTCTGAAGAACCTCCAGAAGTGGAGGTCCCAGAGCCTCTTGGAGCATCTGCTCCACATATGTTTCCTATCATCCAGCTGGGGGGGTTTCTTGCAGCAGTTTGCATTTGCTGCCCGTCATCCTTTTGCTGTGCTTCTGCTCCTTTGAGAAGAACCCGACTGTGCTTCCTCTAGCAATACCCGCTAGTGGCAGCAGAAGACAGCAACAAGGTCCCCTCTTCTTCTGCTCTTCCCCAGGCTCTACAAGCCCAGCTTTCTCGTGCTCACCACTTACGTCCTTCCATGTTCTCCAACCCTGGCTCCATCACCGTGGCCTCTACTGGGCTCTCTCCAGTTTACTGACAGCTCTTTGGTCCCCAGAGGGCCCAAAGCTGGACACAGCGCTCCAGATGCCACCAGAGGAGGTGGTGAACGATTTCTTGAGAGCAATTTCTTCCCTTGCCCTGCTGGCTGCACTCTGGTTGGCACAGCTCAGGAGAGGGCTAGCCTCCACTGCTGCAAGGACACACTGCTGTCTTCTGTTTGACTTGCTGGCCACCTGGACCACCAGCCCCAGTTCTGCAGGGCTGCCCCCCCTCCAGGCAGCCCAGCCTGTCCTGTTGTGGGGTTACAGCAGCTCAGGGGGACTTGGCACACGGGCTCCTCTCCCCTTTTCTGCAGCCTGTCCCGGTGCCCTGTCCTCCTGTTCCACCACTTCGGGGTCATGTCTGAACTCGCTGAAGGTGCGTGATGTCCCGTTGTCTAGACTTTTGATGAAGATGTTAAGTTATGAAAATGTCTAAATATTTAGATATTGTATTTAAGAGCTGAGCTTTGTAAGAAGCGACCCTGGCACCCGTCTGTCTCTGAGATCGGGCAGTGGAGCCACTGTGGCTAATGTACCCATATACCAAGCTTTAAGAACCATGAAACTTTCAAAGTAAAAAGTAATGTTTTGAATGTGTTTTTTTTCCCCTCACCTCTTATCTCCACTTTATAACAAATTTCCAGGCTCCCAGAACAATGCAATAAATTACTTATCTTTCAACACTAGTCAGAAAAATATATTGTCTTTCATTAACTTTTTAAAGCTTACTGATCTTGTGGAACTGCCGCAGCAAATGGTAAATGATGTATGAATTGAAAAATTCATGCCCACCCAACGCCCGGGGAGAGCGGGGACCAGGCTTGGCCACCAAGACTGCGCTGCTCCCCGCGATGCTGAGCCTCCACCTGCTGCGAGGGGAGACCGTTGGGCTGCGATCCTTGAGCAGGTCACCCAGCACTGCTGAAGAAATGCTGAGACACGGGGAGGACCGGCTCTGGGGCCTCCTCGGGTGCTCCTCTACAGGTTTGGTTACACGTAGTTTTAAAAAGCCAAACAAAATTCACTCAATAATATCAATCCACTCGGGAACTGGAAGGTATTATTTTTGGCCATGATGATGGGAAGAGGAGCAGCACATAACCTAAACAGTTCAGGCTCTCGAGGTCAAGAGGACTTCCCCACCAAGCCCCATGACAGCACTGGTGGTCGGTGGATGTTCCCTCTCCGGGGTGAGCACGGCTGCAGAGGACAGCATGGGAGGCTCCCCCCATCACTCCCGTTATCTGTTGCTCTCCCAGGGGTCCCTGCCTCCTGGAGGGGCTGTGGAAGGAGGTCTGTGTGCAGGGGGAAGCACAGCTTTAACCAAGCTCTGCCATGCCCTCATCAGCACCAGCTCCTGTCCACTTTCAGGACCTTTTTTCTTGACCCAGTGAAAACCTTAACTTATTCTCCATCATTAATGACTTGTTCAACACTTGACTCCACGTCCTTAAGAGCGACACAAATTGAGTGCAGCCAGACTAAAGAACTGAAGCAACTTGGTCCTGCAGGCCAGAGTCGCCACCCTCTGCACCTTCTTCCACCCACCTGGAGACATGGTGTCTTATGTGTAGGGACAATAAACATCATCTGCCCATTTGGAGTCAGTTCTTAGAGGACAGTAAGGGGTAAGAGTGCTTCAGAGACCAGGTTCAGGAGGCAGGCTGTGAATTCAACTGCACTTGAACCTACAACGAACTTGTTAGCTGGAGATGATATATGGGTGTCACTTTGGACATGTGCTCCAAGGTGCACAAGGCAGGGGTGGACCCGCTGATGCCAGCCTGTCTCTGTGATGTCTGGTGAGTCATTGGCGTGCAGAAGACAAAAGCATCTGTCTGTACAAGCAGCCAGCTCTACCAGGGATTTTTAAAGTGTTCCCCATGGCAAGGCAAGATTTTGCCAAAGGTATTCTCTTTCTTACTGTGACATGTTTGAAGTTGAACAGGAAGAACTTCTTTGCTGTGAGGGAGGTGAGACCCTGGCCCAGGTTGCCCCGAGAAGCTGTGGCTGCCCCATCCCTGGAGGGGTTCAAGGCCAGGCTGGATGGGGCTTGGAGCAACCTGGTGTGGTGGGAGGTGTCCCTGCCCAGGGCAGGGGGTGGGAACAAGATGACCTCTAATGTCCCTTCCAACCCAAATCATTCAATGATTCTATGAAACGGAGAACTTCAGCTTCCCCTTACTCTTCCCGGTGACTTGCTTTAATTTGAATGAACTAAATAGACCCAACATGCTAATTGTGTGCTGCTGTGTTCTTTCTGTCAGTAATTGCAATGTGTGGAGCAAGAGATTTGATATATTGCCTTTCATATATTCCAGATCAATAAATATATATATCTACATGTGTGAAAATTTTCAATTAAATTCATGAAGGAGGTGCAAATTAATTAGGTTTCTATCAAAGGCCACACTAATTTCTGCAGGCATCGAGGGAGGAACTTCAGTGCTTTATTCGGTAACATGCTAACTGAAACACTTTCATTGAAAAAAGCAGTTTCACCAAAAAAAAAAAAAAAAAAAAANTTCCCCAAAAAAAAAAAAAGATTCCTGGTAACATGCTGATTTGGTTAATTTTTCAACAGTATTCTCTTCCGTTGAATTAAAGATGTTTTGTTCCCGTTATTTCAAGTATATAATTTCTCAGAGGCTTGTCATATTAATTTGATGTTATTTACTATTACATTTTATTATATTGTTTTGACATATGTCCTGTGTCAAAGTACTAGAACATTGATCCCACAGGAAACGGGAGCTTTTTGTATCCATGCAGCTGGGGATTAAATGTAATACATTTCAGAATAAGGATCAAAATATGTTTCTGAACACTGGAACAGTCTGTCAAAGGAAATCCCACATTGTAGCCTGCAGTCCTGGGTAGCACAGCCTGCCTGCGGTTGTATGAAATACTGAAAATCGACATTATCTGAAAATGTGGATACCTCCAAGTACAGTGAGTAACGAGTCAACATCTCACTTTAAATCAACAGAGCTGTCTGTCATTCGGCTCTGTAAAGGAAGGAGAGAAGTTAATTTAAAATGCAGAGTAGCACAGCTTGTCTCGGAGAAAATGGCAGGTAAATGCATTAGAGGAAGTCCCTCAAGATCCCTTTCCTCCTCCTTGCAGAGCTTCTAAAATAAGAGATAAAGAGCGAGCAGCTCTCACTCTGGGAGTCTCCGGCTCCGCAGTGGAGTGTGAGGTGGGGATGGATGAGCCGGCTCCAGCGGAGCAGCACATCCTGCATCTGCCCTTCATCAGCCAACCGCTGCCGGAGATTCTGCAGCTTTTGGTTCATTTTGCTTTTCAGCCCCCTGTCTGAGCCACTGCTATTTCTGCCCGTTGAGAAACCCTGGCATTTCAGAGGAAAATGCCGTCTCGTGAGGTCTCCGGGGAAACCAGGAGGTTTAGCGATGGATAAGGCTCAGTCCCAGCCCAGCCCTCACCCAGCGGTGGGACTGGCACCCAGCAGGGGCTGTGCTCACAGAATCACAGAATTACACGGGTTGGAAGGGGCCTCTGGAGATCATCCACTCCAACCCCTGCCAGAGCAGGGTCACCCACAGCAGGTCCCACAGGAACGCATCCACTTGGGTTTGAATGTCTCCAGAGATGGAGACTCCACCACCTCTCTGGGCAGCCTCTGCCAGGGCTCTGCCCTTCACTTCACAGGGTCTGCCTTTCTTCACTTCAAAGAAGTTCCATCTAAACATGAGGAGGAACTTTCTTTACTTCAAAGTGAAGAAAGTTCCTCCTCATGTTTAGATGGAACTTCTTAAGTTCAAGTTTGTGCCCATTCCCTCTCGTCCTGTCCCTGGGCACCACTGAAAAAGACCGGTCCCAATGAAAAGAGACTGTCCCCATCGCTGTGCTCTGCCTGCACCAGGCTTTGCCCTGAAGGACACCACCTCACATTGTGCACTCTCATTTTTTGGGGACATGGGTATGAATGAACCCTTTCCGCCAGCCCTGAGGAGGGCAGCTCACCCCGCCGTCCCCCCGCGTGCGTCTTGCTGATTCCCTTTCAGCGAGTTTCTTATTCAATTTACAACTTCTTACATTATTCCACTTTAATAGATTACTTCCTGTGTGGCGCTTTATTAAACGCTTTATAAAAATTCAGACAGATTAATCCTGTGAATTTTCCCTGCCTAGAAAAAGCAGCTGCATTATCAAGGCTTTCCTCGATAATTCTATGTTAATCTGGAAGGATGTATCTCCAGTAAAGCCCAAGCTGCCTTTCACCATGGTCTCTTCTTACACTCCCATGTCTTAAGACTCTCTCCAAGACGCATTCCAAAGCCATCCATGCTAATGGGCTTATCATTGATGGAATTATTCCCTCTCCTCACTCCAGCAAGTGCGGTACCACAGAGCGGGATCGGCTTTGCATAACATCACCTCAGATGTCTTAGATCTACTAAAAATCTTTGCCCGTCCACTGCAACACACTGTTCCATTTCCTTCAGGCTGCTCTTCTACAGGTTCTATTTTCCTTGGAAAAGGGGAAGGCAGCAATTTCAGCTTCAGCAGAAGTGGGTACCAGCGAGAGACCGGCATCCCCCGCTGACACTGGGCCAGGATGTAGGGAGGGTCCTCAGGACCTCTCAAACCCTGCTTGTGGATCGAAGAGACCCAACTGCTGCGCTGGACCATCAGGTCCTACACTGAAGTTCAAAGCTATTGTGAAAGTCTAGACCGAGAGATGCATCTTTTGGGCAATACCTGCTCTGAAGCTGGAGCTCATCTTTTCCTGGTAGCACCAGTCTCGTACTGGCTTGACTCCCAGTTCCCTGCCACATTCAAGTGCCTGAAGGCGTAGTCGTGCCTCTTTTCTTAAAGTAAATTTGGAAAAGGCAGGTAAGAAGGACTATTTCATCCAGCTTTTTAATTAGCTAAATCAAATTTGTAGCATCACATCCTTCAGAAAATTTTCTGACACCTTCACAAACTCGGTGTTAGGTGAACAGAGGTGGCAGTTTGGAACATGGCAAAGAACGTAGACACTCAGAGAAACCACCCAGATCTCCAACATCTTCTGAGTCCTGCACCTCCGTGATTCAGTGCTGGCGTGCTGGAGGTACTCTGGATGGCTCTGGTAGGGGACGGCGTCTAAATTTAACATTAACTTTGCTTGATTGGTTTCTCCTGTTGCAAAAAGTGCCTTAGCTGTAGAATACGGCCCCACAAAAACCACCTGCTGTTTTGGGGGTGAAAATGCCAGGGGGCTGGGGTGGCCGAGAGCAGTTCTGTCCCACTTTAGCCCCAATACATTTATGATATTCCTCACCCCATGGATGTTCTCCTACAAAGACTGGTCACGTGGGCTTCTAGGCTGGTTGGATTCCACCGCCCTGGGCTGAAATCCTACCCCACCAGTGAGCCCCCCTGCTGCTCCTCACCCCTGGGCAGAGCCCGGGCTTGGACCTGATGATCTGAAAGGTCCCCTCCAACCTAGAGACTTCTATGATTCTGTGATCCTTCTGGACACCTTCCCGAGCAGAGAAGTGGTGGCTGGAAGGGTGAGCTCTGGGGGAAGAGGCAAGAAAAAGGGTAAACAACAACGCTTTCCCCAACAAAGAGCTCATCAGAGACCACCTGAGAGAGAGGTTGCACCCAGGATGTTGTGATTACCAGTTCTTTCTGGATTTTTAGTCTATGTAGTCTTCCTTTTTTTTATTTTTTTTGAACATGCTTATAACTTTGGCAACTGCTACAGCTTATGCCGATGAGTTCTGCAATCTAATTATAGAATCACAGGAAACAGGACTGAAAGGGAACATCAAGAGGACATCTGGCCCATCACTTGCCCCAAGGCAAGAACAACTACATAATGTCATTCCTGACAGATGTTTGCCTAACATTTGGATGGAAAAATGCTCTCTTTTCTTTGTTTTCAACATGTTACCTGGTAAGTTGATTGGGGTCTTTACTTTGTTTTTTTTTTTTTATGAAGGTAATAACTCCCCACTCACTCTTCCCATGTCATTTTTGGCTTTACAGGCTGCTGTCATACTCTCAGGGTCTGATTTTTTTTCCTTTCTGAGGTTGAGAAGTCCTAATCTATTTAGTCTTTGCTCATACATATGCATGTAGGCTGTGAAAATCCTGCTGCAGAGAGCTTGCTTCACTCCCTTCAGCAGCTGATACTAACAGTGATGAAAGCCTACAGCTATCTGCAAAATCATGCAGAAATGGCTCAACCAATAGTTTCAGCGCCATAAAACCAAGAGATTCTCTGGGAATGCTAGAGAAGCAGCACAGGAGAAGAAATGCAGTCTAGAGGGCATATCCTGTGTAACCAAAGGGCATTCTTATTTGTGATAAATTAAGTCTGCATCACTCTCCAAGTGTTCTGCTTTCATCCCCTGGTGCTGGCAGCCACTACTGCATCCGCTCAACACCTCAACAGCTTTGCCAAACCAGCCTAATCCTTCAGGAAACCCCCCCAGGAGTTTTCCATTTCCTGAAAACCCCAAGAGTCCTTTTATAACCATCATGTTATAAAAGGGAAAGTGTTGTTAAGAGGAGAATATCCAGGTTGCTTTCCAAAGGGCATATTTAAGAAAATAACAGAAATGACAATTAAAAAAAAAAAATAAAATCCAGCTTCAGCTCAACCCATGTAACAAGGGCTGTGTGGATCTTCTGGCTCCTTCAGCTCCCAGCACCGCATGGAATCCAGCCGTCCACTTCAGAATTTCTCACCATGGCCAAACAGTGCATCAAGCTCTTGCTAACAATTTTCATTAATCTTGGAAACTGGTTTGATACTGGCCAACAGCACAGGCTCTGGGTCCATGGGCTGAGGGTGCCTGCAAGGAGAGAAGAGCAGAGCAGGCATTATTTTGTGCAGTAAACGCAGGACAAGGGGCTTAGGAAAGAAATCTGAAAGACGTGGCTGAGAATATTTTGGAAATTCTTCCTTATAAAGCTGTGAAGAGAACCCTAACAATAACCCTTGCGGTTGGTTGGAGGAGGTAATTTCAGCCTGACTGTGTACATTTTAAATATTTTCTGGTTTCCATTGCAAAAGAAAGAAAACACAACGTTGCTACGTGTCCAAATGTGGATTTCTGTATTTTGTTAGTTTAAGCTGTCTTTTCATCTCCCTTTCCTAGGTATAAGTACCTAAGTCTAGGTACAAGGTTCAGGCTTAGTGCAAAGAATGATCATGTGATAAATAAATACATTCATGCCAGACCAGAAATAATCTAGTCTCTTACAGCCCCTATGTTTTCCTGCCATATTTTTTCCGTGTCCACACCATTGAAACAGATCAGTGTACACAGGCAAGAAAGGAAATAAAACTGTATTCAGTATCCAAAACCAATATCACAAATCCTAACGTGCACAAAACAATTCTAATTTAATTATGCAAAAAAGACTTCTGACCTTAATAAGAAATCATAATCTCAAGCAAATCTGAATTGGTTTATACAGTGTCAAAATATGAATATCTTCTCTTAGCAGGCAAAATGCAACCTGGGGAAATACAGAACGTGCCTGGAAAATTAATGATCTGCTAGCAGAAATTGCAGCCGGCAGCAGAGGGAGGCTGTGTAGTTAAAAAAGAAGTTTTCACAGATTTATAACTACTAGTTTATCCCCTCTCTCTCCCTCTCTGTCTTTCACCATCCCCTCCTCCCATTCCTTTCCTTACCCACTCAGATTCTTGCTAGTTCATTGGAGCACAAATCTTATGGGGAGAGGCTGAGGGAGCTGGGGGTGTTCAGCCTGAGGAAGAGGAGGCTGAGGGGAGACCTTCTGGCTCTCTCCAACTCCCTGAAAGGAGGCTGCAGAGAGGCGGGGGTTGGTCTCTTCTCCCCAGTTACAGATGACAGGACAAGGGGTGATGGCTTCAAGTTGCACCAGGGGAAGTTCAGGTGAGATATTAGGAAATATTTCTTTCCTGAAAGGGTTGTCAGGTATTGGAATGGGCTGCCCAGGGAGGGGGTTGAGGCCCCATCCCTGGAGGGATCCAAGAGAAAAGTTGACTTGGTGCTCAAGGATATGGCTTAGTGTTGGGTGGGGTGGGGTTTATGGTTGTTGGGGGTTTTTTTGTTGTTTTGTTTGGGATTTTTTGTTTTTTTGGGGGGAGTTGTTTTTTTTTGTTTGTTTGTTTGTTTGTTTTTTTTTCCCCATTGGTTGGACTAGATGATCTTAAAAGGTCCCTTCCAACCTGGGTGATTCTGTGATTCTGTGATTCCAGCTTTTCTTCTAGTACGAAGAGAAGCCGGGGCAGAGTTCCCATGTGCATCCCCTGCTCTTCACAGAGATGATTTGGGAAGAAAGCGGGCAGGATCTGCCCACCAAGCAGAGCTTCTTTGCTGTATGGATGAAATCACTGCTTCCTCACTCTCCTAACTCTTCTTGCCACTTTGGAGTCAGAGCATTTTGTAGCCCACAGTGGATCTACGAGATACCTGTGAAGTGTGGGGCTGTTACTTTCATCTTATGGGCAAGAGCTGGCAGTGACCTGCCCCGAGTCCCTCACTTTGGGAGCACCGAGCTGGGGCCTGGAGCTGGGGAAGGGGAAGAAATGGCAGCAATGGGTGAACAACCCTGTTGCGGGGGCAATTAACAGAGGAAGGGGAAGGTCTTGCAAACGCTGCAGGGCGAGCAGAGCTACAAAGCACAAGAAGGAAATATTCGGGTCGCTATGATTTCTTGCATCACATCAGTGATCAACCCCTGGAAGCACTGTGGACAAATTGCTGCGCTGAAATAAGAGTCTGTCAGCCAGCAGGAACTACCAATGTTTATTTTCTACACTTGGAAAAAAAGCAGGAGGAAAGCCCCATGCTAAACAGGATGGTGAAGTGTTCTCCAATCCTTTCCCCACAAGCAGTAAAAAAAAAATCTTCTAAAATTTTCAGGTCGACAGGACCCCTGAGCAGGCTGGGCTGGGGGAGATGTGTCCCTCAGGCACTGACCTGTGTTTGATTTGGGAACACCGGGGAAGTTCCATGGCCAGGAGCATTTCATTAGGCAGAGAGGAGGAACCAAGGAGCCACAGGTGACGTGAGGTCATCCCTGTTTAATTAATAAACGAGTGGATGCAGGCTGAAGAGAGAGCAACGAGGTCGGGCCATCCAAGGCCGGTCAGCACGGGCTGTGGAAAGCGGGTGTCACGGTGAACTCGGCTGGTTTTACTCTTAGAAGAGATTAGAGGTTTGACAGCTGGAGGTAACTGTGGCATACTCATAAGCTACTAGACTTTATCCCAGGGTTTTTACTGAAAGGAGGTCACCGAAGGAAGGTGTTTTAATAGGATTACTTAGGAAAAATTCCAGAGATGGACACTATTCTCCGCTTTGATGGCGAACATGTAGGTATGCCCCCAAACGTGTGAGTATGACAAACACTGGCAGAAGTTAAAACCAGACTGTAGGGCTTGTCAGGTGGGACTGATGGCAAACAAATGCTATGTTAAGGGAGATGAGCGTGTGGCCACTGCACAGCCCTGATGAACAGATGGAAGGTGGCAGCGGTGCTGGAAAGGTCAGTGGCAAGTTACCAACTGGCTCAGAGCTGGCTCCTTAATGTCATGCCAGAGGTAAAAAAAACGCTTGGGATGCATAAAGAAAATAGAGTAGAAGTTTTATTTCTAAAAACGTGAAGAGCTGGTGACAGAAACACTGGATTAGTGAGTTCTGTGGTGCTTGCTTGCAGAAGATGCAGGCAGAACCTGAGACGCAGATGCCTGCTCTCAGGAAAGCCAACAAAAGCTCTTCTAACTGAACACCCGCCAGAAGTTTATTGACGTGGAAGGGTTTTTCCCCGAAAAACTGATGTCTAGAAGTCTGCTGTTTGCTCTGCTGAAAAAGGTGCTGTGTGATGTGTACACAAGACTGAGATGTATACAGCAGCATCTTCCCCACCCCCTGCTTCTTAGACAAGGCGTTGGAGATCATTCCTGCCCCGAGCAGTGCGGGGGGTGAGCAGTCCCTGGCACAGCAAGTGGGGGGCTCAAGAAAAACTGGAAGGAGGTGCTTCCCTGAAGGTGGACAATGGAATGATGGAAGTCACCAGTGCTCCTCGTCGGGGAGCTACGTGTTGACAGGCCCCGATGCAGGGAGGAGGGAGCTGTAGAAGCTGAGAGGCAGCGACACCAGGAGCCATAAGGAGAACAGACCGGGAGAGAGAGCAGCAGTTGACTGCCATCCGCTTAAATTCTTCCTCTTTTTCCTGCTGGCAGAGATGTGGTGGTCACCGTGCCTCCCTTGGGACACAGCACGGGGCAGAGGAGCCTCAGCCAGACGCTACTCTGTAAAGCTGTGGCTGCGAAGGAAATTCCATCTTGATTTAAGAGAGGAACAAATGTGACCGCAGGCCGGTGTGTACCAGCTTCATGAGATCAGGCTCATCATGTCAGGGCTAGCAGCAATGTGACCTTTTTGGAAACCATTTGTTCTCGGAGGTTGAAATGAATATATCTCCCTGTTCTTTGCTTGAACAGCTCCTCAAAGCTGCCGTGGAAATCCCCGGCACCACACTGTCGAGCTCATCACTGGCTAAAACATTTTCCTCATAGAATTTCTACAAGCAAGAAAAGAAAACTACTATGTTCAGGGACATCTTGTTTACAAAACAAACATTGCTTGAAAGGACCTTGAACATACTGAACTGCCTTGGTCGAACCCAGAAGGAAGCAGCTTTTTCCTCTCTTTTTTCCCTCCCCTTGGGCTGAAGCGAGCGTAAGAGGTGGTTGGAGTGGGGGATACGTGACGTATCGACGCCAGGGGATGGGGAGGATGCGCCTTGAGATGTGTCTAGCAGTAGTGAGATACAACGTGGCTCCCTACATCTGTCTGGAAGGGAGCAAAACGTTTCTCTGCATATACCAAAGAAGTTTCTCAAATCTACCTCGTACTCAGAGACATCCAGGAGATGGATATTCTTCCCGTCTCTCTCCACAGGGTCTTGATTTATCCTCTAAACTGTGTTTCAGAGTCGGGGATGTAATACCAGCAACAACGAATCAGAAATTCTACTGCTGAGACACCATTTCCAGCAGTCCAGATCCAAGAAATTGTATATTTTATATGGTGATCAGTGCAGTTGGGAAATGGCATAGCTCCAGAGGAAAATGGAAATACAAGTAATTAATTACTAGTTCTGCTCTCTATTCAAGTGCAGGCAAATAGTCACTCAGTTAACTCTGATATTACTCCAGTCAGTCCTCTTATAATAGCCCTGCTATGCCCTTGATCCGTTCAATTAATGGTGTATTTGCTCACTAATTGTGCCCTAGACTGCAGTTAAATTCTCAAGTAGGGTATTTCTATTTTAATCTTTCTCAGAGCCCTGTCAGGTTTGGAGTGTCAACCTCTTTTTTTTTTTTTTTTTTTTTTTTTTTTTTTTTTTAAATTAATTCTCAAATCCCAATATGATATTGCATGAATATAACATGGGAGAAAATAAAACGAAATGCACAGTGTGGACACCCGAGCTCTCCGTTACGTGTCCCTAAATGCAGCAACGAACTTCAGTGGTTGGAAACATCCCTACCTTTCACGCATTCGCTCTGTTAAAAGCCCCTCTCCAATTTTCATTATTCCATCATTTTCTTAATATTTTAGATTTTTTAATTGCTTAAAAGTCATATTTGCTGCACATCGGAGGAAGCTGGAAAGGAGCCATGCAGAAGGGCAGGAGCTCCTGGGGTTTAGTCCCTCTTTACTTTGATTTTGTCGGAGAGCTTTTTTTGCAATTTAGCAGCGGTTTGAGCCTGACGAAGCACAGGGGCTTTGTTGTTGATGGGCTGACGGGTCTGCTCAAGGGCTGGGACAGCAATAGCGCTGCAGGTCATCTGGGGGTCTCTACAGAGCAGTCAGGGAATAGTTGGAGAATCACAGAATCACCGAATCATCTCAGTTGGAAGGGACCTTTTAAGATCATCTAGTCCAACCAATGGGGAAAAAAAAAATAATCCAAAAAAACCTCAACAACCATAAACCCCACCACCCCACACCACCCAACACTAAGCCATATCCCTGAGCACCAAGTCAACTCCTCTCTTGGATCCCTCCAGGGATGGTGCCTCAACCCCCTCCCTGGGCAGCCCATTCCAATACCTGACAACCCTTTCAGGAAANNNGGGGGCCCAAAACTGGACACAGTACCCGAGGCACCTGCCTTCAGCAACACCTCCTGGAGTCCTGCTAAAATGGCAGAGGCAACTAAGGGACAAAGGCAGTAGCAGACAGTTTTCAAGGACTTTGCCAATGCTGCTTCAGGAAGTGCAGGATGGTGTTAATCCACGTGATTGCATGGCTGGACTGTATTTTGCAAAGGTGTTTTG
>VZRU01013338.1:190494-210205 GCA_013398155.1 Pedionomus torquatus
GGGGAAGGTGCAAGGCGGGCGTGGGGGGGTCGGGGGGATGCTGCAGCAGCCGGAGCTGGAGGATGCCCCTGGGGGGCTGCTCTCCTGTTGCACCTTCTCCCCTGCAAAAGCATCACGGCACCCACCCGCAGAGCAGGAACATCCCTCAACGTGGGACCGTGGTGGGTTTTTCTCTGTCGGCTGTGAGGACTCCCGGACCCCGGGAGCTGTCTGGCAGCAGCGGCTGCAGCCACGCAGGAGCAGATGCTCGTTTCAGGATAAAAATAGACCTTTGGATTCATTCCCAAAAAAAAAAAAATAAAATAAAATAAAAAAAGGTCACCGCCAGCAATTTGTTTTGCCGTAGCCCTGTTTTCCTCAGCCTTCTGATTACAGCACCCAGGGGATGAACAAAGTATGTTCTCACAAATGCTCGTCTTCATTTTTTCAAGTACTTCTGAGCTGCTTTCATTGCACGGCCACGCTCCGGCGCCGTACCTGTTCTGCAACATCTGCTGCCGCTGCAGAGGAGATGCAGAGGGCTTGGGGAAGATCAGCCTGCAGTGGGAATGCAAGTGGTAGGAGCTGGATACTTATTCAGTTAATTGTTCAATGGAACTGGTTCTTCCCTTCTGAATTTCATTTAACTTGCGCAGCACAATTCCCTTCAGAAAACACGGTGATCCTAATGAGTCAAATCTGAAGCCTTCTGTTCTTTTCAGGTGAGCGGGTTAATTTTCTATATAATTAGTTAATTCCAAAAACTTCAGCTATTGATAGCAAGTTAGAGGGAAGTCAGTACAACCTACAACCCCTTGTCCTTGTCTCTTGAGGTAAATTATCCAAGAAGAGGTTGACACTGTAAAGATTATGGAAATATTGCAGGTCTTTATAAAATGTTTAGTTTTAAGAAACCAGAGGGGAGCATACATTTAGCAGTGAGAGGAGTTTTTTGGTTAGTGTTCCTCTGTTCTTTTGTTCACTGAAGCCCTGACACCTTTTTACTTCTCTTTTTACTTTCTCTCTCCATCGTGCTGAGTTGCAGATTCCTCTCCGAGGTTTGTGTGCTTTCCCGTTAGTGATCTGCTTCAAATGTTTTTAACCCCGCAAGTGGTAGAATTTGTAACCCTGCCAGCAACTCAGCTCCAGAGTATTTCTGTTTGGGTTTTCAAATGCCAGCCACGTTTTCTCCTTTCCTTTTTCCAGCCCGGCATGTGAGCAGGAGTCTTCTGCTCTGCTTTCTGAAGGCTGAGCCAGCCCAGCCTCTGGCTCCTGCAGCTGCACTCCCTGGAAGTCCCTGGGGAAATGGCAATTCCAGGGCGATGCTGCTACTTGTCACCGTCACCACCATCATCTCCTGCAGCGCTTTTGATGTGGATGTCAACACATTCCACCCGGTCGTGGCCTCTGTGTTTGGAAGTTTCCTTCAGTGCTCAGAATCCATCCCGGTCGGAGCGTGGGTTCAGAATGTCCCCGTGAAACTCAGCAGCTTCTGTGTGCTTGGAGGGAGCTGAAGAAGGGATTCATTCCATGCCACGGCTCATCTTTTCTGCCAGGTCAGGGGACAAACCGGGCAGAGTGCTGGGACCACAGGCCACAGCGTCTGGAGGCAGCGGAGCAGCAGGTCTCTGAGCTCCGTGCTCTCAGTGGTCCCGGGAGGGTGCCCCTCGGTCTGTGTGGGCACGCAGGATGGCAGACGGGCTGGCAGATCCTGCTTCAGTTTTCATGTGAGAGAGCAGGCCTGCCAGTCCCCGAAAACAGAGCCTCAGTTGAAGAGCATGAAATGCCACTTTTCCTTTGTGCCAGTAATGGCCAGAGGCAGCGGCAGCAGCAGTGTCCTCGTTAGGATGCAGCGTTTCCAACAGTTATTTTAACAGGTCAGAGGTGCCAGATCAGAAGAGAATTTAACTCCTTTCATTGTTGCTGTGGCTGAGATTATTAATGTTGTGGTGCAGGGTGCGCACAGAGGAGCCCACGTCCTCCTGGCACCCCTGTAATATACAACATTTATTTGAATTAACAAACCCACCACTGCAGCCAAGGGCCAACCCTGGCACAGCCCAGTTGGGCTTGAAACAGGGGAAAATGTCCCCGGACCCCCTGCAGAAGTGCTCAACCCTGGTCCCAGAGCAGGTCCAAGCGGCACGGAGGAGCCCTCAGAGGATTGCAGAGGCAGGAAGACAAAGGAGATGGTGGCACTTGGCTCTGTGGAGGTCACCATCTTCAGATTCCACCCCAACCCTTGCCCGTTGTGCTGCACCTCCACGCTTCAGACCTGCCCTTCGGTGCACCTGACTGTCCTGTGCTCGAACAACCCATGACCTGTGGGTGCAGATGCTGTGGTGTCCACCAAGCCCATGGTGAGACCTCAGCACTGGAAGGACATCTACCAGTTGGAGCAGCACCTGAGGAGGCCACGGAGATGCTGGGGGGGCTGGAGCCCCTCTGCTGGGAGGACAGGCTGGGAGAGTTTGGGGGTTCAGCCTGGAAAAGAGAAGGGTCCGGGGAGACCTTGGAGCCCCTTCCAGTCCCTAAAGAGGTTCCAGAAAAGATGAGGAAGACGAGGGAGAGGAGCCACAGGATGAGGGAGAATGGTTTTAACCTGAAAGAGAGGAGATGTAGACTAGATATTAGGAAGAACTTCTTTGCTGTGAGGGTGGTGAGAGCCTGGCCCAGGTTGCCCCGAGAAGCTGTGGCTGGAGGTGTTCAAGGCCAGCTTGGACAAGGTTTGCAGCACAGAAACTCTCACAGGACAGGCTTTTAAACTCTCTTACCTAATGTAACTTGTTATTGGTCCTGGAACTTACCTTCTCCAGAGGTGATATACGTAGCCCATAAGGACATAGGATGAGTTTTCTTAATGGGCATCGTAACACCAGCGTCGTAAGTAGAGCCAGTGCAGCATTAGCACATTGTGCCGTAGGACTCTCTACTAATTCCATACAAATATTCCAATGACAAGCAACGTTTCTAAATGTGCATTGATTTAATAATAATAAAAAAAAAATTAAAAAAAAGTAATAACCTCTCATTCAGCCTTTTTTTTGTGCCTGAAAAATGAAAGACCCAACCGAGCGATTTGGGTAAACTCCTCATCCAGCTCCTGGAAGCTCGCATTTCAAGCATTTTCTTTCTCACCTTGGTATCAGGAAAAATCCACGTGGAAATTGTTCAGGGGAGAACACATCCCAGGACACAGGAGGTACTTACAGAAACCTCAATAACTGTCATCCACTTTAATGTAGGCAGGAACTTGACAATAAACCTTCTGCAGGATCACCCGCCGAGGAGCATTGTTATGGTGGTGGAGATGTTCCTACAGACTTGTTCACTGATTAGAAAGTGTTTACCACAAGGGTTGGCAAAGGGAGAAAAGCTGTCTGATGGACTGTGTTATTGCCTCTATGGACAATAGTAGCTGTTTCCCGTACCTGGAAAGCTCTCCTGTTTTTAACAATAGCATTTTGGCAGCTGCACACGTCACCTGATTTGTTCCGGTTACACACTTTAATTTAAGGAAGAGAATAAATTAAAGAATGTGACAATGGCTTTCAGTACTTCTTCCAAGCTTTGGTTTTAAAAGAAGAAGAGGGAAAAAAGGCAAACTCATCTTGCTAGTAAAAAGCTCTTCACTGGAGCGATACCGCCGGAGGAAGAAGGCTGTAATTTCTTTGGAGAGCTTTTCTCATGCTCAGGAAGGAGCAGTTGGTTTTGTTTGTCCCCCAAATACTCGGGGCCAAGATCAGCCTTGGGAGGAGGGCACAGGCAATTCCCCGTGAAGTGGGAGCTCATGCAAGGCCAGAAGTTGCCCATTATTAAACAGTAATTGTTTCAACAAACTGCTACCCAACCATATTCAGTGTTACATTAATAAATTAAAGTAAAGGACCTCAGGGCCTGGCACAGAATTTGTATTTGAATATGTTTAATTGCATTTCTAACTTTTTTTTTCTGAAAATAATCTTTACATAGGGCACTCTCCAATTAAAAATTATACAGAACGGGGCACTCGAAGTGTTTGGAAATGTTCTTTTTAATTCAGCTGAGTGGAAAGCCATGAATTCTGAGAGCCTTGCTTGCAGGGAGCAGCTTCATTTTCCACCCTGTCTTTTGGGAAATAGTGTCCCAAGTTGAGTATGAGGATAGGTGTTTTATATATATATAAATAAGCCCAAGGCGTGCCTTGAATGCCACCAGCCCAGCACAGTTAACCTGGCCCAGCAAGAACCGCTGGGCTCAGAATTTTCTTCTCTCCAGCGACATCCCAGTTTATTCCATGAAATGTGAAAACATGGCCAGATGCCACACGCTGCACTGGTTTTCCTCAGTTACAGATAATAAATGGACTTCCCCGTGAGAGAACAATGAACTCACGTGGGTGAGCTCCAGTCATCCTTCTCCAGCAGCTCAGTGCACTGGGCAATTCCGACTCCTCCGACCTTGCAGCTGGGCTGTGTCGCCTGGTTTGTGGTCTCACAAAGATTTACTCGTGTTCAGATTGACAAGCTGTGAGTTAATGGTCTTCAAAGAGACAACTCTCAGGACAAAAAAAAAAAACAACAACCTTGATTCGTGTTTTCGCCTCCCCTTGTCGTGTCGTGACTTAATTACTCAGTATATCCAGACTATTTTAAGATAAGAATCTCGACACCACAGACTGTATCACCATCTAAATTAAGCACAGCTATGGAGGCAGCAGTTAGATTTTTAATCCACGAAGACAAAGGTGTTGGCAGAGAGAGTCAGAGAAAAATGGGATTTTCTACTTCCAGATTCAGTCTTTAATGACAGTCTCAACGGGGACGGTCTCCCAGTGCCTTGGTCCTGTCTCAGTCTGGTAGCTCCCAGGACCAAGGCAGGTATCTCCATCTGCTTCCACAAACGCACACAAATAGGCAGGCAAACTTATTCTTTGTGTGTTATCTGGTACAGATACCATAGCAAAATAAATCAGCTGCTTCCTGTATCTGCAAGATTATTTGCCCATCAGAGAGAGCATTTTTCATGGCACTGGCTCCCTTTGTGCATACTAACAGACATCCAAACACGCCAGCAGCTGAGCAGGAGAGACCAAGGAGCTATTCACAGACGCTTCTTTAAAATGTCAAATAATAAATAAACTGCAGATTTCAGGGTGTGAGTACGCTGCTGCATAGATAAGGCTAACAGTCTAACCAACTCTGGGGCTTCAGCTTAGCTATCTCTCCATGAGTCAGTGGCTTGGACAAGTTGGATCTCCTTTGTGCTTCCAACTCCCCAGAGCCAGTGCATGGACAACATAGCACAGGGCTCAGCAGGTTAAAGAGAAGTTAAAGAACATTACAGAAGGTTAAAGAATGCTGGAGAAGTTTCAGGACATCATCAGTTACATCATCCCACGGATACCAGGGGTCCTGTGAATCACACAGCAGAAATGTGCTCTAAAGATCAAGGATTTTAATAAACTCCTGCGCAACAAGAGGATCACAGAAGCCGTGGCACCACAGGGCAGTTGTGAGTCCACCGCTGTGAGATGAGCATTGGAAACCCTTCAGATCACCACAACAAATATATTTTTGCTGTATCTGTCATTGTCAAAGCCACAGCAGCTGGAATTCCTCAGGAAATAAACCGGAGGGTAGCTACACACTATTGCAGGGGTGTCTAGAGAACCCAAGTCCTCACAGAAAATCCCTGCTCCCAGCGGCTCAGGGTTAAGGAGTGTTCCTCTGTGCTAGGGCTTTGAGAGCAGTCCTAGACCTTAATTGCCTTAACGAGCCTCACCTGGTCACTCACACCCTCTGCCTCTGGGCTGGGAGCCCTCTTTAAGGCTGGGTCTAGATACCTACAGCTTCCCTGAGCTGCTGTGGGTGTCCCTGCCTGAGGGTGGACCTTGGATCCGTGTCACCACCGTGTCTCTAGTCCTCTCTCCATCTTCTTTTGCTTCTGGCTGGACCCTGGACGTGTTTCCTTCCTTGCTGTCCTGGGGACTATCGATGGACCTTCTCACCAGCTGTGCTTGGGCTCTGTGGGGGTGTGTGTGGGTTGGTGAGGAACTGACCCACCCTGGGCCACCCTTGTCCCCAGCTCCTTGCCTCTTGGAGCAGCAGCCCCTGGCCAGCACAAACAAGGTGCAATTTACAGGTAGGGGTCAGGTTCAGAAGCTGTCAGTGGCTGCTTTACTCTAGGAGACAGCAGCATGTCAGCCTCTGAGGCGTTTTCTATATTGAACTGGTGAAAAAAACACAAATGGGAAGTTTAGATGTTAACTTTGCTAAGGCAGTCTTCTGTGGTGGCCGCTGTAACCGCTGCCAGCAGTTCTATCAAGAAAGCAAACCCGTTGTCCTCTCTAATCCTGAGCTGTCAGGAGGGATTTCAATCTATCTGGCCCTTTGGTGTGCACCACCACAGACAGAAGAGTGTGTGGGACACCCCGTGCCCTGGGCCAGGAGCAGCTCCAGGGTCTCCTTCCTGGGGCAGAGCTTGTTCTTGGCTGCAATGAAGACAGCTCTGCAGACCTCCCCGGGCAACCCGCTTCATCCCAGCGCTGGAAACTTTCTCTGAACATTTCTTGCCTGAGTTTACCTTCATTATGCTTGCTCTATCCGTCACGAATCATAGAAAACTGGTTATTTAAAGTTTCTTGCCAGCCTTTCATGCAGTTGAAGATCATTAACCGTGTCCCTTGAAATTTCTTTGTGCTTCTTGTTCCAAATCTCTCCTTGAAGGTAAGATTTTCCAGGGTTTTTATGGGGGTTTTTTGTTGTTTTTTTTTGATAAGTCTTTTTAGTTCTCTCACAGGCTGTATTTTCTCCACCTCTTCCTCGAAGTGCCGCCCCAAAGCCTGACCACAGCGTGCCAAGCTGATGCCTCCCCAGCACTGACTGGCGTTGGAGGATTTACTTCACGCATCTCTCAGGTAATGCTCCTTTTCCAAGACTGTTTTTCACGGCTGTACATTGTTGATTCGGTCTATTTCTGTTAAGCTCTGTGTCCTCTTCTGCATCATATTTGAACGTAGAGTGCTCCTGCCCACATATCCCACTGGGTGAGAACCCCCTGCATCTCCAGTCCACCCAGTATGGCAAAGCCATTCCCAACTTGGGCTGTTGTACAGCACCTCTGCCACCCATCTCGTGTTGGCGCAGTGATCTTTAGGAGGTGTCATCCAGACCGATAAAATACTTGGTTTGGCCAGCCTGGGCATCCCTTCTTCTTGATAACAAACGTTAATAATCTTTCTGCAGGGGTAGTTTCCAAGCAGGCTTGCGCTCTCATAGGTTACTATTGTTTTACAAACTAAGGATTGCTGTGCACCTCTAACAGTTGTAATGATTTATTTTAGAGCATGCTCCTGTCCCTGGGAGAATAGTCTGAGCTACTCTGACTGCTGTAAGGTGTTTGAGACTGTATCAGCTGGCTCCTCATTAGAAATCATGAGATCGTTACTGTCCTATGGAGAAAAACGGAGGCTGATTTGATGTGATTCATTAAAACCAAGCTGTTCCTAGTTTATCACGCTGGCTTCCTTCACGGCTTTCCTGTGAAGCTAAACTAACTTCACCAATTCTTACCTCCTGGTTGTTTCTTTTGCTGAGGATCTGTATAACGTTGAGCCTTTCCTTGCCTTTTACCACTTCGCACCCCGCTGCTATGAAGCAGAAATTAGTGGTTGTTAACTACGATCACTAATAACTCTCAGATTTCTCCAGGTTTTTAGTTGCTGTGCAGTATTCCCTCCGTTTCAAGAAGGGGCAGGGATCTGACCATTTCTGTGTTCTGTTAATTGTCCTACCCACCCGATCCATGGCTTTTGCTGCTGTTATTGATTCATTTATCGGTTACTTTCTGCTGGGAGCTTCCTTCCCCCGTTGGACACTGAACCAGTGCTACATCTTCTCTGATGCTGCATTTCTCATTACCTTTGTTACCAGTAACTAGAGGGCCCTGAGCAACAGGGTTTTGAGCACGCTTAGCCGTTGTATTTTCTCCTACGAGTTATTTGATTTTGTGATTTTCATGTGGCTTCCTTAGTGTCTGAAGTCTAAGAGAAATATACCTCTCTCCTACTAAATTTCTTCAGCTTTAGGGTAGTGATTGCTCCTTGACAGCTTTGTGATCTGATTTCTTTCCATCAATATATCTGTTGAAGCTCATTTTAACAGACCTAGTTCATTTGCAAGCCAGTCTAGACAGTGTAAGCTGGTTAGTATTGTCAGGAGCGGAGCTTCCATCGTAACTCAACAGAATTAACAGACGTCAGCAGTTTGCCACTTTCAGGTCGCATGATTTTTCAGAAGCAACAATCTCTAGTAAGGTTGGAAAAATGAGGGAAGAGCTGATGTGTTTCAAGGTGGAGTAAATTTCCCAGGTTCTGCCTCTGTTTCTGAAGCACAGTAAGATTTATCGTTGTGCTTGGTTGGTCTCAGTGCAGGAGACCACAGCAGGAGCAGGACACCAGTCCCTGCTGGCAGATCTGCCCGGGTGCCGAGAGGTGTAACCACGTTATGGGTATTTAACGTTCCTGCAGGGTGATGCTGTACCTCTTATGGCTTAAATGAACCCACATTCTAGCATAATCACGCTTTATCAGGAGGCTGGGGCACTGTCTTCTCTCATCAAAGTTGAAAGAATAAAGCATAGGACGGTCGGGTTTTACATTAAGGAGAGTTGGGTATTTCTTTGGGCTGGTACCTGAGTTTTCTTCAGGATTCACCAGGGGAGTCATCGGGCTGTGGTACCTCAGATTATGCTGATCCTTCTTACAATGCTTGGGCTTTCTATCAAACTACAAGCACAGACAACCTTAGGCAAAGAGTGTCATACTCTGATTTGTCACAAAAGTCAGAATAACTGTGTAAAAAGAAGAAAAAATCAGGCTTTTAACATCTAAAACATCTCTCTAAAAGAAGAAATCAATATACAGCAGCCTAATTCCTTCTTTATCCTCTTCTACTCTTTGTGTTTGCTTCTCGTGTGCTCCACGCTGGGTGGGCACAGGCTGGCGTATGGAGCTGCACACAACCAGGTAATCGTGTTTTGCACCGTTGAGAGGGACTTTGAAAGGATTTTTCTCTGGGGTTATTTTCCTGCAACTAAGCCAAGATAAAGATGTTTGAGAGGATCAGTTATCTATGCTTCTGTGTCAGGTCTCGTTTAAAAGATAATTATACAGAATGCCGGTGCCCCAATGTTTTAATCAAGGGTGCATGTTATACACACAATATCCATGTATGTGTGTGTCCCTTAGGAAGCTAATCTGTACCCATGGGTGTATGAATGGGGGGGTATGTATGTCACTTGGGTTAATTTGAACAGATCTGTGAAGAAAGCAAACTTTAGAGAGATACAACTGGTCTAAAATGACAGAAAATACGCATCTGACATGCTGAATGTGAAACATTCTGACTGATAAAAGCTCTAAATCCTCACAAACAGCCCCCTTGTTCCACAGCTGTCCTGGAGATGGGAAGGGAGCATCCAACTCTGTTCACAAGCTGCCCACAGATGTGTCGGGTACCTCTGAGGGCAAGGATGCCAACATCACCCTGGCCTGTCCCAGGAACCGTGTCCCCAGCAGGACTGGGGCAGCGGTGGCTCTGGTTTAAGCAGAACTGGTCTCAGTCTTCAAGGAACCCAAAATTGCAAGGCTATGGAGCAATAACACTAATAAACCTGATGAGGAGAGGCAGAATGACCTATCTGCCACCGGCACTACCCCTGGGTCGTGGTAAGAGGAGTGAAAAAGTTGAAAGCCGGATAAATGCGAAGCGGTGGCTCTCGCTGCAGACCCTGTTTGCGCAGTTAATCATGATTGAAAAATCACCGAGGGTGAAGGGCTTGGACTCCTCTCACAGACTGACTCTGCTGAGTTTCAGTCTAGACTGAGAAAGGGAAATTGCTGTGTTCATCAGAGAGATGAAGAGGAGGAGGACAGGGTACCAGCTGTGAGGAGCATCCCCTGGGAGCAGGCAAGGAGGATACAGAGGGTCTCGTTACCCAGCCAGAGCTGGGCTTGGGCAGCCTCAGGGCACTTCTGATGGAGCTGCCAGAGATCATTTTGGATGTGAGAGGTGATTATCTGCTCTTACAGAGGCAGGAGGTGGCGGGGGGAAGGGGGAAGGATGGGTGTCTCTTTATCCCAATGGTCTGATCCCAATGGTGTGGCAATTTGTTGAACGTAATATTTTACACTGAAAGGGTCATTAAGAACTGGAATGGGCTGCCTGGGGAAGTGGCTGAGGCACTACCCCTGGGGGTAATTAAAAGGTGGGTTGCCACAGGGCTGAGTGACGTGGTTTAGCAAGGTTTTTTTATCAGTTAGGTTGAAGGTTGGACTAGATGATCTCAAAGGTCCCTTCCAACCTAGAGGATTCCATGATTCTGATAAGAGGAAAGAATTACACATGTGTTCGTGTAGGGGCTCTGGTACTGGGACAGGAGTTGCTTTTATTTGCTGAACAAATAATAGGAACATTCAGCAGTGGGGGCACCGAGAGAAACTGCACTAAAGGTACAACGGCAACAGCCTTCTGTGCAAGAGAGATGGGGAAAAAGAACGAGATATATTGAAAAAGGCCAAGAGAGGCTGAAGTAATAAAATGTAGCCTGAATATCCACCTTTACCTCCAGTTCTGAAGAACTTGGAGGTGATGAGTAGATCTGTCAAAATGTTTTTAATGGAAAAGTTGTGATTTATGAGTTTTTGTTTTTCATTACTTTTTCTTTTTTTTTTTTTTTGAAAACATAAAGCAAAATTTGGTGGGGGAACACTCTGCTTTTCCCATTTGTATTATTTTGAATTGAAAAGGATGGGGTAAAGTGGACGTTGCCTATAAAGTATATTTTTTAAATATGAGAAAATGAGCCTGTAATTTTTAATTACTGTTAAAACGGGAAGAAAGCTTCAGTAAGAAGGTGAAAAAGAAAGCAGGAGCCGTTGCCATTTCTGCTTGTATAATGTGGGTTGACTTTTTTGTCAAGGAAAATAATAATACGTCATATTTCCCCTGTAGGAGAGAACTTGGCTATAGGCTAAAAAAATCCCATTTCTCAACCAGCTCTATTCAAACAGAGTTTTCAGCCCCACAGATTAATTGCATTAATTACACGCTTCCAACCACCTTGCTGCTTCCCGTGGCAGCCTGCAGAGAGAAACCAGGGCTCAGAACCTAAAAGTTTCTTCCTGTGCAAAGTGCCGGTGACATTAAGCTGACAAACCTGCCTTTCTCTCTGAGGACGTTCTGCCTCTAGTAAATAACAGGTATCATCATTAATTTTTTCAGAATGCTGCCTGCTGGAGATTCTTGGTGTTGTTTTTTTTTCATGGAATGTGTTTGTTGTTTTACTTTCTTCCTTCCATGAGACTGGCCTGACTGGGTGGAAGAACCCATCAGGTGCTCAATGCCTTCAGACCCATCCTATTTGCCACCTGGAGGACTCCCAGTAGCAGCCGCTGGACCTGGCCCGTGTGGACATGGCATGGGAGTGCGAAACAGGCAAGGGTTGAATGCCGAGGTGGGAAGGGACCTCTGGAGGCCATCTGCAACAACCTCCCTGCTCGGACAGGACCTCCAGGTGGCTTTTGACTGTCTCCACGTTTGGCCTCTCCGTGATGCCACGCTCGGATGTGACAACCCAGCCCAGGGAGCCCAGGAATAGACCCAACCGTTTTAGAACACTAAATACTTCTAAAAGACAAGTTGCAAGAGGAGTAGTTTGGTTGTTCGAGGCTCCTTTATAAAATACAAGGCATAAAGGAAAAGGACACGTGAGTAACGTAATGGCCCAAAGCCCCAGCTGTAAAGGCTTCAGTAGCTGTAACCCACGGCGTGCGGGCTCTCTGGGTCTGCCTGTGTTCTCTGGTAGGTTGAGGAGCAGCATCCTCATACAGCAGTGTAGTTCGTGAGCACATCTGATGGAGAGCTTCTGCACAGCTCAAATTGCCCTCTATTCAGGTAATTAAAAGCCGCATCCTCCACGAGGGGGAAGATTCGACTCGAGGAGCTTTCCCATGAAGTGGAATCACACGCAGCTCACTGCCTGGGTCTGGGCTTTACGAGGGTGATATTCATTGCTCTCTCTGATGCCCTGCGTTGACTTTATGGAGCCTGATGGGACTCCGTTCCCGAGGAGGAGAGGAGCAGCAGTGACTTCTCCTCCTTGCACTCAGGCTTTGCCGTGTGAGTGTGCCCGCGGTTCCTCCCCATCTCGCTCTGCTGTGAGAATGAACTCTTAACCAAGAGGGGTTATTTAATATATTCAGAGGGGGGTGGGCCGTGCTTCACTCGTGACCTTTTCAGTATTCTGGGCTTTGTTTGAGCAGCCACTTTGTCCCCAAAGGTTAGTGGGATGTGGTGTGTAAGCACAGGACAGTCGGCAGAGCCAAGCAATCAAGCACACGTCCCCAGCAAAGGTCACAAGCCTATTGCACAGTGTATTATTATACACAACATTAATTTCCAGGACTTGCAGGCGTGGAACTTGCACGTAGAAGGTGTCTGGATGCCAAACATAAAAGCCCTCTCCATAAAAAGCATGACAGTAGGGAGAGATTGCCTATGGAGTATCATGGTGAGGAAGAGCTGTGACCTGGGAGCGTGTGGTGAATGATGCATAGGCAATGAGTGCAGAGCACTTAAAGTGGTGTGATGGTAAGGACAACCAGCAGTCTCCTGGGCTGCACCAGGTGGGCTGTGGCCAGCAGGTTGATGGGGGGGATCCAGCTGGGTTGCTGGTTCCAGTGCTGGGCTCCTCGGGCCATGGGCTCGCTAGAGTCTAATGAAGGGCCACAAAGGTGAAGGAACAGGAGAGCATCTCACGTGAGGAGAGGCTGAGAGAGCTAGGACTGCTCAGCCTGGAGAAAAGCAGGCTCAGGAGGATCAGGAACACGTTGCCCAGAGAAGCTGTGTCTGCCCCATCCCTGGAGGGGTTCAAGGCCAGGCTGGATGGGGCTTGGAGCAACCTGGTCTGGTGGGAGGTGTCGCTGCCCAGGGCAGGGGGTGGCACTGGATGATCCCTGAGGTCCCTCCCAACTCTAACCATGCTATGACCTCATCCATCTATACATACCTGGTCAGAAGGTGTAAAGATGGAGCCAGGCTCTTCCCCATGGTGCCCATGGGCAGGGTAAGAGGCAACATGCACAAACTGAAGTGCAGCAAATTCCAGTTCCATGTAACAGACACTTTCTCTGTGAGGGTGGCCAAACGCTGTCACAGGTTGCCCGGAGAAGTTTTGGGGTCTCTGACCTTGGAGACAAAGTCCAACAGCTCAATTCGGCACGTGCAAGGTTTACTGAGCGCCCACAGAATCTTGACAGTGCCCTTGGGTGTATGAGATACTGCACTAAAGGTGAGCACTGCTTTTGAGTGAGTAACTGTTTTAATTAACTTCATTAATAAGGCTGGTAATAAATAGTCTTCTGTGAATTCATTCTTCTGCTCTAGAGTATTCACTTTGCTCACTCCTCCTAGCAGAAAACCAGTGTTATTTTGTAGGAACTGAAATCCCTCCCCAGTGTACATGGACCATGTTTTTTCCCAAAGTTGCTTAACAGTAGCGTTTTATGGAGCAAACAGCTACTTTGTGTTTATTATTATAAAGCTAAGAAATCAGCTTGGTTCTGAGTAGAAGGATTAATCTCTCCCACTCATCCATCTGAGGTATTTCCAGACTTCTGCTTCCTCTCTCCATTCCTCCAGCTTACTTCTTGTTGCTGCACCAAGAGACCTCATCACACCACCTGTACGCTGCACAGAAAACACTAATCATCCTGTAGTTTCAATGTCAAAATCGCTACTGAGGCAACAGAATCGGAGTAAAACAACTGGCTTCTCGTCCCCAGGGGGCGGCTCTGAATGCAATTTGAAGGAATTCCTTTGTGGCAGTGTGGATGCTGGAGAAGCATCAACCGCCCCCATCGCTTGCTGGGACTGGGGGCTGTGGTCTCTTCCCAGGGGGTGGCAGGTGTGGGGTTTGGCATGGGGTGGGCACCCTTTGATCTCTCTGATGTGCCCGGTCCCCCTCCCAGCAGCCCCCTCATCCCCAGGGGAGGGGAGTGTGGCCACCCTCAGTGAAGGATGCTAATGGAGGTAGAGGAGAAGGTGGCTGAAGTGCTCTGGGAGGGAATTTCAAACCATGTTGGATAAAGCAGCAGGGACCCCGTTCCACAGATTTGCCCTGGAACAGGAGAGTCCAGGATTTGGAACCATTTTAATCATATTGAGTGGAGAAATAATTAAACCCCTTCAGCTTCGGAGCAGACCCCAGCAGCAACTTGTTCCACCATCCCCATTAACCTGGAAGTCAGTGATGACATCAGTTTAGCATTATATGAGTCATCTTCATGTAATTACTGAAAAGTTAAGCAGAACCTGGACAGATCAGGAGAGGGGAGGTTTTCCTTCTGTTAGACTTAATCATTCAGGAGAGGAAGGTACAGGAAAAGGAGAAAGATGGACCCAGAGGCGTGAGAAGGGAGAAGAAAGGGGAATAGACTGGGGCTGATGAACACATCCTTGAGATCTCTGTCCTTGGAGGTGCCGGGGTGTGGATCAGAGATCTCCACAGGTACCTTCCACCCCAAGTTTTTCTCTGGTTCTGAGGCTGCTACAAAATGATTCAGGTGGAAAGTGTCTGCTGGTGGTCTCTGTTCCAACCTACTGCTCAAAGCGGGAGTCCTCAGAGCAGGTTACTCAGGGTCTTGTCCACTCAGGTTTTGGATGTCTCCAAGGACAGAATTTCCACAAATTTTGGTGTTTGTTTTTTTTTTTTTTTTCTCAAGTCTTGTTAACATTTGACTACTTCTGCTTCTAAGAAATCTTTCCTTACCTCTAAAGGGAGTTTCCCACCTTCCAGCTTGTGCTTGTTGCCTCTTGTCCTGCCACTGATTCTTCCAAAAGAGTCTGTCTCCACCTTCCCTGAGGTCTCCCTTTGCTTTCTCTTCTCCAGGCTGAAGGGACGTGCTTCTCTCCACATCCCAGTGCAGAACTTGTGCCTCATTCACAGCAATTCTGTGCTTTACCTTTTTTTTATTTTTCTTTTCTTCTGGGCTGAGGAGGAACAAGTGTCTTTCCTTGGCCAAAGGTGGCCGCGGGCTGGAGCCCAGCTGACCCAGTGGTCCAGCCCAGCAGGGCCATCAGGTGGGCTGGGAGTGGGTCAGAGCTTTGTCCCAGCTGCAGAAGGGCAGTACTGGGAGATGGTTGATGCTATTGACTCTGCTGTCAGTCTTACTGCATCAAAGTGATTTGGAGCTTATTTTAGTCAGCATTTACAATCCATAATGATCTATCTTGCTTAGCACTATCAATAACAGCGCTGAAGGAACATATTTTCATGTACTTTCTCTGCTCACACACATTTTCCTGTAAAGAAAGAGTGTTTTTCATGCAAATTTCTTTTTTTTTTCCCCCTCTCTCTTGTGCACATGTGCTGAGCTATATCAAGATCAGGACTGTGAAGCAGATAAAAAGCTGGCCATATGCTTTCTTTATGGTCTCGCGGCGCCTGGAGCCCTTGCAATCTGGCACAGGCTTCTGAGCGAGCAGGAGCCACCCGAAGCCTTTTCCGTGCTCTGCTGGCCAGAGGACCAGAGGCAGCACTCCTCAGCCCACCAGTATCACCAGTTCCTGGGACGAGGAAGCTGCTGGAAAGCAGCTGCTCCTCACCTGGGTGGTGTCTCCTGTCCCAGCAGGGGTGGCTTGAGCTGCTGGTCTGTGGCCGGGACGCTGTGCCCGCTCCCAGCTGTGCTTTTCACCGTAAGCACCTGCGCTGGTGGTGAGGGGTGGATTAGTGCAATCAGGCATCGAGTGGCACATCGCTGCTTATCACCTGGGAGAGCAATCCATCTTCTTCTCCACACGTTGCATCACTGTTCTGATTTCAGGGGACGGGGCGTTTCAGCAACCTGACCAACAGCAGCCTGTGAGTTTATTAAAATCCTGATGGGAAAGTCTGCGGGTTCTGCTGAAACCTCATGCCCCTTTACATCGATTCTTAATGAAGGAAATTTCAGACTGAAGTTTTGTTTTGTTAAAAAAGCATTACAAATATTGCTCATAATGTCTATATACAGGCTTTTTGAACTTTTGCTACTGCTGCAGGGACAGAGGAAACACCCTGCATTAATAAAAGCCAAGAAGAAATAAAGCAGCAGCTCGACAGCTTGGTGTGAACCAACAGCATTTCTAATTGCTGTCAGCTCCTGAGCATTCCTCCCCAGGGTGGGGGTGCCCAACGAGGGGTCACTTCTCGTGGCAGGTCCCGGGGAGCACGTCTGGCTGTGGGTGCTCCCCATCAAGGACCGGGAGGGACAGAGCCCACGGCACGACCGGCGCGGAGCCCTCAGGAGGCAGGACAGAGCTGCTTGGTTCTCCCTGGGTTTGAGATGAAACAGGTAAGACACCGCTGAAATTAAAATGTGAGAGCAATTACACTGTTGTTTTTCCTCTCTGCCTTCATTGGAGAGAAGCTCAGGATATCGATGCACAGCTCCTGCTCCTGGCACCGACCTCTCTCTATAACTCTCTGTCCTTGTTTCTGGCTTTGCACGAGGTTTTGAGGATTTGCTGTATTGCTCAGACCCCCCTTTTAGTGCTCTCTGGTCCTCCTGCCCTGCACCACTTGGTTGGCTTTGTCTGATTTTTGGTTCCTTGGGTGGGGGGACTGTACCCTTTTCTGATGAGTCTGCACCAACAGAACGACGTTTTCTGTGCTGACGTGAGCAGCACGACTACACCCTACTGAGAACTTGGGGGGCTGTGTCCCCAAAAATAAAACACTGAAATTAAAGAGGTGAGAAAAGGCAATGAGCAGCCGTGTCGCTCTGATGGGGCCAAACCGCTGCTTCCTCCAGCGAGGACTCTGATATCAGTCAATTATTTCGATGTTGTCAGGAGCCATCAACAGCCCTTATCGCCGTATCCAGCGTTAGAGTGTATAAACTGTGGAGTAAATAAATCAAACAATATGAAGAACTTAGGAATGTGCTATTTCTAAGGGTTTGTTGTGTTGGGTTTTTTTTTCACACTTTGTAGGCCATTTGTCTGCTCTGCACAATATTTTTTCGCAGCCTATTTCCATCTGTTTCCCGTGGAATTGATAATGTTCCGCACAGCATTTCCCAAACTCATACACAGCGCTGCAATTAAATGCCATTCACAATTCACACCTAATGTGTCCTGAGAAAAAAAAAAGGAGAACAAAACCTCTCCTCTGGCTCATTTCTAGCCCAGGTTTTTGGGGATGTTGGTTTTTTTTGTGTGTGGCTTTTTTTTTAATTATTTGGTGCTTGACCTTGCCTGAGATACATTCTCCACTTTCAGCAGCAAAAATATAGTCTATTTTTTGGGTTGTGATGGAGAAATAAAAGAGTGGGAAGAAAATACATCTGTAAGCACAAGCATCATCCGCAAAAACCTGTGAACTACTTTGTATTCAAAGTACACTGCAGAAATTATAGGATTTTTCTAGCTAATGCTGTGATTTCCTGAGGGGTAGCCACCTCCTTGGTATTTCTCTCCTCCAGTAGCCCCCAGTTAAAGCCTCTGGTGTCTTTCACTGGCTTGTTGGTGGATGAAGATCTTCAGGGTGTACTTCACCAGGAGGGATGCAGCAAAAGTTCCTTTAAACAGAAAATTTGCCCTTTGAGTAAAGTTATTTATTTAAGCGTCTGGTTTAGTGGGGAATTCTTATTTCGTTATCAGAAAACTGGTTATCGTTTTGCCCAAATTGTTATAATTCTGAAAAACAGACGTATTTCCATTCTGGGCTTTGAAGTTTTCTTGCCTCATATATGACTCGGGCAGAGCCCCGCAGCCCCCGCTGTGGTTGGCCCCTGCAGGGAGGACGTTCGGAGGAGCCGTCCCCAGGATGTTTCACCAGATGAAGGTGCTGCCAGACCTTGTAGACTTCAGCACCTCTTTTCAGAAGGAGCACTGGGGCTCAGGGGAGTATTTGCGGATTTTTCCAGGTGCAGGTACAGGGCGCAGCGGTGCGGAGCCGTCAGCAGCCCTCTGGTTGTGAAACCAAGCCCTGAGCGATTCCTGAAGCCGTTTCAGGCGGTCTCATAAGGACTGCAGTCCTCTTCCAATTCCCACCCTGTACTTCTTCCTGGCCAGTTCGCATCCAGTCGTTCTTGGAAGGATGCTCTGCTTGTGCAGTATCACTCACCCCAGGGCTGCTCCCCTGCAGCTGGCACGGGTGCCCCGTCCTGCTGTCCGCCTTACGCCCTGCTCAGACCCCAGAAATGCCCTTTAGGGCTGGGGTTTTTGTGCAGTTTTTATAGTACGGCATGTGAATATCTATTTGTCTGTAAGGATGTGTCTGTAACTATGCATACAGGTGTGAACAACTCGCCCTCCCTGTCTCCAGCCCCTCCTCTCGACAGGGCTCTCCATGGTCTCCCTTCACCTCCTGGCCATGGTTTTCCTTTGAGGTCAGCATCTCTGATGACCCCACGCGTGGCTACCCACAACAGGGTGGTTGTGTTTTGCCTTCCCCTCAGCACTTTCATTCTTCTCATTCCCCAGGAACCCGAGGAACAGCTCTCTAAATCAAAGACATATGTACCACCACCAACAAGGGCTGCAGCTAAAGCTGAGCCACCCACCGCTATTTTCGGTTCCTTTAGCTTGCTCGGTGCTCTTCTTTCTCCACCCTCTTTATGAAGCAAATGTGGCTACTTATTCTCCTAGAAGGGAGATCTACAAACACAGGTGAACAGAGTTATTAACTTAAGCCCTGTGCTATTTGCACACCGAGGCTGGAGGTTTGCCGAGCTCCCTGCTCCGAGGAGATGCCAGAGCTCTCAAGTCAACATTGACAGCAGCGAGGGCTGGGACGGGCACTGCTGTCTCTATCTCATTTTATGATTAAAAAAAAAAATATGCGTGGGCCCTTCACGCTCCAGCTTTCTGAATGTGTTTACTCTGCAGAAGATACAGGCCGTCACATTCCAAAAATAGTTTAGGAGAAGCCCGTGTCTGCAGCTCGGAGCTGTCATTGTTCCCTCAGCGCCGGGACTCCCAGGCTGGCCTTGAACGCCGGCTGCAGAAACGGAGGAAAATAACAGAAAGCTCAGCTCCCATCAGAGTGTGGAGAGCACGGCGGGCGTGAGGGAGCTCCTGAGGACAGGCTTAAACAAGCAAAGATGTGTACGTAGGCGTGCGGAAAAGGAAAAAAAGATAGAAGGGATGCTTTAGAAAAACCTGGTGGTTCATTAACCAGATACTGCAGGTAACGGCTTTAATACACGTGGACAAGCAAGATCATGAATAAATGATGACGTTTCCAGAGGACAGAACAGGCGTTAGTAGAATCATAGGACCATAGAGTGGTTATAGTTGGAAGGGACCTCAAAGACCATCCAGTTCCAACCCCCTGCCCTGGGCAGGGACACCTCCCACCACCCCAGGTTGCTCCAAGCCCCATCCAGCCTGGCCTTGAACCCCTCACACCCTCACAGCAAAGAAGTTCTTCCTAAGATCCAATCTAAATCACTTCTGAGGTTGTCCTGAAAGTCCCCCCATCCCCAAAATATACTCTTGAGAAATAAATCTACATATTCACCTATTCCAGACCTTTTTAGGGGCTTTTCGGGACTGGAAGGGGCCTCTAAAGTCTCTCATTGTCTTCCAAGGTGGTGAGACCCTGGAAGAGGTTGCCCAGAGAAGCTGTGGCTGCCCCATCCCTGGAGGGGTTCAAGGCCAGGCTGGATGGGGCTTGGAGCAACCTGGTGTGCGGGGCGGTGTCC
>VZRU01013338.1:214185-224365 GCA_013398155.1 Pedionomus torquatus
GTTACACCTGAGGCCGCCTGCTCAGCCTCCTGGGTTTCCAAATCATGCAGAGAGCACCGAAGCCCGTTGATTCACACTCATACTGGACAATCCATCACTGCCCCAGCCAGGCTTCCTCTGTGAGCGCTGGGCACTTTGTTTTCCATCGGTGGATGTTCTATCTGTATTTCATGTCCCCCCTGTCTAGGAAACGTTTCCAGCAGCAGTCGATCAGCAGGAGGACAGGAGGAGAAGGATGAGGACACTGCGGCCAGCCTGGGGCGGTGGAAGGGTCCAGGTGGGACTGTGGTGGGTCCCCAGCAAATGAGCAGAGGGACCAGGGCCCCCCAAAGCCCCACCAGCCACAGGAGCAGGGTAACATCCATGGGATACACCTTCCAGAGAACATCTCAGACCAGGCGTCGGGCTTGTGCTATGTCAGAAGGATCCTTAAAATCCAATTAAAGGTTTAAGATAGTTACCAAAAGACTGGCGGAGATTAATTAAACAAATACAAGCTTAATAAATTAGTCCTGTATTAAAGGAGATTATGCCCGTGTCTGCAACTGTACACCTAAATCAGAGGTATTTTTTTGGTAGATGTCTCCAGTTCTAATAAGCTTTGGAAATTGCGTTAAGCCATGCTATTAAGTAGTTTTATTAATTCAGTTCAGTTATTCAAATTTTATTTTATGGATGTGGGTTTTTTTGTTGTTGTTTTCTGTTTGTTTGTTTGTTTGTTTGTTTTGGTCTAGGTCCTTCTTTTCTTTCTGAAGCTTAGAAAGAGATGAGCACTAAATATTTCTGGTAAGATGATGTACTTAAGTAGTGGAGAGAGCCTGCAGGCATAAGTACCAAACCTTTCAAATCCCGGAACCCCTCAGAGAAATACTCTTAAAAAGCTTCTTTGTTACTCCTACCTTATTCTTGTTTTTCCTAAACAGGAACTTACCCAAAATCAATAATGAGAGTTGCAAGGTCAGGAAGAAGACCAACTCAAACTTGGGTCTTAATTTCAGGGCCAATTTGCCTTGCATCCCAGTAATCCGTTATTTGAGTTTTAGCAGATCTGACAGCTAATTAATTATAAAGGAAGATTGGAGAGTGGACAGCAGCGGTGGCACGAGAGGATTCATCTTTTCTGTCAACTGACTAATGTGTATCCATTCTCCTGGCACGGAAAAGAATACTTCTAGTAAATCTTTGTCCATCTTCCATCTCCAGAAAGGAAATCAGACATGACATTAACAATTGCCTCTGTATTCTCTGGGAAACGCACTCTTAAATCCAGGACATGGAAATATACTAGCGCTTCAGCATCACATATTTCTTTCCAGCTCCGTGGTTCACGTTATATGAGAAAGGTATAAATAATTTTCCAAGAGGCGCTGCAAGCAGAGAGTGTGTAACCAGGAGGGATGGAGGAGGAAACGGGGATGTCCCGCTGCCCAAAGCCACCGAGCCAGCAGCACAATACGGCTACGTCCTTTGCATCAATTATCAACAGGTTTTGTGCCTTGGGCCAGGGCTCTTAGTGGCAACGTGGCAATCGATGGGGCTGCCAAAGCAGAATATTAACGTGGCAGCTGATGGTGTCACCTGCGTCACCTCTCCAGGAAAATCCTCTCAGGCTCTGGAAGGCTGAAGGTGTGGAACATTTTTCAGCCCCTGCCGTGGCCACTGCAGTCTTTAGCTTCTCACCTGTTTGGGTTTAGTCTTGGTGCTGTTGTGGTTTATTGCCCTCTTCCTGAGCACGGCACTTGACGGAGCCACGCTGTGGGGTTCCACAAAAGGTGGGTCTGGGTATCGTCTGACTCCAAGTACCATCTGACTCCAGCGATCTCTGGTACAATTCTGAAAAGCCTCTCAGTTTTCTTAAACTTTATTAAGAACAAATGAGAATACTGAGATTTCTTCTCCTCGTCTACCAAGAGGGTACGTGGAATGCCGAGTTGTAAAAAAAAAAAAAGTGCTGCAAAACCTCCACCAAGTGAGAATTAAAAATAAAGGAGCCGGGTGCTTCCACAGGGCTGTGTCCCTACTGTTGGCATTTCCCGGTGGCAACGAGAGCCATTTGCTGACTGACTGCCCAGGCTCAGGCCGTGGGCTTTGTTTGTAGCACTCCTGAATGGGAGGGAGGAAGGGAAAGCATCCTCAGTGGTGTGTGTTTGGGAGAAAGAGTTACCTCACCTAGAGCAGCGCATTATCTTCCCTAAGGCTCTTATGTGCCCTCATTAGCGCCCACAAAACATCCCCCTGTCATCTCGCATTCCCTGCATCGCTCTTTTTCCTGACATCACATCCCATATAAATTTTCTCTCCAATCTTTTCACGTGTTAGCTAAACGAGCCAGCTCAGGAAGCACGTAACTCCCCTCATTCATAATTCAGATGCTCTAACCGCTGGCAGGAAGAGCGGAGGCTCCGCTCCCTCTTTCTGGAGGGACTAATGACCAACTCCTGCCCGTCACCACCCCTGAGGAAACCAAGTGGCAGAAGCACCTCTGCAAAGCAGGTGTGTGGTGCCACTCTCGATGCCCTCAGCCTCCGGAGGTCTTCTCAGAGGATTCACCCCATTAGTGCAGGGAATGTTCCTTCCACTTCTTAGGGCTGTCTCTGCATCCCAGCTGGCAGAGGGCAGCGGGGGATTGCAGGAGGGTGAGGAAAGGAAGCAGCAGCAGGGTCAGCATCAGGGGAAAATCCTCCCTCCAGTGAAGAAGGGAGTCACTGGCCCAGCAGAACCCACAGCAGAGCCCACAGCAGAGCCCACAGCAGAACCCACAGCAGAACCCACAGCAGAGCCCACAGCCGAACCCCCAGCAGAACCCACAGCAGAGCCCACCGGCCACGGGCATCAGCCAGTCCCAGGCAGCATCACCTGCACCGGTTCAAATGTTGTATAGGTGTAAAGCAGTTCTCTTTCCCTCTGTCTTATATTAACACAAGTGGTGCAAAAATGCCTTCCCCGGGTCTGACACCATCATTTAAAAAAAGATACGGTGGGAGAATCTGAGANAGAACCCACAGCAGAACCCACAGCAGAGCCCACAGCAGAACCCACAGCAGAACCCACAGCAGAGCCCACCGGCCACGGGCATCAGCCAGTCCCAGGCAGCATCACCTGCACCGGTTCAAATGTTGTATAGGTGTAAAGCAGTTCTCTTTCCCTCTGTCTTATATTAACACAAGTGGTGCAAAAATGCCTTCCCCGGGTCTGACACCATCATTTAAAAAAAGATACGGTGGGAGAATCTGAGAATGGGGAGAATCCCAACAAAACCAAGCCAAAGTAAGAAATAAAAAAAGGCCTTACATTCAAATCTGCCTAGGAAGCCAACAGTTTTCTTAGCAAAGAAATGGTTTTTGGCTGTCCTGAACACAGCTTCCAACTTTTAACCACAAAGGGAAACAGCTTTGATGGAGGGTTCTCCAATCTACAGAACAAAGGGCAAAAAATATCCGCATGGGAAATGAAGGTAAATGAATCCTTGTTAACGATAGTTTGGTGTTGGCGGGATAAAGGTCATTTTCTTGCTTGTATATTAAGATAATGAGGAGTAATGTAGAAATAATTGTGATAAATTTTTCATTACTCTTTTTTTTTAAAACATTAATGGAATTTTTAAAACTGAATTTGATTTATTTTTTTTTAAAGATGTGCTTCAGAGGAGCCACGCTCTCATAGCTACTTGGGAGGTAACAGTTTGTGATCAAAATAAGCTAAAAACCCCTTTACTATACACCTGCCATGGTCTCAGCTGCACGGCGGTCTCACTGGCACCAGCAGAACCAGCTGTAATTCTGGATGTGGTACCACCACACCGCCAATAGGTCCACACAACCAAGCAGAATTTGAGGACCCAAAGTGATGTGTGTCATATCAGCCACCAAAAGACCTGGAAGAAAGGCCTTTGGGAAAAACGGTGGGCCATGAGCTGTGGTGTCCAGAGCGCTGCTCAGTCCTCCCGTGCTGGGTCCCCTTTTCATTTCAGCCTTGGAACCCACCCTGAAGATCCACAAGAACTGCCCAGAACCTTCCTCTGTGCAGGTCGCTGCTGCGGGCGCAGGAGGTTGCCTGATGGCAAACAAGGGATGTGTCCATGAGACAGGCTCTTCTCTGCTAGAAAGGTGGGCACTTCTGCTCTGCTATTGCAGTCTCTCCCCCAGCCACTACATTCTAACAATAGCCGAAAAATACCAGACAGGTGTCATTTAAATATATCAGCAATGGTTTTTAAGGACTCTGATAACAACTCGGCAACACAAAATAAACAGCATTTGATCTGTTTGACAACGTATCGGAAATCTTAAGTTGATCTTAATTCATCGCTGCTATAAAGTACAGTATTTGTTACTTCTACAGATTGCTCTGTGGAAATATCAAGTTCAGTTTCTATGACAACAGGAGTCATAAATGCCAAAATTCTTCCTGTTCGATCTCTTATTTCAGCTTGAGGTTGAGTCTTTTTCGGGGTTTTTTTTCCCCATTCTTTTAAATTAACCTTTTCCTTTCCCCTGGAAATTAATAATCCAGTCAGTACCTGCCGTCCTTCCTGTATTCACAATGTCCCGTTGTCCCACTGCAGCCAAACTCTGTCTGGAGAAACTGAAAAAACTCATAGCCTTTTTCCCAGGAAATACTCAGGTCCTGGAAATATGATGAGAGGTGGCAAAAGAAAGCCAAAGGGCAGCCTTGTGAAAGCAGAGTCCTTCCAATGGCCACGCTCCAGGCAGGACCGCGAGGTGGCAAAGCTGGCGCTCAGGAGGGTGACCCTGGTGGCTGAGGGCATCCGAGGCTCGCACAGGTGGAGCTCCCGCTTCTGCGTGCTCACAGCTCAGCTTGACAGCAAGGACGTGGCAGCAGGAGCTGCCCAGATGTTTGCAGCAAAGTGCCAAATCATCACCTTTGTCAAAAAAAAAAAAAAAAAAAAAGAGAATAAGGTGGGATGTATGTTATTGGGGTCAATGAAGGGTGAGTCTGTGGCTTCCTGTGGCAGGAGACCATCATCCAGGAGCTGCGACCAGCAGTGGACCATTCCTCTACAGTCCACACCATCAGCACCATCAACATGTCTTGGGAAAGCTCTTCCACACCATCAACGTGTCTTGGGAAAGCCTGTGTGTCTCCAAGGGGGGCATGGGAGGTGTGAGCACATGGAGCTGGATCAGGAGGACCACGGGTGGTGGGGGTGCAGTTAGTCCCAGCGTCCCCTTTTCCTCTGGGAGGTGTCCCGTGCTATGAGCCGTGTCCCTGAGCTGGCTCCCAGCCCCAGCACATCCCAGCCACGTCCTCCCCTCCTGTTCTGCGCTCCTGGCTGGTGCTGGAACAGCAAAACCCATTTCCATCTTAATTATACAAAAAGGCTGTGCAAAGTGCTGCAGCCACGTAGTTTATGAGGATACACAGGACATCCATTACATAAGCGGTGGCAGAACAGGGTCCCTTATTGCTTCTGCAGGCTGTAAATTGTGGAAATCATTTTAAAATTCCTTTTGTATGTCATTTTTTTCCCCTCTCTTCTCTACAGTCCTGTCTCATTGCAGTTCTTCTCCATGTGCTGCAAAGACGCTCTGACTATAACTACAGCATCTCCCTGACTTTGAGCAGAATCCATGGAGATGGGGGCTCATGGAAACGACTCCCTTTGCAGGAGATCTCTGCAATGCAAATGGAGCTTGACGTGGCACTAGCTCCCTTCTCCTCCAGACAGGAGCTGGGCTTCTACCAAAACCCATTACCCAGATGTTCGGTACGGCAGAAGGACTCGTGACATTCAGTGCTCACGACTGAAGTAGGACGATGCTGTGGCTCGTAACGCAGCACTTCCATTTTACAGGTTATTCTTTTTTTTTTTTTTTTTCCATGGGTTTTATGCTTAACAAGTTGGCCAGAGAGGCATCACTGCCCCAGCTGTGCTTCCATCAGAACAAAGCAGGTTTTTAAGCTGCCGTTTTGTCTGGCCAGTGCTGGGTACAAATGAAAAATCCTCTCCGCTGTGTCATTTCTCCCTGACAGACTCCGTGCTGTAAATCCTCAGGTAATGAAGGCGGCCGGTGGCACGTGTGGCTGCACAAAGTGTGGCACATCCTCCCTCGCTGCTATTGCCCCCGCCTACGTGAAGCCGTAGAGGATTTTTCCAGCCCGTGTGGCCGTTTACAGAAGATGGCATCACCCCCGGTGTCTGTGCAGGCAGAGGGGAGGCTCCTGTGCCACGTTAACTTGGGTGTTTGTTGGCTCCTGAGCCTGAATTCACAGGATGAATATTCATCCAGGAACCGCTCCGTGGGTCAGGCCAATATATTACCTGTCAAAACGAAGCACGTCTCAAACTTCAAAGAGGTTCTACAGGAGTGGGTTTCAATGGAAGGAGTAAAATGTGGAATGTAATTAAATCCCTCGTAAAAAAACCACCTGTAACTCAAGTAAGGCTTCTCTCATAGGACGCTCAAACACGGAGATGCTCACATCGCTCCTCCAGCAGCTGCCCCATCGCCCGCCCCGTCCCCCGTGCGCTGGATGGAGAGAAGTATGTCCATCGTTCCGTGAAGATGTAAGATGCTTGATTTTTTTGCCAGAAGTTCTATCATGAGATGTAGAAACTCAGGAAAAAAAAAAAAAAAATCTTTATACTGTTTATAATGTGATTTGCATCTTTATCCTTTCTCTGCCATGTTATGGTCCACTGAAGGCATTTAATTTGAGCTCCAGATCTACAGTGATAACTTGTTAAATTGAAGTAGGCAACTTTTAAATATTAAAAAAAAAAAAAATCCCGCCTAGATTGTTCTCATTTTTCATGCAAAGGAAATGCTCTCCAGTCCACAGAAATGGGGAACCAAGGGTCTCAGGAGCTGGCCAGGGGTGGGCAACTCCGAGACAGGAGATAAAAGGCTGAAGTCCCAACAGACAAGGGGGCAACTGGTCCCACAACAGGGCAGCTTCCACTGACGAGGGCACCTGAAAGGGAGCAGCAGCTCTTCAGAGCCAGTAACAAAACTGAGTTCCAATGAAGCCCGGGAGGGAAGACCTGACCTGACGTGGCAGTGGCAATGGAGAAGGGAAAGGCTGGATACCCACCGACGTGGAAAACAGAGTCCTCACAAAAGAGCACCACCCACCAGCCAGCATCTGCATAGTCTGCTCAGGCACCAGACAACACCTGCCTGAAATTCAGGTACTCCATGGAAATTGTAGTCTGGTCACATTTGCGGCACTAGGTACTCCAGGGCATACTCCAGGAGTACGGGAGTTACTCCAGGGCATCCCCTCAGCTGAGGGGGTGCTTCTAGTGCAGGGATGACCCAGAGAGAAGCACAAAGAGACCAGGAGCATTCTTGACCAGACACAGCGGAGCCAAGACTGCACCTCCTCAGTCGCATCCTCAGCACAGCGGAGCGGCTGGGCCAAGCCACACCACATCCTTCATTAAGCCTGAGAGAGAAAAATGTAAAAGGGAAAATACCTCACCCGGAAAAGTGAAATCAGATTTTGCTTTTTACAGGACACAAGGCCTTGTTCTTTATTTTTTAATGTAGATTTCTTCTGGCAAAGAGAAAGGAGTCTGATAGGATGACACGGTACTTTAAAATTACACGTTGCCTCACATGCCCCCCGCATGCATGTGCCACGCATATGGCACGGGATATATTTAACAGGGCACTGTTACTTGATGCTTTCAAACAGCTGAATCCTGAGTCTTGCTGTGCCCAAAGTGCTAATTGCTGCAGCTGAGCAGTAATTTCTCTCAATGTGTTGCAGCAGCCAGTGCGGGGACAATTTTTACACTGAAGGGAACTACATGAATTAAGATTTGATTTGTGACTTGTTCATGAAGGATTTAAGGTCCAAGATTCTTAACTTTTTCTAAAGGTTAAAGTTACCTCCTCCTTCCTGGGACCAGGGCTCGGATGTCCTGAGCTGGGGCCAGAGCAGAACAGCCCCTCCGTTGAGCAGCACCTTGAGGTTTCTTACCTGGCGTCTCACCCAGGTAAACTGGGCAAAGAGCCCAGTTCAGAGTGTCCATCCCAGTGGGACCAGTGGCAGCTGTGCCTTTGGCCACTGTGTGACAGGACAAGAGCATCCAGCGTGAGACCAACGTGTCTGACCCTCCCAAACCACATGCTGATGCACCAGATGCACACTTGGTCAAGAAACCCTGTCCAGGGACAGCCTGTTTATAACAACACAGGCAGAAGGTTTCATGAAAGACCTTTACAAATAAAAAGCTGTACCGTGTTTATTTTCCCCAAAAATTATCTGGAAAATTCAGCTACATTTCATGAAAATAGTCTAGCAACTTCAAAGAAATGTGGCAGTCAGAGTCAGTCAGGGTTGTTATAATTCTTTGAGACACTTAACTTACTAGAAAAAGGACTTCAGGATGAAAGCCACTCCAGCTCTTCTGAGGATTCACAGACAACCTGGAGACAGAAAGTGCTGAGTTTTGGTGCGACCAGCTCAGAAACCCAAACCTGTTGATTTCTGTTCCTGCGGAGGGGCTGGGTACGCAGCAGGAGTGAGCAGAGCCCACCACATCGCAGCAGTGGGGCTGCACCCTGAAACACAGGGACGACCTCTCGTTTAACAGGAGTGACCCTCTCCGGCTGTGAGCTCTGTCACACCTGACACCAGCCATCGGTGGAAAACTGCAGCAGCCCCAGAAGCACAGAATCATAGAATTGGTTTGGTTGGAAGGGACCTTTCAGGTCTTTGAGCCCCACCATCAACCCATCACTGACAAACCCACCGCTGACCCGTGTCCCTCAGCACCACGTCTGCCTGGCTTTTAGATACCTCCAGGGATGGGGACTCCACCACTGCCCTGGGCAGCCTCTGCCAAGGCTTCACAACCCTTTTTATGAAGAAATTTTGTACTCATATCCATCCTAAATCCCCCCCTGGGACAACTTGAGGCCATTTCTTCTTGTCCCATAGCCTGTTCCTTGGGAGAAGAGACCGACACACGCGCCCCGCCGGCTAACCCCTCCTTTCAGGGAGCTGTGGAGAGCGAGAAGGTCTCCCCTCAGCATCCTCTTCTCCAGGCTGAACACCCTCAGTTCCTCAGCTGCTCCTCACAAGTAGGGCTGGGAGAGAAGGGCATGAAGCCAGAGCTGGGGGTTGACTCTTGGACACATGTCCCGAGTCCCGGTGACCCCTGGGCAAGACCCCTCTCCTTCGGGCCAGCCCTTGGCTCGGCTCCTCACTTCGCTGCCACGGGTCGCAGGTGTGGGCAGGAGCAAACACGGGCTGCAAGTGTCTGCTGTGCTCCACCTCTTCTTGGGCACAGCGTTAGATGTGACATCTGGGGTTGGTCAATAGCTCGGGAAGGAAAATTGTGGACCTTGCCAGAAGCCTCTCTCCCCATCTATCTGTCATGCCAGGAAACTAAATAATAAAGTTTAACTTAATACAACGTTTTCTATATCCCCATTACACAAGATGTTTCATTTACAGAGTGAGAGGCAAAGTACTGGATTTCCCACATGTGCCATGTGGCCTTCAGGGATGAGGGAAGAGCAGAGGACAGTGGCGCTGGGACTGCGTATCCCCCACTACTGCCCACGCAGGACGAGACGTGGCCCATGGCCTGTGACGTCTCCATGGTGGTAGCTCCTGGGATGGTGTCCCTCCACCTGGTGTGGCTCTTGGTCCCGCTCCCCACCGGCCTCACTTCACCCTAGGACTGTGCCACCTCCTGCCTGGCTCTGCTTAAGCAACACCCATGGGACACGATGCTTGGGGGGGGACATGGGAGCTGTGAAAATGACAGACCTGCCCCCAAACATCTGCCTGTGGGAGCAATCAGACCCTGTGAGTTCTGCAGCGAGGAGCTTTATCCCATGCAGTGACACCAGCGGGCACGGGGGAAGTGCCCACCTGCCACAGCCAGGAAAGGTCCTGCTCCTCCACCGAGTTGTTCTGGGAGCCCGGGTACCCCCCTTAGCACATTCAGAGCACTCACCCCGTGCTGCGTGCTCCAAAGCATGGGGAGATACTCCAAATTAATACCTGCAAATTTGAACAATTTATAAATTATAAACAATTATAACAATTATAAAGAAATTTGAACAAAGAATTTCTTTCTTTCTTTCTTTCTTTCTTTCTTTCTTTCTTTCTTTCTTTCTTTCTTTCTTTCTTTCTTTCTTTCTTTCTTTCTTTCTTTCTTTCTTTCTTTCTTTCTTTCTTTCTTTCTTTCTTTCTT
>VZRU01013338.1:228256-249988 GCA_013398155.1 Pedionomus torquatus
AACGAGTTCCTGCCTAATGAGGTCCTGCCTGGCCCATCCCCACAGATGGTCCCATCCCCCCATGATGGAGCATCTCCCACCAGGTTTCCTCCACCCCAGCCAAGCCAGGTCTCCCAGGGTGGCCATGAGCAGCATTTCCAGGGTTCCCCAGCTCCTGATTGCGGGGGGGTGGCTTCTTACGAGAGCCCTTCTATGCCACGTCCCTGGCACCTGGGCCATCTGCCAGCCCCAGCCAGGAGCAGGGAGGCAGCAGATCACCCAGCAGCACAGTTAATGTTAGAAGCGCTGCATGCCAGAGATTCTAAAACAGCTTTTTCTCTCTCTCTTTTTTTTTTTTTTTTTTTGTTTTTTTTTAATTCCCCTCCCAGGTAGTGTTTGCAAGGAGATGTTCACTCAGGATCACATATAGATGGGATGGGGCTGTGACCACCCTGACGGCTCCTGTGACCAGAGCTGGGCTGCAGCAAGGAGGGAAGGATGAAGGAGCCCAGGCTCCTCTGGAGGGGCTCGGTTTCCTCTGCTGGGAGGGGTCCCGGGGCTGTCGTGGGCTCAGCCTGCTGGAAAAGCAGCTAGAGGTGAGAAAGAGCCATGAGAGAGTCTGAGGAAGGTGAGAAAAGTGAAATTACAAAGGCTGCAACGCCAGCCAGCAGTTCCAGCTACTTACCATCAAAATCCAAACAAAGGCGGTGTTTATTTGTTGTTGTATGTACCAGCTTATGGCTCCCGGGTACTTGTGCATGTTAAAAGGCACAGTGTGTGCCCAACCAGCAACCCTGCCCAGGGCAGAGCCGGCCGGGGCCATCGGTCTCCTCAGCTCAGACACGCACCACTGCCCAGCAGGGCTGAGCCATCTCACCATGCTGCAAGGAAGGCAGAGTGATCCAGCCATTGTGTCCTTTGCAATTCTTAATTTCACAGAAACATAGACTGTCTGGGTGGGAAGGGATCTTAACCCCCCCCCAGTTCCAGCCCCCTGCCCTGGGCAGGGACACCTCCCACCACCCCAGGTTGCTCCAAGCCCCATCCAGCCTGGCCTTGAACCCCTCCAGGGATGGGGCAGCCACAGCTTCTCGGGGCAGCCTCTTCCAGTGCCTCACCACCCTCACAGCAGAGAAGTTCTTCCCCACATCTCATCTCCATCTCCCCTCTTTCGGGGTCAAACCCTTCCCCCCTCGTCCCAGGACTCCCCTCCCTGCAAAGCTTTTTATCCCAGAGGGGGCTGTTATTCAGTAGGCAACTACTTGTTTTCACGTAAAACAACACTTTGGAAAAGAACAAAAGAAACGGAAATAAAGACCACTTCATTTCGTGATAAATTTTGAAAAGGCCAAATACATTAAGGAAAAAAGCTTTAGGGAACCGAGAGGAACGAATGGGAACTTTAGGGAACGAGAGGAACAAAATACCTCTCCCTACAAGCACTGTAAAATGCTGGGGAGTCATCAGTTCGTCATAATTAACACACTTGAAGCTACAGACCTTTCAGAGGCGCGAATCACTGCTTAACTCCAAATCCCATTTAGCTGTTACAGCCGCTTTTTTTAGGAATGCTTAGTGTCAGTCCCTTAATTAGTGGTGTGAACCCTCCTCCTGGCTCATCCCCCTCCAATCTGAGACCGGTGACTGGTAACTGACACCTTAATAGCTGACTGAATAATAAACTAAGTCAGCAAACAAGTTACATAACAATTATTTACTTAAATAACAGAAATATACATCAAATAAGAGAATAAGCATAAATCCAAGTAAATAAATAAATAGTAATTATTAACGGGACTAAATTAGCAACCAGTTACCTTTAGTAAAGCAACGTTCATAACCAAAGCACAAAATTTAGGCAAAGAGATGAGTTTAAATTGTTCCGAAAAAAGCCTCATTCAGAGAGGGGCGACCTTCAGGTCGGTCGAAACAGAATCAAGAACCTTCCTCCCTCTCCTGCTCCTTCCCAGGAAAAAAAGCAGGGAGGGAGGAAAAGATCTTATAGAGGAAATGTTCCTTTCCAACTACTGAAAAATAAAATCAATTAAACCAAAAAAAATACGCTGAAGCCACATTTCAGATTAGAGCACACCGAATTTCCATGGAAAATAGGAGTGTAAGAAAACAAAGGCAGAAGGAAGCCCCGCTCTGCTTCAGGGAAAGCAAACCCGAAACGTCCCGGCTGCAAGCAAGGCTTGCAAGTTCTCTTTTCAGCAGTCAGTCAGACAACAAGGTCCTGCTGTTATCTGTGTGTATTTTCCCTTCCTTCAGAATCTGTATAAATTATTTGCTGCAGCACCTCCCGGTAATCGTACAGTTTAATTACACCTTGCATGGAATTATTCCCATTTGTCAGTTTTCACATTCCCGCACCAGAAATCCTGCTCAAGCAAGTCATACCTTCCAGAAAAGGATTTATTTTTATTTTTTACATTTTTTATCTTAATTATCAACCTGGTTATTGTTAATTTGAAAATAATTCCAGATAAACTGAGATTGAGATGCTGGGGTTTGGGGTCCAGCTCTGGCTGTGCCAGCATCCCCGCCAGCCAGCCCAGCTGAAGCTGGTGAGACTGGCACACGGTGGTGCTTACCAGGGCTCGCAGAGGACAAGATCAGCCTTGCAAAATAGGGGAGGGGAGGCTTTCCAAAAGAATCACAGAATCACCTGGGTTGGAAGGGACCTTTTAAGATCATCTAGTCCAACCAATGGGGGGAAAAAAAAAGAAAAGAAAAAAACCCCAAACCAACACAAAAAAAAAAACCACAAAAAACCCAACACCCATAAACCCCACCCCACCCCACCCAACACTAAGCCATATCCCTGAGCACCAAGTCAACTCCTCTCTTGGATCCCTCCAGGGATGGTGCCTCAACCCCCTCCCTGGGCAGCCCATCCCAATACCTGACAACCCTTGCAGGAGAGAAATATTTCCTATTTGGCCTCCTTCCACGCAGGGATCTTCTCCAGCGTGAGCAGGGCAGGGAGTGGGATGGGGGAACCCTCCGCAGGCGAAGCCGTCGGCTGGTGTCGCGTGGTGACTTGCAGAGGAATGGAAGGCGGGGGTTGAGGGGAGCATTCCAACGAGCTCTCTCCGTTCCGTGGGTGGCTACGGGAAGCACCTACCACACGGAGGAACCGTAGGAGATCCCCCCTTTACCCAGCCCACACTAGTGTCCTTTCCATCGCTTTCACTTCAAAGCCCGGTATTTCACGTCCCAGCGGGGAGCAGAGGGGTAACCCCCACCTGAGCCCTGCCACCGTGGCACGGGTGGAGGGTCACCCACCCACGTGTGCTCAGGAGAAGACGACAAGTGCTAAAAGTTGGGAGCACCAGAAAAGAGCTTGCTGTGAACAGCACAAGAACAAGATGCAGCCGAGGTCTCTACGCAGCCGATGAAGGCAGCTTTGTCGTAAGATACGAATAAAAGAGCATGAGTACGAGCACACGAACCCTTCTTGTGCTTTTGCTGCTCCTCGGTGTCTAATCCACGTAAGCAGAAAAAACAAAGGCACGTGGCTCTGGGGGTGGTGGGGACTCAGCTCCCACCGTAGCCACCTCCTCCTCCTTGGTGAAGCTTCTTCCACTTCGGTTATCTCTGAAGTGACTCCTACACCAAGGAGGTGCCTCTGTGTCCCTTAAACCTGTGGGGATGGGAGGAGGAGGAGGGTGCCTCCTGCCCAACACCTCTCTTGGGATGACAGAAGTGTTGGCACTCATCTTTTGGTCCTCTGGGCTGCCCCACGGCCCAATGGACATCATGCAGGAAGGTTCCCACCCTTTAAAGTAGGAAAATGAGTACCATTTTTCACACAGACACTCTGCTGCTTTTTGCACAAGCCACCAGAAAGACGGAAAGGTACCATTTTTGGGAATCTTTGTTAATCTTTGAGGTACCAAAGGCCCTGGCAGCACTCAAGCCCTATCTTAGTTCTGTAGAGCGCAGGAGAGCCTTGGCTCTAAGTGTCAATTAGAAAGCAGCAGAGCCCGGGCAGGAGGTGCTTCCGAGTCACCAGGTGAGGAGAACCAACCCGACAACCCATTGGGCTTCTTTGCGATTTACACTGATGTGTCAGAGACAGGTACCGAGGAATTAGGCAACAACTATGGTTTACTTTAACAGGCTGGCACTGTCCTCCCCTTCCCAGCAGCAGTGGGGGCTCTGCTGGGACCCCCACCACCAGGCAGGGTGCCCAATGCACCTCACAGGGGGGCTGGTGGGGCTTCTGCTGGGGCTGCACCGGCCCCTGGGGGTTCACACATCTGTGTCTAACACAGCCAGCGCTTCCACAGGGCCTCTTCCCCTTGCTTAATAAAGCATAATCTATTAACTGTCCTTAAAAATAAAACTCCTTTTCCCTTTGCACAGCCTCACCCATCTCAGGGAGTTCATGGCTGCGTAATGGACCCGTTTTCTGGAAGACTTAAAATAGCTCTTCCCAGCTCAGATTATTCACAGCTCATTGCAAATATTTACTTTTACACAGGCACTTTACATTCTCCCCTCTCTTTTTATCTCCCTCTCTCTAAAGTCTTTATTTTATAAAAATAAATAAATAAACAAACCCAAATACTCTTTCTCCTGATTGGTTCCATCTAACAACAGACCGTGCAACTCCCAGTTCTGAAATAGGCCTCATGATTAATGACCAGGTGGTTCTTGGGGTCCAGCGTGCAGACCACCGGCCCTGCAGCTCCTTCTGCTTCCTACCAGAAAAGCAGACCACATTCAGCCACAAAAATTAGGGAAAACCATCAGAGATACTGAGTGGAATCAGTAAATCCCCCCTTATTTCCAGCCTATGGGGAAGTGCAGGTCACTTCTGCTCTGCAATGACAGAAACCTCTTGTCACGCCCCAGCAGCACCAAGGATGTCAGGTATTTAGATAAAATGGGATGGAGAGGCCATAACTACCTTCAGAGAAAGGGACCTTCAAGATCCTGCCCAGGGCAGGGGGGTTGGAACTGGATGGACACCTCCCACCACACCAGGTGCCTCCAAGCCCCCTCCAGCCTGGCCTTGAACCCCTCCAGGGATGGGGCAGCCACAACAGATCAACTCATAAGTTGCTAAGAGGGATGCTCAGGGGAGTCTTGGGTGATCCTTCTTGCCTGGTAAGGAGAAGGAGCTCACCCTGCACAGCCATGGTGGCCCGTCAGGCTGAGGAAACTGGAACGGGAGACCCTTCCCCAGCTCACTCACACACCCGCTGAAAGAAAAGGATTAGAGCCAATTAATCGAATCCAGTGCTAATCTTGAAACATTCTTGTTCCACCTAACAGCTCTCCTGGTTCCCTGCTCACCACCACACTTAAACTCTAATGACGCTGGTTGCTTTGAGACTTGAAGTAAGGAAATTTTAATAAAAGCTCGACGATGTTATTCCACGACAAGCTCTGCGCTGAATTAAACATCAGGCTGAGGAGATCTGTTGACAGCACATCAGCGCGAGGTCCTGCTGGCCGCCGCTGAACGCGGGTAAATAGTTTTATGTCACTTTCTTTAAGGCTCATTTCCAGCTTTCAATCAGCCTCACGCACACCACGGGCGGAGCGCTGTGCACGGCGCCTTATCACGGCCGGTTGTCTGAAGTCTGGGGATGCGGCTCATTTTGAGGAGCGAAGCACTTGTCTTTCCCATTTTCGTCAGCGCGGCGCTAGCCTAGGCTGAGCTACAGGCACTCAGCCAGAGCATGCTGTGCCTAATGCATGCAGAATACCACAGCAAACAGCTATATGATTAAAAAAACTAGCTAAATAACCCGTGCAGCCCGTTACCGATGCGCAGCTTAAGCTGGAGCTTCCTCTGAGCGTTCATCTCTAATACCACAACTTTATTCTTTGATAAAATAACATGCTTTCCAGCCAAAGTGCGTGCCCCAGGGTGGGTGTACTTGGAAGAAAGTGCGTGAAGGGGCCAATCTGGAAACCCCTCATCTCGGAGAGAGAGGGGGAGGGTCCTGCAGACCTGCTGCCTCCGAACCATGGCTGGGCAGAAGCGAGGGTGGTCCTGGGGCATCTCCGTGGGGGTGCACAGGGCAGCCCCCAGCGCAAAGCTGTGCAGAGCTCCTCTTACAAGAGACACGGAATTCAGCTTGAGCAGGGCCAAAGGACGGGGCGTGAAGACCCTGCTAATACCAGGGTGGCTCAGACAGAGGGGCAGAACAGAGACGTGGCAGAGGACGGGGCTCACACACCCATGGAAAGCGTCAAATGCCATGTTTGCCCGCAGCAGCGTGAGACTCTTCATGAGGCAGCCTCCCCACCGCCCCAGGCCAGCTAATTGAAGTGTATTGATTTGCACGGTTGATAAATCCCTCAGTGCATACTGCTGTAATCCAGCACGTCAGGGGCAGGATTTCATTGCAGGGGGAGGGTCACCAGCCAAGGGGGTGGTATCCCTGCCCGCACCAAGCCAGAGGGAAGTTCATCTGGATTTCACCCCACGGTGATGACCTAAATATAAGGACTTGCAGTCAATCACAGGGCTACACGTGCTCACCTCTCCTGGACCACGGGCTGCCCCTGGGATGCTGGTGGCACCACTTGATGCTGGAAAAGCATCTGATGGGCAGCACACATCATCCAGAAAGAGTTCCAGGCGATGTTCAACCACTATTTGGTGCTGCTGAAGGAAGAGCTGGTCTCTGGGTAGAGGAAGGGGTCACCTTGTCGCAGTGAGAGGCTCCTGTGCAGTACCTGGGCTGGCGGTGAGCACAGGACAGTGTCAGTGTCCCATGAATCGTCCTGGAAGAGGCAGGGTTTCCCTCACGAAGGTCCCACCCAAAGGTGTCCACCAGACTGTATGAGACACGAACGGCTGTTCCAAATACACAAAAATAAAAAAAAATTACAAAAATCCATTCTGAAGGATGTGTTAATTAATAATCAGAGGGCAGGCTGGAGGCGGTGCAGCACATTAACCTGTTAAAGTGGGGAAGGAGAGGTGCTGACAGCTATTACTGACCTGGGAAAAAGAACCTACAAGAGAAAAGTTTATTAACATCTTCCATTGGACTTAAAAGGTTCTCTCCTCTCACCGATTAGAATAAGAGTAGTTTGAAGAGGCAGATCTGTTGAAATAAAAGTTAGCTTCTGAAAAGTTTATATCAGTAGCACTTTGTGGCTGCAGCTACCAGCCTGACACATCCCTTTGCCTGCAGTTTCTCCCCAGAAGGACTGTTCTAGCAGAGCCGTGTCCCTCTGGGCTGGATTCCCAAAAATACCATGCATCAGTCAGTAAAAATACCCACGTCGTGTACTTGGTGTGGTGTTGAGCTACACGCCATCCTTCTGTTCACCGAGTCACTGAAGAACTGCGTGGCCAGAGCTTCCCCCGGCAGTGTGGGGGGACAGACGGCAGATCTCCAGATCTGGGGCTTCCCATGCGCAGTCCCAAGTCCACAGAAGCCTGCAGTGGGAAAGAAAGCCATTTGGATCATTTTCATCTGATGTTAAGGCTCATTAGACCAACATCTCCTTCGCGGCAGCCCTAACGAAGTAATGCTTTTCAGTAGGAAGACCCAGATTTTGGGCTTTGCTGGGCCTAAAATCATCTTTGTGCATCTTCTCAGGAGGCTTCACCATCCCACTCTTCTGCTGGGGCCACAGGAATCCCTGGCTTCAGCACCGCCCGGGCAAACTCCTCCACCCACAAAAGCAGCCTCTGCTTGTGACCGAGGAGAAGTTTGGAGGCGTCAGCCCTGGGGGTGTTTTACACCGTGATGCAGTTCTGAAACTCATCAGAACTTCAGGTTTCTGAAAAACGGAGAGTGGTCTTTTGAAGGGAGCGACAGGTCTGTGACACACACTGCAGGGCACCTTCAGTGCCACCCAAATCCGGATTTTCCTTTGGCCTCTGCATCCTGATATTTTACTGCCTATCTCTAGTAGGCTGAGTTATTTAGTTATTTTCAGGGGTGATAAATTGCAGTGTATTAAGATAATGGTGTAACATTTGTTGCTATTAAAACCTACATAACCAAAATTTAAATGTAATTTAATTTTAAGTGGAAAATAATGATCACTGTTGAGATGGCCAAAGACAACTTATTACTCATCCCCCGTCAGCATTTTATTAACCAGAAATTAGACACAAAAAAACCCAAAAAAAAACCAACAAAGGCTGAGAAAAGGTATTTTGAATATATACATCATATGAATGGTCAACCATAGTATGGTAGGTTGAAGCGTGCTTTTTTAAAAAAAAAGAAAAACAAAAGTTGCATGAGTTTAGCTTTCCAGAGCTTTCTGACAAAATAATGTGTTCATTTAAGGTACATTTCCTGTAGGAGTGATTATTGAACTGTACTAGACAATTTTCATTCTATTTAGTGACTCTAGAAGTTCTTTACCTGGGTTATGACCCCAGAGGAAGCCTCAGCTGCTGCCCCTGGAGCCTCCTCTGCCTCTCCCAGGCTGTCCCTGGGACGGTCCCTGCCCTCCGATCAGGAGTGCCCCAGGGGTCTCTGATGCCTCCTAGGAGCTGGGCTCTGTGACGTTGGAACATCAACAGGGAGAAAGAAGAAAGTAAAGCACGTAAAATACACTTCTGCTGAAAAGCAAAGCTTGTTAACCTCTTTTACCTTTTTTTTTTTTTTTCCCTAATTGCAGACTCACAGAATGCCATGGGCTTGGAAGGCACCTCTAGCAACCACCTAGTCCAGCCCCCTGCCACAGCAGGTCCCACAGGAACACGTCCAGGTGGGTTTGAATGTCTCCAGATGTGGAGACTCCCCCACCTCTCTGGGCAGCCTCTGCCAGGGCTCTGCCACCCTCAGAGTGAAGAAGTTTCTCCTCATGTTTCGATGGACTTCTTGTGTTCCAGTTTGTGCCCATTTCCTCTTGTCCTGTCCCTGGGCACCACTGGTAAAAGCCTGGCCCCATCCTCCTGACACCCACCCTTGAAGTATTTCAAGGTGCGGATCAGATCCCCCTTCAGCTTTCTCTTCCCCAAACTAAAATTACTCAGTGCACACACGTACAGGTGGGGTATTTTGATAACTGCCAGTAGTTGTGTGTTTTGCTCTGCTGTTAGTATTGATTGTCTTTATGCAGCACAGCCTTTTATCTTCATTGACAAAATCATGTATTCACTTACAGCGCGCACGATGGAGGGGATTTATGTGGCTGCAAGAGCCAAGACACACACATCCCATCCAAAATGTACTTACTGAACTGAGCATCACAGGACAGTGATCTCCCGACTTACCTTCCCACTGTGACAGCCACACATCACACTCACCTGGTCCAGCCCAGCATCACCTCACCCAGGCAGCAGGAGACCTGCCCCCACCTTCTCTTTTCCAGCCCCAGCTGAAGGTCCTATTTTCACATGGAGCAGACCCACCCCAGGCTCAGCCGCTTCTCCTAGAGTGAAAAAATAGAAACCACCAAAAATAAGAAACCAAACCAAAAAACACCCCAGAAAAATCTGATTCAAAAAAACCCCTAACCTTCATAAACATGTTTTACTCAAAGATATTTAACACCAAGTGTTGTTGTGCAGAAATATCTGGGATCTCTTCCCTTGTGATCATTTGTGGTCTCTTAGGAAGGTCCAGTGCAGGCTTCCATCAGTGCCACCGCGGCCCCTGCCCACCCCTTCCCGCAGCCGAAGCTCTCACACCTGGTAGCAGCAGCCAGACCCCCAAGTGCGGAGAAGGGAGAAGTAAAAGGATTATTTCTCTACACAGGTGACTACATAGTCAAGGAGCAAAACCATGTAAAAATCTGCATAGAAAAAATGGGTGATTAAAAAAAAAAAAAAAAAAAAGAAAACTAGTGTCTTCACTTATTTGCTGCTTAGGAGTGATTCCCTGGACTCCGTAGCGGTATCACATCCTCTCGAGTCTTGGGCTGGTGAACCAGTTTTGCAATTCTGGAGTCGCTTTTCCTTTCCTCAGTTCCTGTATTATGTATGACAGCAGCAAAAGGCTCTTCATTTCAGGAGGTTGCCATACCCACAGCCCATCTCCCAGTGCCCAGCCCTCCCGAAAAGCAGCATTTGTGAGATCTCGAGGTGCTACACTTAGAGCATAAACCATTCAAGTGGATGTTTCAAGTGGGCTGAATGTGATGGAAGGACATAGAAATCATTCTTCAGGCTCTGAAGGGCTCTGTGGCCTGATTTTCTTCCTTAAACAGCTACTGAAGTTTTAAATAGCGAAGAATAAAATGAACAAGAAATGAAGTGGCATAAAAGAAATTAACAAGCCAGTGATATTTTTCAACTTATTAATTTTTTTTTGAAGAGAGAAAAGGACTAGATTTCGTATTCCCCACACTCATGGCAATCACCAGGATTGCGGGCTGTCCACAAAGGACCACTGCTCCGCCAGAGTTTGTGACAGAAGCTGGAGACACCGTGAGCAGACGGCGCTCGCAGCACGACCATCCCATCACGAGGGGCTCCTTCTGCCTCCCACCTCCTGCAAACCCCATCCCGGTCCAGCCCCAGGTCACCCCTGGGACTGCAACTGGGAAGGCAACTGCTTGAACTTCAGGAGGCTGGCACGGACCCACCTCTCAAGGTCCCTCTGGGTGGCATCACCACCGCCCGGAGGTGGGCTTAATTGGCACACTGCTAATTGCAGCTTTGCCTTTGCCGCATTTCAGCCACGTCTTTCCAGAGACACGTCCACCCAGCGCCTGCCCTCCCTACCAACACCACCGCTACAAACTGAGCACAATCCTTCTGAATTCCTCCATCCTGTCAACAAGCTCTTTTGGGGAAGATCCATTATATTGCAACAGCTACAGCAAATTGAGCGGTGCTTACCCAGGCTGCCACTCAGGATTTAAGCCCCTGAGGAACTGCAGATGAAGAACCACAGCTCGGCAAGAGAGCTTACTGTGCTGCAGGCTGATGGTGCTCCTTGTCTACTGCTTTTGGGGCACGGAGAAAGAAAACCCCTCTCACCAGCCGGGCAAGCAGAGCAAGAACTGCTGCTGAGGACTCGGGCATCGCAGGCGGCGCCTTCAGATTTTGGAGCTCTTCTCCCAAGGGGAGGGAGAGACAGCTCCTAAAAATTGAGGAAAACATCGTTATGTAGAGATAAAGTTGCGTTTCAGTTACTGAAACCAAGGAGGCCACAGCAAAGCACAGGGGCAGATGGTTATTGTGGCCGCTCCGTGCAGCCTCCCCCGGGCCAGGCACGGCTGCAGCTGGAAGCTGCTCGTAAGTTTTAAAGGAATTAAAAAAAAAAAACAAAACAGCCCTAAACTCTTTTTTTTTGCATCCAACAGCAGAAGCAGCAGCTCTGGCAAAACCTGGAACAGCTAAAGCTGTCACTCCTTTACAGGAGTAAGTCTCAATTTCCTTTCAACACTAGAAACACACAGGATCAGTAAATGCTTAGAGAGCATCGCTGTAGGTGTATGTGATGTAAATTGTTCACTTACAAGAAGTAAAGGTACTCGGTGCCGGGGCAGAGCTGCGCTGTGGACAGACGTGTCAGGTTTGGTTTGGGCTGTTGACAGTTCCGAGGTGTGAACGACTTGGGAAGGTAAAAATAGCAGAGTTCTGTTGATTCGTAAACAAAAAGAAAGCTGCGTTTTAAAACCCGGAGGATAAATATGACTGAAACCCTTGAACAGAAAAACACCCCTTTAGGGGAAGGGTTGGCAGATGTCGAGTGGTGTTTCTATAGAATTTCATTTTAACACACCAGGCGTAACACCGTGCGAACCAGCAGCTGGGGTCGCGCTGAGAGCACATGGGTGTGCAGAACACGAACATTTACCATACACCACCCCAAAAGCAGGAGCATCTGCTTTGAAAGAAGCATTATCCTAAGAAGTACTTTCAGGGATTGGAGTGATAATAGCCCCATTTTAATAATAGGACCGTTTTAAGCGATACTCTTCAGTTATATTATTCATTTTTCAGCAAGAAAACACATAGTATTTCCTTGCTAACATTAACCCTAATTTTAAATATTTGCAAATCAGGCCTATGAAACTACACACAGAGAGATCCTGGGGGGGAAAGGAAGAGGCTGAACATTTTCCAGGGATTTCATTCTGCTCTGCAAACAGTCCCCCGGCCGCGTTACCGGAATGCACCCGTGCTGGTGCTGAGCATCACCGCGCTCCCCGGCCAGCCAGGAACTCAGGTTTGGCTTTATCCCCAGGAAGATCAATGGCTCCTGTAACGTGCGAGCCATCAGTTTGAAATATCATCAGAGATTATATTTTCAGGACTTTTATTATTATTATTTTTTTAATATTCCCCCAATAAACTCTGCTTCCCCAGTGTGGAGAAGAGAATATGATATAGGCCACTGCAACGGTAAGAGGCTGGGCAGGTTAATTGGGACCAGTCCTCTGTCTTCCCCAGGCACTGGGGGTAGAGCCCACTCCAGCTCACCGGGTGCAGGTTTTGGAGGTTATGATGTGAAGTAAGAAAACACCATCACTATGTGCTTCCCTGGTCCCTGTGCTTTACTGTGCATCAGGTGTTGGATCATGCTGAGGTTCTGGGGTGGGCAGATGTTCCCTCTGGTCACTGGTGTTTGCACATGAGCATCAGTCTTTAAGAAAAATAAAACATATTTAGGAAGTCTGGTGGGCAAAACCCCTCTCCTCCCTGTCTGTATGTAACTGAAAGCGTGATGAATCCATTCATTCAGTTCCTGGCCATAACAGACCCTGGCGACACCTAGGACTGCGCTGAGTGACGGGGCTGGCAGGCAAAGAACAAATCCTCCTTCACCAAAACCTTCATGGTTTACATAGTTCTGGGTTTGTTTTTGTTTTCTCCCACCAATGCAGTCGATAAAAAATGACAATTTTCATAGGAACAGAAAAGGGGGAGGGAGAGTAAACAGAGAGCAGGAGGAGAAGCAGCATCACTCCCAACGCAGGTGCTGCTCTGGCTGCAGCTGCTGCCCCCACGCCAGACAGACAGACAGACAGACCCACCCCAGCACCATACAGAAACTGTGCCTGGGGTGTTCTGCTCCACACAAAACAATAGAAGTACCTTTTATATTCAGGAGACTCAGCTGTGGGAGGGAAGGACTCCCCTTGACTCCCATCGCTGCTCAGCAGTCTGGTCTTCTGGCTTCTCCCAATCCATCCCACCAACCGGATCACCTTGCACAAATAAAAGCTCTCAGTGAAAATTTCACTGCACCCAAAAGTTCCATCGGCACATCTGCTCAGACATACAGGACTCTCCAGTAAACAGAGCCTGCTATAACCAAACCCTTCATGCCATCATTTTAAAAACCTCTCTTTTCTGGGCAGGATGCGCTTGAGCCTGTAGAAGACAGTCTTGAAGATGATGAACATCTCCCTAGTTCCTGCAGGACCACCTTCTAGAACACCTGGCACTGAGGGTCTCACTACCCTGAGCATGATTTCAGCAACCTTAGTTTCTGAGACATAGAATGTTTAGAGTTGGAAGGGACCTCAAAGATCATCCAGTTCCAACCCCCCTGCCCTGGGCAGGGACACCTCCCACCACACCAGGTTGCTCCAAGCCCCATCCAGCCTGGCCTTGAACCCCTCCAGGGATGGGGAACACGAGCATGGGAGAGACAAACCAGGGGAGAGAAACAGATGCCAGAGTTTTCGTTTTCCACTCATAGAGGTTGTGAAGAAACTTCTGGAAGCACATCTTTACTGGTAGCAGTCACAGACACTCCTTACAGCTCGACGCCTTTCCAGTGGCAGGGTCACATTTTCAATTAAATCTTATTTTATTGTTGTTGTGCATCTCCAATGTGTTGGCCACACGCGTTTGAAGCTGGCCACTGCTGAGGTGATGTGTGGCTGAGAGCATCATTAACTTTGACAACATGCAATTATTGTTGTAAACTCATTTTAAAATGGAAAATTTTATCTTGGCTGCAATATGCATTTCCTCCGAGCTCATCAAGAGCCTGGATAAAGTGTACAGCAATTTTTATTTTTATTGGAGATGTAAAACTCATCTTTATGGAGCCTACAATTTTAGGTTTTAAATGTTCTTCTACCCAGCTGTATCGGATGTCCTCAGCTCTCACAGATACCATAAGTGTATCACAGGAATAATTAATCTCTTAAGTAGATTTAAAAAAAAAAATACATATACATACACATCTATATAAATGAATGATGCTCTGTCATTGCCAGGAGCTGCTTTTCCTGAGTACATCAAACTATTTACCCGGGTGTTCTGGAGGAGAGGAATTAAGAGCCACAGTAGCTCTGCCGCCACGACTGAAGCACAACTTCCAGAGCACCACAAACAGAAACAAATCGAAAGAAATCAGAGTTGCACGGGTGGTTTTTTTCCTACCGCGAAAGCAGCTTGTTGTTGTCCTTTTTTATATAATTGAGTGATGGTTCCTGAAGGTGCAGGTCAGACAGGGAGCTGCAGAGGCAGAACTTTGATCTCGTGAGATCTGAGGGGTGTTTTCCACCCTGGGAAGGCAGCGGGGCAGCTTCTCACCTCCTTCCCAGCAGCAGCATCACTGCTTCCCCAACAGCGGGTTGTGCTTTGATGGATCTCTCCCTGGGTTCCTTCCCACCTTCACAAAAGGATTTGTTTCCCATGATGTGGCAAATTACTGTTTCTTACCCTCAGCTCTGGGGGGATAAGAAACCCCAATGCTTTCCTTTACAGCTGTACTGGCTATTCAGCATTCCCCCACAGCTGGATTGGGAATTTTGGTCTCAAACTTCTTCCTCGCTGAGCAGAACGCCAACTTGAAGATGTGCCCCTCCTCCAGAGGCAGCATGGTCACTGGAGCACCATCAACTTAACTCTGACAACCTTCTGGGTCCCTTTTGATCCCGTTGCTGTCAAAGCTGTCTTGCACCCCAGTTTGCCATCCAGAACAAGGGAACCTGGTGGTCGCTGGGACCTCATCTGTGACTTGAGGTATCTTGGAGCTCATGAGATGCTGTGTATGGAGATACACTGTTCTGTGTACCCAGGGCATTACATCTACCTCCTGTCCTCAATTTGTGACATCGATTGCTCTGGCCAATGCACTCTTGTCATGTTATCTCAAATTTCATCTCACTTTTAAAAATGAGTTTGACAAATAGGATACATATTTGGGGTGAGTCTGATCCTATCTAAAATCCCCAGATCTCCTCTGAGCAAGGTGTTACACCTGTACTTGAACCCACAGACAGGCTACAGGGTTCACCATGGGTGCAGAAGGCTTAACATCAGCCTTACCAAGAGCCACGCAGAGAGATGAATTAAAAATTGCAGGGCCAGAAGACAGTTACTGGGGTGGTCAGGGAACAGAGACCTGCTCGTACAGGAGGAGGCTGGTGTGGATGAGCCACACATGGGCTGGCAGTGCGTGCGGTGGCTCCGTATAAATATATCATCAGGGAGAGAGCAGCTGTATTTAGGTTGAGAAGCAAGGTTAGCATCGCTGGGCATGAACGTACAAGGCTAAGAGCTAAAATACAGTGAGTTTTTGAGGCATGAGGGGGACAAAGAGTCAAACTATTTTTAGGATGCAGGTTGAAGTGAGCTGTACAGACACGCTGGGGTGTCCCGTGACAGAACAGACTCACCACAGCGGCCTCATGCTCCCTCCCTCCCTCTTCAGTCTCCCAGAACTGCCAGGTTTCTGCTCCACACGTCCCTGCTGCAGAAGTGGCAGGTTTCTGACAGTAAGCTCTCTTGGCAGGACGCGTCTGACCCAGCTCCGGCAGCAGCAGGGGCCGTGCCCGTCGGGAAGAGCATCCTCGAGCACCGGGGAGGGCAGCGGGGACACCGGCACCACCCGAGGGGACACCCCGTCTGCTCCGCTTGTTCCACCACCGCACACGCGTCTTCCCTTATGAAACCGCGGGGAAGGCGCTGGTTTGCGTCGTCTGCGGAGCCAGGCAGGATGGGGATGGTCTGCAGGGCAGGACCACGGGGTGGAGGGACGGGAGCTCCCTCCTGCCAACCCAGAGGCACGGCATGAGAGTTGTCACACAGGCACAGATCCTACTCCAACAGAAACACTCATGTCTGGTGTCTGGAGAGCAGCGAAGGTACACAAGTTGGTGGAAAACCAGGGGTTTGAAGGGTAACCCTTTTCTACCCTTTAGACTTTTTCCTGAATGCCAAAATTCTGAATTTGAACTATTTCTCAATAGTCTAAAGTGTCTTCCACAAATTAGTCTGCCCCTAGAGTCAGCTGCACTACTAACTCCTAGACGAGTCTTTTACTTTTGTATGCAAACCAGACACAGATAGCTCCAGTTTCACAGAGATTTTTGGGGAGCAGCATCCAGAATTTTAAGGCTTTTAATATCCCGAAGATTAAGCCGCTGTGTTTGTATGCTATTTATACCACTACATCTCTCCTACCGTCTTCTTAATTCTGGCTGTGACAGCAGGAGAAAGGATCACTTAGTTTTCCCAAGGTTTTTGATCTGTGATGACAACTCTATCTTTGTGGCGGGCTGATGTCTATTCTGCCCGGGAATCCGGCAGCATTACTGTAAAACTTACTGTCAGCCAGCCCTGCTCTGATGGATGACCAGAGTAGCTGCTGTTCTATTCAGAGGTAAGCAGGAAACTTATAGGAAATTACTCAGAAGAAAGTGAGAAAATAAAGTGCAGATCCAAGTGGCATGACAAAGTGATCTGCTCAGGCTCAGCACTTCCCCAGCCGAGAGGAGGGGGAAGAAAACTCCCCATCCATACGCCAGCAGCCGGTCACAGACCCGACCCGAGAGGCCCTTTATATGGAGAGATCAGATCCCTGCACCACCAGCTGTGGGCTCTGCTCTCGGCTACACCCCAGCTTCAGCAGAAAAATAAAAAATATGAAGAAACAGGACAAAGTGTCTCTTTCTAGCTGTGTACACACTGCATTCCCCTCCTCATGACTGCAAGGGGTGGCTGCATTATTTTATTTTAACAGAAGCAGCCAACAGATGCATTCAATGGATATTTGTCAGGACTGAGAGTTACAAGTTAGTGTATGGTCCTGCAATTGAGATCCCACTAAAACATGACTATGTTTTAAGGAAACAAAAGGAAAAAAAAAAAAAAAGAAAAAGAAAAAGAAGAGAATGTGTATCATTAGAGATGACCTTGGCTTCAAGCATCAGAAATTTGGAAGAGATGTGCACACAAGAGCTGGCGAGCACCGGGAAATCACAAGGTGATGAGCAGAAGCAGATTGGTCAGGAGCAAGTCCTGCCCAGCAAACCTGAGGCTCTGTAATGAGACAGCAGGAGGCTGCAAGAGGAGCCAGGACAGACATCTCTGTCCTTCTGCACCACGAGGTACAGAGGAGGCACCTCCCAAGGGAATGAACGGTCTCCAGAGGGTGGCAGATGTCCCCTCTCCGGGTGGCACTGAAGGACAAGGAGCTGCAGGGGCAAGGCAGAGCATCCCCCAGCCCACACCTCCTAACGCTGCTTCAGGGCACATCCAGATCTAAGTACTGGTGCAGTAACACCACCCCTTTCCTCTGCTTTGGGGAAAAACTACCAGGTAATGAGCACTTAAGGCTACAAATCAACAGTTTGTGGCAACAAAGCAGACTAGGTACCTGCCAGGATGCAATGGTGGCGTCTTTCATAGACCCTTCATCAACACCTTCACCTGCTGCTGTTGGCTTTCTACAGGTAATTCGATTGAAATAACTTTCAAGTTTATTTGGGCTCATCACAGTCGCTTTCAGCCTTGAAGCTGCACCCCATATCCAGCCCCCCCCCTTGATACACCTTAATCCAGGCTCCCCCTTGGATTAGGGCAGAGAATGGTACAAGACAACGTAGGTTAGGAAACGTACTCTCCCCAAACAGACTTCAATGAGAAGAGTTTGAGCCACAAAGGCTTCAGGCTGGAAAACTAAAAACATTCACGTTCACGTGGTGAGGAGAATCAGACCGTGCTTGCCAGTGCTAGGTGAATTCTGAATTTTATTATTTTATTGTGTGTTCATCTTGTCATAGCGAGCAGACCCTCACACACCATAGAGGCATTTAATGCTCTAACACCCGCTTGAGTCCAAATCTCACCCAGATAATTACAGACACAGAAATACTGGCATCAGAACAGAACAGTGAGCTGAAATTCAAGTGCAACCCGGCTGACAAAGCAGCCAGCACAGACACCAAACATTTTCTGTATCTGAAGCAGCTCTATGGACTTGTTTAAGAATTGCCATTTAGAATTTACTTTTAAGTATCAGCACTGCCGAGTCTGCAAAATTGTACCATGTAATTAGGAGTTAAATTCAACTACCCACAGCAACAACAGAAAAGTACAGAGAAAACCCAGACCTGCCCATGCACTAGGCTTTTTTTTTTATTCTTTTTCTTTTATCCGAGACTAAATGACTGTGTTCTGTTACCAAAGGAATATTGAGACAGAAAGTAAATGCAGAGGGACACTCGCGAGTAGGCAGCTGTTCAGGAAAACAGTTTAACAAAAATAGCTACTCTGCTGCTTGGATATCCTCCAGAGGCGAGCTGGAAAGCTTCACACACACTTAATTTAAAAAAAAAAAAATTAAAAAAAAAAAGGAACAGCTCCCACCCCCCACCTCTCCCAGGACCACGTTTCTCTTTGCTCTCCCTCCCTTCAGTGACCCCCGTTACAGGCGATGCCTTCCACTCTCAAGGAGACGAAGTAGCAGAAAGATCTTCAAAGAAGTTTAGCACAAGTCAAATGCATTTTCAGCCAATGCACAATAAAATCTGCGCAACTCACTGCCACCAGATAGCACAGAGATAGATGGATTCAAGAGTAATTTGGGGACATCTGCGCGAGGTTGGCCTACTGGTGGCTGCCAAACCCAGTGGGCAGCAAATCCCCACACCAGTTAGTGCTGGAAGCTGGGAGTGAGAGCCAGAAGAAACACTGTCCCCTTCAAACTCTATTTCTCATATTGCTTGACCTGCTGTCAGCCGGCCCCTGCTTTCAACTAAATCTTCACATCAAGCAGTGTGGCATTAATTTCATTTGAGCATGAAATAGCATTTTTATTCAAGGAAAAATTCCAAGAAGCCTCCCCAGTGTATAGGTCCAAGGGAAGCCAGGTCCCAGGCTCTCAGGAAAACATCTTCAGGTGGTGTCTTAAAGCACAAACATGAGCTTAACCACAGAACCCAGAAGAGGAAGAGCTGAAGAAGGCTTTGCTCCTGAGAACTGTGCTCAGGCAGAAGGGAAACTATTGAGCAATGGGTTTCCCTTTGATTTGCTCCTGAGAAAATACTGTTCTCTGTCCATATTGAGGAGGGCACAGCACATCTGCCTTGGTTTTTGCCCTTCAGCACAGTGACCACCCAGCAGACAGCCCCTAAGCCCCAGCAGCATGATGGGGTGGGGGGGCTTAGGTATTTGGGTCACAACAGGAGATGCCGTCTACTGTAGCAGCTCTGGAATTTTGTTCAAAAAAAGGCTTCACAGCCCCTGCAGTTGGTTAGCTGCACTGGCTTTGCAGCAGAGGAAAAATGGTTTCCACTGGTCCAAAATAAAGGAACTCAGCTGCACAGAGAAGAGCCCCTTCGCTTTTGCTGAAAAAGCAAAGGCTTTGGGGGATTACACCTGGGGCCGCATTCCTACCTCGCTACCCTAGTGGTCCAACTCAAACCCACACCTCCACTTTCTTTGGCCTTGGTCCTGCATCCGCAGGACTAAGAGAAGCTGCAGCAGCAGCAGGAGGACACCCTGTGCACACACCAGCAGAAACAGAGCACTGTGTTGCAGTCCTGAACCCCGGGAGAAGCCATCATCCAGGTAACAAGGGAATTGTCCGAGTTGGAAGGGACCTGTCCGGACCATCCCACCCAACTCCCCTGCTCAAGCAGGGCTGCCCAGAGCACATCCCTCAGGGCTGCATCCAGGAGGGGCTGGAAGGTCTCCAGAGAAGGGGACTCCACACCCTCCCTGGGCAGCCTCTGCCAGGGCTCTGACACCCTCACCACAAAGAAGTTTCTCCTCCTATTTGAATGGAACTTTCTGTGTTCCAGCTTGTGNAGAAACACAGTAGAAATTACAAGAATAAGCAATCTGTACTAAAATAACACAAGCCTGTCTAAAGAAAGATAAAAACAACAGAACTCAATCACCTGATTTCCAAGACTGTTTTCTTGGTGAGGAACACGGCACCCAGAGTGTAAGAGAGGACAGAGCCCAGCAAACCACAGAGCACCAGCCACAACTTACTCCTCTCCGCAGGCAGTAACCGGTAACACCGCACTGGACACGGCTCCACCGCTCTGATGATGACAAACTGGAACCCACGCCATGAATCTGCATCTCCCAGGCCAGGGTCACACTGGGCTTGGGCACATCGGGCACATCCCCACACAGCTCCCAGCCGGCTGCTTTTCCCCAGTTCCCGGTTACACAGGGCATCCCAAGGCACCCCCTCAGCACCAGCTTTGGGGCTGACCTGGAGGGTCAGCACTGTAAAGCCAGCAAGGTGGGCACCTCCTCTGCAGCCGCCCGTCCCCACCGGTGCCAGCCGCGGTGCTAACGAGCCGCTGAGCACAGCTACTACTAATCCATGAGTGACCAACAGTCACTACAGAGCAGCCCCAGGAGCAGCTCTCTCCCCCTTGATTATCCCCAGGCAAAGCGCTAGACATTGCCAGGGCGTAAACCAGAGCGGGATTTGGCTCCAGCTGTTATTAAAGGCTAAAATGTGGTCATTTCTTTGCCCTGTTCCAGGATGCTGCTCTGCTGGATGAGGCTCTGGAAGCAGCAGTGACCTGTGCCACCACATCCCCAATCTGCTCTAGGATTTCCCTACCAAGCTGTTTCTCTCGCACAGATATTTTTTCCTCTTCGGTCTGTTTGGACATCTCAAGGAATTTGTCCAGGAAGAGCTGTCTCCAGCGCTAGGAGCAACGGCTTCTCTGAGCAGCCCCAGGCTCTCCAAACTACCCCGCTCCAGAGCACACAAGGGGCTGGTTGGAACGGGGTTTCGGATTAGTATAAACTCCAAACGCACGCTGTATGTTTGTGGTGTATTGCATCAGGTCTCAGGGAGGGTGAATGCCCTGGGGGACACCCAGAGGCTGTTCTTTGGAGGAGAGGTTCAGGGTGGGGACTCCAGGATGCAGGAGGATGATGCCCCATGATGAGGATGATCTGGCTCAGGGAGCCCATGCCCAGAGGGACCAGTTAGCGTGTCATAGAATCACCCAGGCCAGAAGGGACCTCCAAAGGCCATCTAGTCCCACCTCCCCACAGTCACAGGGACACCCCCAACTAGACCAAGTTGCCCAGGGCCTCGTCGAGCTTCGCCTTGAATATCTCCAGGGAAGGGGCTCCAACCACCTCCCTGTTCCAGTGTTCTACCACCCTCAGAGTAAAGAAATTTTTTCTAATATTCAACTTAATTCTACCCTGTGTCAGCTGTGGAAACCTCCACCCAGTGTGGAAGGGATGGTCCTTAACCCTGCCTGTAAGCCCAGCACCTTGAAATGGTGCAGCAGCCGCCAGCACAGAGTGGTCTGAGGTGTCACAGCCCCACAGAAACACACGGGCAGAAGTAAAAGGGCACCAACGTGTTCTCCCATCACCCACGTGCTGTGGCCAGTGTTCCCCTCCAGGCTTCTTGGTTTAATTGTCTTGTGATTGTGATGGACTGCCATCCAGAGGGACACAAAGGGATGCCATCCAGAGGGACCCGGACAGGCTTCTTGCAAATCTGGTGAGGTTCAGCCAGGCCAAGTGGAAGGTCCTGCACCTGGGTTGGGGCAATCCCATGCACAAATCCAGGGCAGAGAATGAACAGGGAACAGCCCTGAGGAGAAGGACCTGGGGGTGTTGGT
>VZRU01013338.1:250093-284381 GCA_013398155.1 Pedionomus torquatus
GGATGATGCCCCATGATGAGGATGATCTGGCTCGGGGAGCCCATGCCCAGAGGGACCAGTTAGTGTGTCATAGAATCACCCAGGCCAGAAGGGACCTCCAAAGGCCATCTAGTCCCACCTCCCCACAGTCACAGGGACACCCCCAACTAGACCAAGTTGCCCAGGGCCTCGTCGAGCTTCGCCTTGAATATCTCCAGGGAAGGGGCTCCAACCACCTCCCTGTTCCAGTGTTCTACCACCCTCAGAGTAAAGAAATTTTTTCTAATATTCAACTTAATTCTACCCTGTGTCAGCTGTGGAAACCTCCACCCAGTGTGGAAGGGATGGTCCTTAACCCTGCCTGTAAGCCCAGCACCTTGAAATGGTGCAGCAGCCGCCAGCACAGAGTGGTCTGAGGTGTCACAGCCCCACAGAAACACACGGGCAGAAGTAAAAGGGCACCAACGTGTTCTCCCATCACCCACGTGCTGTGGCCAGTGTTCCCCTCCAGGCTTCTTGGTTTAATTGTCTTGTGATTGTGATGGACTGCCATCCAGAGGGACACAAAGGGATGCCATCCAGAGGGACCCGGACAGGCTTCTTGCAAATCTGGTGAGGTTCAGCCAGGCCAAGTGGAAGGTCCTGCACCTGGGTTGGGGCAATCCCATGCACAAATCCAGGGCAGAGAATGAACAGGGAACAGCCCTGAGGAGAAGGACCTGGGGGTGTTGGTGGATGAGAAGCTCCACAGGAGCCAGCAAGGTGTGCTGGCAGCACAGAAACCCCCCGCACCCTGGGCTGTGTCCCCAGCAGCGTGGCAGCAGGGTGAGGATGGGGGATTCTTCAAGTAGTATATACCTGGTCTGGTGGGAGGCGTCCCTGCCCGAGGCAGGGAGGTGGAACTGGGCGAATTTTAAGGTCCCTTCCAACCCAAACCCTTCTGTGATTCTATGTCTGGCTCTGCCGTATCTTCTCCTTTCCCAGAGCCAGCGGGCCGGGCTGGTGCGCTCATGGACCATTTCCCTGGGCAGGAGCATCGTTGGGAGCTCGCTGCCGGCAGCAGCACTGGGTACCATCTGTGCCGAGCAGTTTGTTTGCAGAGCACGGCTACCTTCTGTTTGCTACCTTCGGAAATGAAATTGCACAATGCAGGAGCAATCACAGGGAAACATTTCTGTCATCTTCACCGGTACCCTCAGCTCTGCGGCCTCCTGAATGTGAATTAGTGTCTTAAGCAGTTTATTCATTCATGGCAATCTGTTCATTTATTTTCAAGAGATTGTATAGCTCCAGGAAGCCTTGCATGGTGGGGTGGGTTTTTTTCCCCCTCTCTAAGCTCTGGCTACAAGATATTCTTTATTTTTCTCAGATCGTTTCTGCTTCCACTCGAGCTGATGCACGGGACAGCCCTGGTCTTGGAAAGGGGGAAGACGTAGGACTCGGCTGAAGCAGAGGTTGAGTTACCCAGAGGTTGCCCTTGGCATCTGCAGAGCTCCAAGGGGATGTGCAGGATGTGACCAGCTGAAGGCTGCCATCCTCCCACCCGGGCACTGCAGGCGATGCTCTACCCAGGCCCAGCAGGCTGACAGAGAAAGGACGAGCCTTTGAAATAAGGAAATCAAAGTGGGTATCCTGGGAAAATAAACTTTCCGAGATCTCCCACCCTTCCCTGAATCTCCCCCTACCAAAGCACTGCCGGAGCAGCCCCCTCCCTCCCACTGCCCACCCCAGGCGTGGAGCACAGCCCCGTTTACCCAAGCACCCAGCTTTGTTTTTCCAAGCAAAAGGCACAAAACAATGTAAACCTTTCCAAATCCTACATCAATGTGGCTTCATGCAAGGGATGTCATCCAAGCTGAGCTTTTGGGGTGTGTTTTCTCTGAATTGTTATTATTTTTGCAAAACAAAAAAAAAGATAATAACAAACCAAAACAGAACAAAAGAAAAACCCAAAACAAAACACAACAAAAAACCCCAAACCAAAACAAATCCAAACCAGCTCATTAGCAGAAATGTACCGAGGTAGGATAAAGGAGCTGCAAGGCAGCAGAATTACATTCCAGGCACAGCTGAGGGTAGCACAACATTTGTCTTTGTGCAGGAAGCCAGAACAGAGCTTGGCATCACCCAGGCTTCAGCTGAATCCTATTTTCCAGCTGCAGTAGGACGAGGCGGTGCTGCAGCATGGTCTTACCTGGTGCAGAATGGCCCCTTCCTTCTCCAGGAGTCTGGATCTGGTGCCGCAGGCTTTGCAAAGAACAGACCCTCATTAAATCTGGGCTTCTCTTCTCTTCTTTGGGCTTTTTGCCCTCGTTGCAGGAGCCTAGAAGAGCTGAACACCACCAAAGTAGATCTATTATTAGTCTGTCCAGGAACTAAATATTAGTGTTACAGAGCAGAGGTTGGGTAGGAAGTTTATCTGTGCTGCTTTTGAAATTACTGTCCTCGTGGTCACCTGGGACTGCAGCAGAGAGACCTCCAACACACATAATTCTAAAAAATGAGGTGTTGGCACAGAGAAGAGGGTTCCCTTGCGTTTGCCTTCCCCTGTGACAGTCATTAATCAGCAGACAGCATGGAAATTGTGATCTGTTAAATGCAGCCACACCTCTCAAACAGACATTTCAGGCCTGGCTTGTGATATTTGATCCATTAATCATGTATTTTCCATGAGTCCAGAAATAATGTTTAAAAAGTCTATATAGTTATGGCTTATTAGGTTAAATTGATTTTTATAATGACTTTATTAATTTCTATAGTTTCTTTTACCTACCAGTTCCAGCAAACTAAGGGGGATGTTCCCCACGATTCCAACGTGTTCTTGCTATTTAACTTCACCAGTACCAAAAAGTCATGAACGTTTGATGAAAATACCCATGTTTACTTGCAAGCCCAGGAACTTCCAAACTGCTGCTGCTGATGATGAATTTTCTGCAGAAAAAAAAATAAAAAAGGAAGGATGGTTAGGCTATGGGGTGTCAGAGAGATCACAGCCCCCTCTGTGTCATCCACACCATCAGCAGCTGGTAAGGAACAGCCAAAGTTATCAGCTTTTAATACACTTAGTGGCTAAATCATTAGCTCATGTTGAAAATCTTCAACTGTCCTAATGGATTCTAGCCATGAAGTGTTCAAGCATTTAAATAAAAAGCTGATATTAAAACCGCGAGTATCAGAAATGTAATATGAGAGACTTAAAGTGAGAGTCGTGTAGAAATTAGATTATTCTCGTTGAGAAACACAGTCCACAGGCTCTTTAACATCCTTTCTGACATGAGACAGCAAAAGGCATTGGAAAAGGAACTCAGGAACAGATCAGGAATAACCTGGGAGGGAATGCTGAATCCAAGCAGGTCTGCTGAAAATGCCAGCCTTTTGAACAGGACGTGTGACAGGGAAGGGAGAAGAAGAAACAGCAGAAATAAAGATGCAAGTTCCTCTGCATTTGCTGTGGAAATAAATTGCTGGTAAGGAGGACAGCCCCAAATGAGAGAGCAGGGGCAGACAAACTTTGAAAGCGGGTGCTTCTGGGTCATTTCTAAGACTGTGGGAAGGACCTTACCTTCTTATCACTGAAGTCCCTCTGTCACTTTATGGAAATTTCTGGGGAAACAAGGTGGAACCTCAGAGCGGAGCTTGAGTGGGAGACTCTTTGGGCGCTCTCAGCCGGCTGCGTGCAGACACGTGCAGAAAAACCACTTACTGCTTAAATTATGCATCCCCATTTGGCTCCAGGTAGACTTTGGAGTGCTTCTGCCAGAAGAACTCTGCTTCAGAATGAATTTTATTTTATTGCTGAGCAGATATGAAGCATAAAAGGAAAGCTGCACACTTGGTTAAAAATTCCTAGCAACGCGTGGTGTGCTGCCATGGCTTCAGAAAGGAACCTGAGGCTCCTTCAAGAAGCCTGTCTTTGAACTGGGAAAACCCCAGCTCCATGGGAAATGTGGGATGGGAGCTGGGCTGTGAGAGCAGGGACCCTTTGTGCCAGCTCCACGTCTCTGCCCTCCCATGGGTCCCTGAGGAAGCAGCCAAGACCCAGGTGTCATGTGGAGGTTTCTCCTGTTCCTGGTGACGTGAAGCAACTGGGACATGTGTCCTATGAGGAAAGGCTGATGGTCTTGGGTCTGGAGAAAACCAAGGGAGGACCTCATAAATGCTTAGAAGTACTTCAGGGGTGGGTGTCAGGAGGAAGAGGCCAGTCTTTTTCCAGTGGTGCCCAGGGACAGGACAAGAGGGAAGGGGCACAAACTTGAACAGAGGAAGGTGCATCTAAACATCATGAGGACCTTCTTCACTCTGAGGGTGGCAGAGCCCTGGCAGAGGCTGCCCAGAGAGGTGGGGGAGTCTCCATCTCTGGAAACATTCAAACCCACCTGGACACCTTCCTGTGGGACCTGCTCTGGCACTGGACTGGATGATCTCCAGAAGTCCCTTCCAACCCCCACCATTCTGGGATTCTGTGATAGTGATGAGGAGAAGATCTGCCAACAGCCTCATCTTCCAGGGACGCCAGACCCTTACAAGCATCCTGACCCCCTGCAGGACCTTCAGCCTCCTGCCTGCGGTGTGGGACCAAAGCACTGAGCCCTGAGAGCCCAACACTTCACTCTGCCATTGACACATGAGAACCAGCCAGCCCACAGACCCTCCCTCTGACTGCAGCAGTACCTGCCCTGTAGATCCCCGTGAGGTTTTTTTTTTTGCAATTAAGCTCCCCACTAACATTTAACTGAACATGCAAATGGAAGGTTCCTGAGAAGTCAGATTATCGTGGCGCACAGGGGACATCCGCCGCGTGTCGGATCAACGTGGCATTTCCCACGGCAGAAGTTTTTATTATGGATGCTCCCTGGCCAGCTCAGGACATGAAATAACTGCAAAGCATCGATATTTTGTGCAGGGAAAAAAAATAAAATCATTTTTACAAAACATATTTTTCCCCAAAGTAATGAAAGAGCTACTGTGGGGAGAAGAGGGACTTGCATTGGCACATTGCCGTGGCCCGTGCCCTTCCCAGGGGATGGCACTGACACGGAGCTGGGTGTGATGGGGGCTCCGGCGGGTCTGTGTGAGAGCAGCTGCAGGTGGTGCCAGCAGAGCCCCCGGGGGTGCCGGGAAGCAGAGGGTAGCACTTTGATCACCAGCACTGGTCCAGCTACCCCGAACTCAAGAGTTCTGCCCAACAGACACTCTTGACCCGGTCCCGATTCACTGAAGAAGCTCATTGTTATATTCAGCTCCATTTGATATCACAGGCACGAAAGCCAGAAGCCCAGACCTCCAGATTATCTTTGGGTGATGGAAATCTAAGAGAGCAAAATTGAGTCCTGCCCCACTTTTCAAGGGCAAGTGTCACAAAATACTCATGAGCAATGTTGTTCCGATCTTCTTGTACCCTCCTCTGGCTGCTGTTCAGTCACTCTCTCAAAAAATACCTCCCCAGTCACCAGCAGGCTGCCAAGTTTTAGTCCTATGAACATTTTTTGGGCTAACCTTGGAAAGGGAAGATGCCACAGTAACCCAGGCGCCTCCTCCCCACACTGCCCACCTCGCGTCCAATCTTCCTTTCTTGTGCCTGCAATTAATTTAATGATAAAAAAGGTGCCATTTGGATGTTCAGGGACCTGATGAATCGGCACCAGCAGGGACACAGGCAGCAAACCAGCCTGAGGATGCAAAAAGGCAGGAGGTGGAAGGAAAACAAGCCTCTTGTCAGCAGACAGCCATAATATCCCGGGTGCTTTCAGGTAACCTTTAAAATGCCAGGGCAGTTATTCCTCCTGCCCAGCTTTGCTGCCTTCATTTTTTAATGACCCAAGCGCCTTCTTAACCGCACCTGTTCATCCCGAGCATCGCTGGAGGGGAAGATGCTGTTTATTAGTGACAAGTCACGTGTGCAGCCTCCTCCTTCGCTGACCTCTGGTTCTTTCAAGCAGAACCCCCCCCGTTTCCAGTTCCCTCACCGCCGGCATAAACCCCGTGCCCGCGGCTGCCAACGCTGTGCCGTGCGATGGCAGGAGCACGGGTCCCACCGCCGCGTGTTCACGGTGCAGGGAGTTTGAAGCGCTGGCCTTTGCCTTCCTTCTCGGCTATATTATCTGAGTAACCTTTTACAAATAAAAAAAAAAATTAAAAAAAAAAAAAAGACGAAGAAATTTCCAGCCCCATTAAGGGGCGGGGGGGCACGGCGCTCCTGGTTCAGCCGTCCCTCTGCCGCAGAGCACCACACACAAGAAAGGCTCATCAGCTGCTCAGAAATGATCCCCGAGGTCTCAGCTTGCATTAGGAAGAGTATATGCTTAGCTCGAATACAAGTATATGAAACAGAGGGTAATGTGAGTTTATCAGCTGGAGAGCTGTCAATATTCCTTACCTTCTGAGCTGATTCGAAATTCCAAATTATATTCATAGAATCATAGAATGGTTAGAGTTGGAAAGGACCTTGAAGATCATCATGTTCCAGCCCCCCTGCCATGGGCAGGGACACCTCCCACTAGGGCAGGTTGCTCAAAGCCCGATCAAACCTGGCCTGGAATATCTGGATATTCATCGCAGATAATCTTTCATTTAAAGCAGAAAGCACTTTCTGAATATTGACTTATAATTTCTTGTAGAATAGGAAATACTGATAAACAGAAAACATAACCTGAGCGCCTCCAGCAGAGGTTACCATTGATTTTTTACCCTCACCGCTGAGCGTTTGCCGTGTTAACGGGGTCGGTCCCGAGCGGCGCTTGAATGTGCCTTGAGGAGTCACAGGGGCACCTCGAGTGAGGCCGCTTCGGGGCAGGACCAGGGGCCAGCTGGTTAGGAGTGGGTTTAATTCTACAGAGCAGAGACCTATTACTCGTTATCAGGAGGGGCCTGGCAGCCGGGGAAGAGTTGCAGGTGAGGCTCAAGGGCTCTCTAATGCCGGTTTTCGTGTCTGCCCCATCTGGCCTCTCCCTCCAAGAGCACCAGCCAAAGCTGTAGAGGCACTTGGGCATCACGGGCAGGTGATGCTGCTGGCACCTGGCGCCTGCCTCTCTGTCACCTCCAAAGAGCCCCACTCTTGTGAAGAGGGTAAGGTTTTATAACCCACTTGTGCTCTCTAAAAGCTCACATATTTGTCGCTCCATCTTTACTGACCAAATTTCTTCTGGGATGACATAGATCTGCAAACCGGGCAAATTGTCAGATTCCCAATACAGAACAGGCATCGGCTGCGGCTGCTGACGAGTTATCAGACCTGTTATCACCGTGAGGATAAACGTGGCAAGTTGGGGAGAGGGAAAGGTGCAGCTCGGCAGCTCCCTGCCCTCCCAGCTCCTCTGGGTGCCGCCTCCTCCTTACAGGCTGAGAGCCTGCAAAGGGCAGTCACCACCCACTTTTTCTGCAGTGCCTGAGTGTTCTGTGTGGTACCTTCTTTGCACCTCCTTAGCACAGCGTTTAGAGCTGCCCAAAGGTGAGAGAGAAACGCTTCAGAGCAGCTTTGCTTCACCCAGCCCGGTCATCGCCTCCGTGGCTTAGGGAGGTGGCTGTGCTTCGGTGCTTCCCGAGCAAGGCCAGCAGGTCTCGCCAGGTCTACCCAGCCTTGGGCAACCTCCACCCCGCTGGGATGGTGGGCAGGGGTATCCCTCTGCGGTGGAGAGGCCACCAAGGGTAGCTCTGCTCAGGGACCACTTCCTAGCCAGCACCACCTGCATTCTTATCGGCTGGAATGAAGATGGGCTGAGCAAGGCAGAAGCTGTAAAACTTCACAATTTTGAGGTATAAGAGATGCAGGGGAGTTCTTTGGACTCACAGAATAAAAAGACGCTTCTCCTCAAGCCCAGCAGGACTTCACCAGAGGAGACGACACGGTGGAGGCGAGTCCCGGGGAGCACAGCCAGCAGCCCGGGCTCTCTGGTGCTCCAGCTTCCCACAAAGAAACACAAGCAAGAGCAGAAAAAAGTCATCTGGGCCGTGTCTTAGGGTTACAGCCGCCAAAGGCAGACCTGACTCATGCTTCTTCCCATGCGCCAGGACAAGGCAGCACCAACAGGGGACCAGAGCACTTTTTTGTCACAAGGATCAACCTCAGTCTGTCTCATTGTGCCTCCAGTGTGGCGCTGCTCTAGATTGGCTTTGGCATCTTCACGCAAGAGAACAAGACGGTCTGACAGTCACGGGCAGCAGGGACACCAGCCTGGGCTGCGGAAAGATCCACCCGAGGAGCATCTTCTACAGCACAAACAAACCACAGCTCCAGCCCAAATCAAGAGGGGTTGTGCTTTAATTTAAGAACGGCCTTTGCCAGGTACCCCCAAGGCAAATCCTCCATAATTTACACCCACTCTGGTGTTTTCTCATTAAAAAACACTTTTCTGAAATCAAAGCACTAATGCCGATGATAGGGATAATGATATTAAAGGAGGAGGAGAAGGATGTCCCCATGTGCCAAAAGAGCTGCAGGCAGGGAAGAAGACCGGACTGGTTGAACAGAGAGCTCTGGCTGGAACTCAGGGGAAAAAAGAGCATTCATGACCTTTGGAAGAAGAGATCAGTAACTCGTGAGGACTACAAAGACGCAGATGTGGTGCCGAGGGACATGGTGTCATGGTGAACTTGGTAGTGCTAGATTAAAGATTGGACTCGGTGTTCTTAATGCCCTTTTCCAACCTAAATGATTCTGTATTTCTATATTATGGTCATCCTGAAACACCATGCAGAAAATAAAGCCTTATTTTGCCAAGTTGTAGGGAGATCTGGACCAGAAACACAGCCCAGGTGTAAGGGCTGGCTCTGAGAAGTGGTTACAGAAGCAAACATGAGCCTCGAGGGCTCACAGGTGCTGATGATCCAGCTCTTGGGATAATTCCTCTGTGAGCACTAAAGGAGGAGAATGAACACTCCAGACCCATCCTGCCATGGAGTAAAATCCATGTAGCTGTTGATATGATCTCAGTGCAGTTACAGAACCCGTAAATGAAGGTCTACGTCAGAAGCAAAGCGCCTGCAGCCTGCTTGCCTGCCATTCCCACCCTTCGTCCCTGGCTTCTCCCATTTCTGGGAGCAGCGGAGCTCAGGGAGCAGCAGGACGGGGGATGCCAGGCTTGGGCTGGCAGCGGGAGCATCCCAGGTGTGGAGCATCCCAGCCCTGGAGCGTGCCTCCAGGCACACCCGCTCAAGGCTGTCGGCACTCATCAGGCTCCCAGGATCACAAATTTGTTGCCTGATATTTTGATCGTCAGCGTTTTCAAAACCATCTGTGCGTTCCCTGGTGATTCGAGCCCACTTGCTCTCCAGCCCCATTTAGCGCAGAACGTGTTAACTCTCCCCACCGAGGCACAGCACATCCTGGAAACTCCTTTTCCTTGCAGTTATTTTTAGCTTACCCTTTTCCCGAGCCCCCCCAGACACTCCTTCCTCACTACCCCGTGTTTCCTCCTCCATCACCGGGGATTGGTGCTGGGACTCCTCCTAAAGTCTGTGGCAGAATGTTGAAGATAATTCCTCCCTCTCTCCCACCTGCACTGGAGGTCTGGGAAGTCAAGTGCTTTCAGCTCTAAAATAAGACCCAGCTGCTGCTCAGCATTTCCAGGGGCAGCCCATGCACCGGGGGAGAGGGGTTTATTTATCTGCAAAATCCAAAGTGTTTCAGGTGTGCAGCCGGAATTCTAATTTCCTGAGAGAAATAATCACTTTATTTCTTTCCATGGGTGGCTATAAATATTTGAACACACGACAGGTAATACCATAAAGTTGTCTATTGTTCAAAAATAAAAATAGAAACGCGTATATCTGCCAGGGGAAAAACTTAAGGTCTGTAAAACCGTAGCTTTATAAAATACAACTGTGCGGAAGAAAAATTAACAACGTACAAAGAGTTCCACTTCTCAAACGTATAAAAGGTTTGGCAGGTAAATAATATATTCAATTATCAAGTCATAAATAATAATGCAAGTTACTTTTGTCCTACGAACCACTCATTTAACAGAGGAAAAACAGATCTTTACCTTCCCTTGATTGCCCTCTGGTGTGGAAGCGGGGGTGTGCACGGCCGCCACGCAGGGAAGACGGGGAATTAAACCGCGAGCAGTCGCTGGGATGTAACGCGGTGTCGGGATGAAACACGTCAGTAACGGTTTTAAGGAGAGGACAAAATCTTGACAATTAGAAATAAAACCGGGGGTAAATATTCCAATGAGATTTTTAAGCTCAGGCAGATCGGATGGGGGGGGAGCCCCTCCCACTGATTTTTTTTTTTTTTCACTTGAATTTCTTGTGCCTTTGGTCAGCATCGCCTCCCCAAGTCCTAGAGCCCACCAGGTTCTGCTGTTTGGCCATCTCCAGGGGAAACGCAGCCAGGGGATTTAGGACAACAAATCCCTCATGGCATGTGCTGCCTGACGGAGACCCTGATTAGAGCCGACACCGAAATATAGAACGTAGATGAAAAGTAAATGCTCTTCCCCGTAATGTGATGGGAAGGCATTTTTCAAGTATTACCGTGTTTTGTTCAGATTAACTTATCTCTGCTTTTCCACAGAAAAACTCTTGCTGGAGGGAAGCAAGAAGGAAACTGAGTAAATAAATAAACAAGTAAACAAATAAATAAACGCAAGATGATTAAGTTTTTGCATTCAGATTTTACCAAGAGCAAAAACAAAAAGCCATTTGAAACGTTGTTATGCACAAACAGTTCTGTTAAAGTAAAGACTGTGTAATTAAATACACGTTTTTTTAGCGAGGGGGCCGATGCCCAACGCTCCAGCCACGGAAGGGGGTGAGCAGTGTGCCCCACGGCCAGCGCTGTGCAGGGGCATCCAGGAGCTTCCCCAGCCATGAGAGCATCCTCACCAGAGTCCCCTGAGCCCACCTGGAGGGCTGGCAGGGGGACAGTTTAGTGCGATGGCAGAGCATCCAGAGCATGTGTTCATGCTCAGGCTGCATCTCTAATAGGTACCCATGAGTACACACAGCTTGGAGGGTTTGCAGGGAAATAATGCACATTAATCACAGAACCATAAAACAGTTTGGATGGGAGGGATCTTTACAGACCCTCCTGCCCTGGGCGGGGACACCTCCCACCAGACAAGGTTGCTTCAAGCCCCCTCCATCCTGGCCTTGAACCCCATCCCTTGAACCCCTCCAGGGATGGGGCAGCCACAGCTTCTCCAGGCAACCTGGGCCAGGGTCTCACCACCCTCAACATAAACATTTCATCCTGAGATCTACTCTAAATCCTCCTTCCTTCAGGTTAAAGCCATCACCCCTCATCCTGTGGCTCCCCCCACTGTGGTGCACACAGGGTTATGTGCTGAACACTGTGGTGTCCTTATTTTATAATAAGGGCGCGTTCTCAGCCTGCCCTGCAGGTCACAGACACCAGGGAGGCTGTTTCTGCAGAGCAACTGCCCCTTTCTCCCTGGCGAAGGGGACACTGGGTCCAGGGGAGGTGCAACAGCAGGAACATCAGTGATGGAGATGGGTGAGAGGAACACGTGTTGGGCTTGTGAATAATCACCGGCAGATTCCCCCAGCTGTCTCTCTTGATTTAGTGGCTTTAGTGCAAGAAGCAAACAGATTCATCTGCGGAGCCGGTGGGTTTGCTGGTGCTTGTGGGTTATAATTTTGCCAGGCTGTGAGCCGGTTACTTCTGAGGGCAAGTTTTCTGTTTCTCCTGCTGGCTTTCTGAGGGTGCCCAGAGCAAAGCTGGCAGGAGGAGCCTGCGTGGGAGAGGTGACCGGGGGCACAGCCTGGTGCATCCCCATCGGACGCCTGCTGCCACGCTCTCCGTGCTCTCACCTGAGCAGGGCACTCTCGAAGGCCTCTGGGAAGCGCCAGGAATTCCATCTGCCTCCTCCTGTGATGCGCCAGCTCCAGTCAGGAGTTGTGGGATAACTGGGATCCCCAACCACTGCGTTCCAGCCAGAAGAACCTTCTGTTTCCACAGCTCAGAAGAGCCCCGGGGAGGGCTCCTGGCTCCGTACGCGCTCTTAACTTCCCATTTCTAAAAAATACAAGATGTAGAAATTAGAGCAGTTACCACCTTCAAAACCCTGAAGATTCCCAAACCCTGCCGTGGTCCAACAAACGTTGTATAATCAAATGTGTGTTTTTTCCTGAATACATTTAGAGAAAGTTTTAAGTGCCCGTGAGATGCAGCCCGTAGCCCAGGAAGGGGGATGACGCAGGGCTGTCAGAGCCATACTGCTAGCAGCTGCTACCAAATTAAGACAGAGATTTGCAAACCTTCCAGCACAGAAGTGGTCCCACGGGGGGACATCAGCGGCAGGATCGTGGGAGATAACAGGGAAAGCGCTCTCATACACGGCCGGGGGTGCTGTGGGTGCTGCCCTCGGCGTGGAAATGCTTGGGGCTGGGCAGTGCCGCCCCAACAGCAGCACAGACAGGGCGCTGCAGATGCTGGGGTTATTCCTAGGAGCCGGAGGAGCAGCATGGGGAGGTGCCGCCTGCCAGCTCCACGGGGAGGCTCGGGGGGTTATTTCAGAAGCTTTGGGTTTCAGACCAGGAAAGGAGCCCCATACCCAGGTGCACACTGCAGTGCTGGACTGGTCGAGGCTCCTCCATCCCCATTTCAGGGAGCAGGCATCCCAGCAGAGCTGAATCTCGGTGCCTGCTTACTGGGAGCACTGGAGGAGGAAGCCTGCGAGCACCTTCAGCAATCTTTGTGTCTTTTACTGAGATTCATCCCGGTCAGGGGAGAAAGGGCAGAGCCTTGTATGGGCAGGGGTAAGGGGAGGGAAGGGGCTGCTTGCCAGGGTTTTGGAAAGTCTTGTGCCGAGGACCTAAGTAGTGGGGGAAGGAAAGCAGGAGGCATCTTCAGCAGCCCCAGAGCCCTCCAGGCAGTGTGTCTCCACACCAGCACATCCCTCACGCAGTGCCTGCTGTGCAGGAGCAAGCAGAGACATCGCTAAGGCAGTGTTAGGTCTGCAGGGGGTGGCTGAGCAGCCCCCATCCTCACCACAGAGGAGATGCTCCCCAGACCCCTTTGGAAAGCAAACCTCCAGGCAGGGCTCAGCCCTATCAGCACATCACCCTTTGGGGGAAGGTTAACCTGCAGAATGGATCTTCCCACCCAGACACCCAAGCTTTGCTCAGTCCCCTTTCCAGACTCCTGTCGCCCCTTTTCCAGGGACCCAGCCAGATGCCTCCTCTCCCTCCCCTGCAAGACACAACCCAAAAGCCATGACCATCTCAACAGCTTTCTGTCTGGATTCCAGCTCTTTTCCACTGGGAGCCACATGTGTGAAGCAGCGGCTGAGATGACAGGACCTACGTCACTGTGGGCAAGCATGCAATAATATTAAAAAAAAAGGCAGCAGTTTGCTTGTTTTATGCATGGATTAAGCGGATCCATACAGATATTAGCACATCTGTTATTCAAGTGTCAGCACAGGCACAGCTTCACAACCCCAGACTCACCAGAAACTAAATGAAAGGGAATAACAGAGAATTGGAAGTTTGCAGAGAAGAACGATGAATCACAGAATCACCTCGGTTGGAAGGGACCTTTTAAGATCATCTAGTCCAACCAATGGGGAAAAAAACCAACCAACCAACCAACCAACCAACCAAACAAACAAACAAAAAAAACAAACAAAAAACCCAAACAAACAAACAAAAACAAAACAAAACATAAGCAACCAACACCCACCCACAAAAAAAACCCAACAACCATAAACCCCACCCCACCCAACACTAAGCCTTGAGCACCAAGTCAGCTTCTCTCTTGAATCCCTCCAGGGATGGTGCCTCAAGCAAGATACCGATTTTTTATTTGTGATGGGTTTATATTATCTTCTATCCTGAGATACCCAAAACTCGGTTCATTTGCTGTACAGCTTGCCATACATGAGTTGCCAAGGCTGGTGGGCTCTCACAACACAAAGCTCTTTTTTTTTGCCCAGGTGAGGACCTGGGCAACAGAAAGCTCAGTCGTTAAGGCAAAACACGGAGGGACGCTTACTTGGCAGCACGGGTGCCAGGGTAAACTGAAAGGACACATATGCGCCGCTTACATGAAAGGATGTTCTCCGTGCCTTGGAGGGTTTAGAGACTATTTTTAGTCTCAAAACAGCAAACAGCAGGTTTTGGTTGCCGATCAGGGATTCAGAAGTGACAAGAGGTGTTGACACAGCAGTCGGCTATTTCCCGCTTTGCATCCCTGAGATTAACCGGCTGGGTTTGGGAAGCGCTGCCACACGCTGCACACGGGGACCCTGCTGTGCTGAAAGCACCTTCCCGGGGACCTCACAGCAGCTCTGCCACCCGCAGGAGCTCCCAGCACCCAGCACAGCCCTCCCCCAAAATCAGAGCCTGATTCGGCACCAGCAGATGCTCGGTGATGTCGCCAGGATCTACAGTTGCATCCTCTAACTCTAAATTATTATTCTTCCTGTTTGCTCATAGAGAAGGGACCCATGAAACTGTCTCAAAGAAGGGGCCCTGCTCAGATCACCTGCCCATCACCCAGTTTATCAGTAGCTTAGAGCACTGGGGTCTGGGAGGGTGGGCAACAGCTTGTTCCATCCTGCCTGGGCAGCCTGGCTTCCCCTTGGAGATGAGGACATGCAGGACAGTCACATCGGTTCTTAGGCTGAACCCCCACCTCACAGCACCATAGGGTGGTCTTCAGCTTGCCTTCCAGGTCAAATCTCTCTCTCAATTCCTCATCACATGAAGAACTCATCTGAAAGACCCAGAAGAGCCAAGCACATCACAGGGCTTGTCTGCAGCAGTCCCAGTAAGTGGCAAGTCCAGGATGGGAGGCAGGAGCCTGGTTCAAGACACCTCCTGCACCGACTTGGGAGGTGGCCTCAGTGCATCTCAGAGAAGCTTCAGAGGACAAGGAGGAAGCAAGAAGAAAATGCAGGGCTTGACCAGCTGCCTGACATGCTGGGAAAGAAAAGGTAGAAAAGACCATTGTCTCTGAAAGCCCTGGGAGCTGGGAAGGGCAGGAGCAGCAGTATCTATGCTACTTTCCTTGGGAAGCTGTTGAGGTGGATGAACCTACCTCCACTTGAGCATGCTCATGGCCCATGTCCACTGGGGATCCCCCAGAGATCTGCTGGGGCACCAGCAGCCAAACAGGTTCTCTCTTTGTGCTCCAGGGTGTCTGGAAAAGCAGAGTGTGCAGAAAAAGTGCCGGAGCTCAGACCCACTGAATCTGCTTCCCAGGGCCTGGGCTGGGGGCACAGACTCTTCTGAGCTCCACCTGAGGACCAGGGGTGGTGTTCCACCGGAGGGTGGCAGTGAGGTGGGGCTATGCCACATCTACCCCCATCCCACCTCCTAATTGACCGTTTTCTTGATGCCCTGCATAAACCCAAGTCCCCGAGGGAGGGAGCTGGGCCCCGGGCACCAGGGGCTGTGAGACACGGGCACCCGGGCACAGGAGCCACGTCCTCCCCACCCTGTACCATTTGCCAAACTCCAGCAGTGGTGGGGGTGGCTCTGGGCTTCTGCTGTTTGTTTTTGCAAAAAGCATTTACATCTGTAGGCAGGGAAAAGGAGCCCGTTCACTGTCCCATGATGTTCTCTGTGCCTTAATCATCCTACTGCCATAATTGCTCAAGAAGATTTTTCCTGATGCATTTATGTACTCCACCTGATTAGCAGTCGTATAACAGCAAGCAATTTGCCATAATATTCTGAGAGCGCTTAATTTTCTCTTTGATGAAAGAGTTGTAAATGTAGGCACCTGTACTCAACAGTTCATCTGATTACTTACTTCATTATTGTCATACTTTCCATTATTATTTGATATTTGCAAACAGCACTATTAGAGTGATCCACTGCCTAGTGCCCACTGAAGGGAAGGTGGTGGCTTTTCTCAGGACTACATAGCGACGTGTTTTCCATATATCCTCTTCATGCCGAAGTTCTGTTTAAGATGAGATGCACTGATGATCAAGTTTCTTTGAGAACGGGCTCCTGAGGAACAAATGAGGGCATGGAAGGTGAAAGCACAGCAGCACGGTGACCTCACCGAGATATACAAGACTTAACATTCTGACAGACGTCTAATAACCTCTAGACCATGAATAACTCTTCTCTTCCAAACATCATTGAACCCAAACTTGTTTCTCACACAGTGAAACCCAGGTGACAGCAGGAGGACAGCGAGTAAGCTGGGTGAAATGCATCCCTACACACTGGCACTCTCTGAAGTTGGGGACATTCTTCTTATGGGGACATAGGAAGAACTTCTTTGCTGTGAGAGTGGTGAGAGCCTGGCCCAGGTTGCCCCGAGAAGCTGTGGCTGCCCCATCCCTGGAGGGGTTCAAGGCCAGGCTGGATGGGGCTTGGAGCAACCTGGTGTGGTGGGAGGTGTCCCTGCCCAGGGCAGGGGGTGGCACTGGATGAGCTTTGAGGTCCCTTTCAACTCTAACCATTCTATGATTCTACTACATTTAAAGTTCCAGCCTTCCCCAGCCCAGGTAAGCATTTTTGGTAAGAGGAGACACGGGCAGAACAAAGCTACATTTTCTTTACAAGCCTGAAAAACCTGCTCAAAAAGTCAAAACAAATCATCGAGGGCAACACTTATTGTTTACGGGTCCAGTTAAGGCTCTTGGTTTTGAGCTATAAACCCAAGTGCAAGCAGCACGGGAGATCCACGTCACGTCACAGCACCCCGATAGCTGCCACCAGCCTGGGAACTTCTGTTTCTGTCCTACCAGCTGGCTCAGGGATGCTGCTGAAAGGAGAATGCTCCCAGGCTGCTCAGGCTGTTATCATTGCCTCAGACTGATCAATTTGCTCTGTCACACACGATGACAGTCCCCTCCCTAACGGGGGGACTTTCTCCCGAGTACCTCAAAGCCACCCAGGGATGTGAACTCCTCACCCAGCCAAACACACGGCTCTTCAACTGCAACACGCATGTGAAACTCCTCAAGCAGCAGGGCTGTACCATGGGTCTTGGCCATTTTTGTTACCCACATTCATTAGAAGTTAAACTTTGACATAAGGTATACATAAGGTGTTATCAACTGTTATAAACTCATATCAAATTTGCTGATTGCAGTTACTAATGGCCATGGAGGTTGCTCAGTGCTAGTTACAGCCCTGACTCTAATGTCTATTTTCATCTCTTTAGCCTTTTGCCACCTCTTATTGACAAAGAGCACACAGGTTTTTTTAAGTGTCTCCATTCATATTGACTAAAACCTCAAGCTGAGTTATTTCAAAAGCTTGAGCAGTTCGGAGAACATAAAAAATTAAATCAGATGTCTTGCTTGCTTTTCCATTAAAGAGATTCTGCAAAAGGGGGACAAAATTACGATATAAGTATATTCTTCCCAATGCAGTTCTTGGTTACAGGCATGAAAGATACATCCCAAGGTTTTGATATTTGGGTTCTGTGGGAAAGCAGCACAACCCAAGCATGGGAATATTCACCTGTTTCCAGCAGGGATTGATTCAGAGCTTATAAAACTCTGAGAAATGCTCCAAATAAATAGAACATCACAAAATATTTTTTTGGCTGTAGTGCCACAATGCCTCTGCCTGGAAGGACATTTTTACAAGGATTCCCATAAACCAAAATAGATCCAAGCATGGGTGTTCCACGACCTGAAGCACAGGGTTTCCCAAACTGATTTCACAAATGGTAAATGTAAAATTTAAATGGAAAATACTTATAGCAGTCTATTTTTAACTTTAAAACATTTCTTTCATACACCACGTGAACAGAAGAATATTTTCAGTGGCACAGTGCGGGTATGCAAAGGTACCAGAACACAGTGATTATTGCTCTACACGTGTCTACAGGCTGAGATGAGAAGAAAATCCTCTGACTTGTGGGATCCCTCTTGGCTCTTTCTTATTATCTTAATATCCTCTAGGTACCCACACACCGATGATTTAATCATTTGCCCTAGTACTTTCTCAGGTACTTAATTTAGGCTTCCAGCTCTGTAGTTTTCCACCTGCGTTTGGGGCAGAGGTGCTCTGCTTGCCACCCTCCAGCCCTCTCCGTGGACCCCCCACCCCCCCACAGATAATCCCACCCATTCGGGGGGGTTCAGCAAATATTCTAGGGCAGATTTTGTCAGTCTCCCACAGCATGAAAACATCTAATTTATCTAAGTACACTCTAATCTTTTCTTTCCCCGTTATCCCCTTGTTAAAATTAATTGCAGTAAGTGTCTGGTCACAATTAACCTTTTTCTGAAGGCTGAAACAATAAAGCATCGAGTAGTTTAGCCTTCATTCGCTGCTCAGGCTACACATGCCTTTGTCTTCCCCTTATTTCTAGACGCCTGCCTTTTTTTTCCCTTTTATGTTCTTTCTATTTTATGCCTTCTCTGCTTTCTGATTTTATCCTTACAGGCAGAAGCTTACTCCTTTGTCTTCATCCTCAGTCATCTGTCCTTATTGCTGGTTTTCTGGAGGATTCTTTTTGTTTCTCCATGTCCTCGGAGGGGAATGCCCGACTTCCCTTTGCAACAGGAGGCTGTTGTCGTGCCTTTCAAGCAGCTTCTCCCGGTAACAGCCCATTCTGCCGCAGCTCCTTTTGCCTTTGAATCTCCTCCCGGGAGGCCCTGGCTGCTGCTTCCCTGCCTTCATTGAAGGCTGCTTTTTTTGAACTCCGTTATCATCATTCCCTTGCTCTCCTTCCTTCCTTCCTCCCTCCCTTTGGATAACAAAGTCCATCATTTTGTATTGTTTCATGGTCATTATTACAGACCAGGGGATGAGGTGATGCTGCTGGATGAAGAATCTGGATGTGAGCAGGCAGTGCCACTTGCAGCCCAGAAGGTCAGTCCCATCCCGGGCTCCATCACAAGATGTGTCACCAGTAGATCCAGAGAGGGGATTCTGACGCTTTGCTCTGCTCTGGTGAGACCCCACCTGGAGCACTGGGTGCAGAGATGGAGCCCTCAAGAGAGGAAGGACATGGACCTGATGGAGCGGGTCCAGAGGAGGGACACGAAGATGATCAGAAGGCTCTGCTCCAAGGACAGGCTGAGGGAGCTGGGGTTGTTCATCCTGGAGAAAAGGAGGCTCCGAGGAGACCTTGGAGCAGCCTTCCAGTACCTGAAGGGGCTCCAGGAAGGCTGGGGAGGGGCTGTTTACAAATGCCTGCAGTGACAGGACGAGGGGCAATGGCTTTAAGTTGGAGAAGAGCAGATTTAGGTTGGATATGAGGAACAAGGTCTTTCCCCTGAGGGTGGTGGAACACTGGAGCAGGTTGCCCAGGGAGGTGGTTGAGGCCCCTTCCCTGGAGATATTCCAGGTGAGGCTGGATGAGGCCCTGGGCAACCTGGCCTGGTTGGGGGGGTCCCTGTGACTGCGGGGAGGTGGGACTGGATGGCTTCTGGAGGTCCCTTCTGGCCTGGACAATTCTATGATTATCACCCAAATTACTTTCTGCCTTCAGTTTCTCCAGCAGCTTTTCTTTTGGTAAATATCAAATCTAAACCAGCTTGTCTGTGCTCCTTCATAACGCTTTCCCAACAAGCCTGCAGCCAATTTTTCTGAACTGAGGTAAGTCAGCATACCTTCAGGGAGCTGAGCACCACCACATGGGATCACCTGCATCACGGGGACCACAGCAAGGGGGGCACCATCAGCCCCCCTGAAGACCTGATGGTCACAGGGAGCCGGGAGCACAATTGTGGGGTGGGAACGGAGCAGATTCAGCCTTCCCAAACTCATCCATCCACCCCCAGAGCCAGAAAAGCACAGACAATGGTTTTCTCTCATTTTTGAAGTCCACACACTCTCCACCATCTCCTCGATCGACTCCAGCTCCTCACGCTCCCTGTAAGGGATGTACATCGCTCTTGTAAACTCATCCCTGCTCCAATTACAGCCTCTTCTCCCCTCTCAGGGCATGCCCCGTGGGTACAGCTCCAGCCCTGGCACTCAGAGGTGACCTGCAGAGGTTGGTAGCCCTCGCCCAATGAATTTTACAACCAAGCTCAGAATTTTTCACCAGCTTTAAGTGCCTTGCAGCGACCATCGCCTGGCGTGGCTGCCAGCTGGGACAGGCTAGCACTTCACTGCTGCTTCTAATTCTGGACGGACAGATTTCTAGATTCAGTCGAGCTGTTTAAATAACAACCTTCAAGTGAGTCATTCGGTGGGTTGGGTGGACGCCTCCTGACGTTCAGCTCATTCTGAAGTCCTGAACTGCAGGAAGATAAACTTCACCAGGTGCTCAAGCACGGGGTTGGGGCAGGGACTCAGGTGTTCCAAACACTTGCTTCTGCAGAATAAAACACACAGGGTACAGAGCATCCCGGGCTTTTCCTGTTGAGGGGGGGGTGTTGATGCAATTAATTAATTGACAGTACCTCCCATCTACACCGATCCTCTGCAAATCAGATTGAGAAGCTGCAGTTCTGGGTGAGGAGCTTTTGACGTAGTCAAAGCTTGTGCCACAGTCTTCCATCGTCAGATGGGAAGTATCTCCAGATCCGCTTCCACATCACACTGCATTGTGACATACAGGGAATCTGTTCAGAAAAACATGTTTTATGGAAGGAAAGAGTTTTGAATTTTTTCCATCAGCAATTTCCAGGGAAGGAAAGGAACTTTTACTGCAAGTAAATCATAGCCATGGTGACTCCTCACCAGGCTGGAGGAACCAGAACCCAGGAAGGCAAGTCACACACCGTCACATCCCCCTCCCAGCTGTGCCATCATAACATACTCTTACAACCCTGAGACCCTTATAACATACAGGAGCCCCGTTATATCATGTTTCACCAAATATCTTTACCAAAGGACAGGGTCAGTGCCAGCAGCCAATGCCCCAGAACGTGCAGGAGGCATTTTGGGTGGCTGTGCGACTTGAAGGTTGGACCACCTCCTCCAGCCCTGGTTGTTGCCTCCCCACAGGGCATGTTCCACCTCAGAAAGCACCGTGGGCTCTGCTCTTTTCCCACCCCTCACACCCAGGAGAGGGTGTGCAGGATGCTCAGGAGGGAGCAAACTCCACCAGCCTGAAGCAGACCATAATCTACTGTCCCTATGCCCAGAAGTCTTTCCCCTTTGCTCTCTGGGGATCCATGAATTGCCACCTGAACTCATGCTCCCCCACCAGCCACTGCCAAGGGGACCCCAAAGCCTCACCTGTTTTAACCACCAAAGGTGTTCCAAGACCTCTCCCTACGGGGTACAAATAAAGTGAAATGAGAATAAAACTCATTCCACTCCTCCGAAAATGCTGCCCGACACAAAAATCTTTACAACACAAGTTAGGAATGTCAAACAAATCACAGGATCCTCATACCAACTGATGAACTTCTCCAACGCCGGGCCAGTCCACCAGCAGCCTCTCCTAATCATAAATCATCTCCATTCTCTAGAAATCAAGGTGCCTGCCAGAAATAGCGCTTTCTCCCGGGGCTCTGCCAGGTGATGCTAATGGCATTGATCACGTCTCGTCGCAGGCGCATCTGACTAATCCGGGTTTGTCTGCCCGTGATTGCTCATCTTCTCCTGCGCTGGCTCCATCAGCACCCCGCCGAGCACCTCGCCTCTCCCGATAAACCAGCTTCCCCGCTGCCAGAAATCAACCGCGTGCCCTGGAAAACTAATAAATACATAGATTAGATCAGTGCAACGGCAACGTCCATGCCCGTAACCTCCCTTCAGGGGTCAGTTTCTTCCCTTATCAAAGTACGGAAGCCTCCTGCATCCCAAGGAGGCACAGAGGGAGCACAGTCGTACTCAGAGTACGACTGAGTGATTCTATGGATTTTCCAGGTACTCAGACCGTAAGCCTGGCACTCGCTGGGAGTCTGCTGCCCGAAAACACGAGGCTTCAATGTGCCGGGGGAAGGGATGCCGTGCGTTCATTCGGAAGAGATGAGTTCATACGGCCGGTTTGGACCGAATCATCTGGGCACGCCAACGATCCCTCCAGAACAGCCTCAAAAAAAAACCTCCCAACAACTAAGGGCCTGCTTTAATTGGCAAAAGTTAAACCAAACCTAACCCTGACCCCAAAAAGTTAAAAAATAATATAGAAAAAAGCAAAGGGCACTCTGTGAACTGTTTTCTAGACAAATCCAATTACCTGGTCTCTGCCGCTTTGGACCTGCAGAGCGCCCAGCGACAGCCCCTGCCTTTCCAGAACTGGAAGCAGCTGTGTCACCCTCTTCCTTTCGACAGGTTGGCAGAGGAAAGCTGGCTGGTGTGTCTCGGTTGGCTGATATAAATTAGCATTATCGCAACGTTCGTTAGTGGGTTTGGTTGGATTTGTAATAATGGTCCTTAGTACCAAGTTACCAAGCGATCTATTCCCGTTTCATCAAACGATGCTGAAGCCGCCTCTGAAATGAAAACAGGCCCCGTCCTGGACTCTTTTAGTTTATGAGACTGTTATTTAAAAAAATCTATTTTTATTCAACAGTGAAACCAAAACATGCTGATAGAATGAGGCAAACCCCTTAATTTTTCACACAGCAATTGCCCAGCCAAAGCACATCCCTGATACATTCTGACAGGAGAGAGTGTAATATACGCTCTCTGGTTACTATTTATAGAAAAAAAGATCGGGATAAAATGGGAGTATTATGCTATTTTTATTCTTTTGCCCCAAATACTTCATTTGCATCCTATTATTAAGTCTTTGAAAATATGATTGGGCTCCAGTCATTAAATAAAATAAAATAAAGTCATAAAATATCATTGGGCCTATTGTACTATTCTAAGCACAGATTGCAGGGCCCGGGGGGACCCCCCCAACCGTCGGCCCCATCCTCCTTCCCGCAGAGCGGGGGCCACAGCCTCTCCCCACCATTCCTGCTCCACTGCCCATGGCTGAGCTGCCAAGAGCATCTGCAACGTCACCCTCTTCTCATCCCAAACTTCTCAGGATGAACAGCTTCCCCCATCCGGCAGCGATAGTTTAACTTTTCTCCCCCCCCCGCCATCCATGCCAAAGACACGCTCTACTTTCAATAATAATGAGAAAATAAACCTTTTCTTTTGTAGCAGCAGGTTGTCCACCATCACAAAGAAACGAACCACGGGGTACTGGAGAATCAAGCCCTAGAAGAAAAAACACGGAGAACTGTTGGAAAGTGAGGTTGCTTTGATGATAATTAATTTTTTTTTTTTAATTCGTGAAAGGCAAATGAGATCCGCAGCCAACTCTCGGGACTCATACTGTTGCACATTTATTGGGATACACTTAAATAAAAGCTGGCTTTCGCTGGAGGAGCCCCCAAGTCTTCTTCGAGTCACCCGGGCTGGGTGAGATAAATTCCACAACGGCTTTTTCCAACCCATTTCAGACACGATTTGCTTCTTCCAGCAAAAGACCGAGCACAAAGGCGATGCTGAGGGAGCTGGCCCAGCCTGGAACAGCGGGTCACATTCAACAAATGCAGACTCAGAAGTAAAAAGTTGTGGATGGACAAAACGAGGCACAGAAATTTAATTATCTGAGCTGCACAACAAGCCCTTGGTAGAGACGAGAACTTAACCTGAACTCATCCGTCATGGTTCAGCTCCTTGATTTCTAAATACCTCCTCCTTTATCATGAAAAATGCGCCTACCCTTCCTCCCTTTTTCTTGTCTCCTAATTTCTTAGGGCTTAAAAAGTGTTACCATTATCTGCAGTTTTGTTAATAAGGAAAATAAACATTTCAGCACTTCTAAAAATGAATGCCAGAGGACGTTTCATAGTCTGAAAACAAACCTATTTTCTCTCTCGTAATTTTATTTGTCTTTTGTTAAAGCCGCTCATGTATCATCACCACTGCAAACAGAAGGAGGCAGAAGGCTGAAAGCCCAAGGTGGCCGTCTGGGTGGAGGTGCCCCATTTACCAATGTCACTAATGCCACCTGAGCACAGGGCTAAAGCTTCCCCTCAGCCCCACTGTCCAGCGTTTTCCAGCAGAATTTCCCAGGGCAAAAAGGGAAAAAACCCGAAGTGAGCTGAAACACCCTCGTGAGAGTCGGCTCTTGCTGGAAAGCGATACCCGAAGGAGAAAATACAACGATGTGGCCCTATCTTTGTAGAACAAAACCGTTAACAGCGAAATAATCGCTATTTGCATAGCTCCAAGTAACAAGGGAGTTTCCTCGCTGCTCTCATTAATACCCCATTAACACCACGGGCTGTTTCACCGTGTGGAAAGCAGCACCAAAGCCGCAGAGGAAACCACAGCCAGGGTGACCCGACGTGGGGAAGACAGTGATGGGCTGCCAGGAGCTGCTGGGGAGGGCACCGCTGGACCCAGACCTCCCGCGGGCACTGGGCAGCTCTGGGACCCGGCACAAGCGGGCACTGCATCCCTGCCTGCTGGGCTTTGAGGGACCCACAGCAACTTCTTAGACAATTATTCTACCGCACAATGACCCCTGCCCACCCGGGAAGGGGAATCGGGGAAAAACAAGGCACCTCAAGGGATGAAATATAAAGAGATTTAGTAGAATAAGACTAGATAATTAACATGACTACCAATAAAGAACCAGGACTGATCCCAATGCCAACACACAATAGCCAAGGACCGTCCCCAGCCCATCCCACCAGGGGAAGCCGTGCTTGTTGTGTCTACTGAGAAACCAGCCAAATTATGCCTTCATCTTCTCTCTCCACTCTGGAAAAACACAAACAAAACCAAAAACCAACCAACTAACCAAAAAGAAACAAAAACAAAAAGAAAAAACCAAACAAACAATAAAAACCAACCCCAAAACAAAGGAAAAAGCCAAAGGTGTCTGAAACCTGATTGAGATGTTGCGACAGAAGCTTTTTCCCTTTAACTTTCTGCAAATCAGCTCCTCTCTCCCCCTGCCCGGGCGCTGCACCCGCGTTCCAGGGGATGCCAGCTTCCATCAGGACCAAGTGAGAAGCTGGGCTGTAAACACGCCGCGTCCAGCGAGCAGCAGGCGTCGCAGGGAGGATGCTGGTGGGCTCGGTCCACATTCCACCATTGCCAACAGCACCAACTGGTGAGTGCCAAGCAAAACGCTTCAAAACACTCTGCAGACTTGGCTTATCTGATTTTCACCCCACACTACTGGAAACGTCTCCTAAAATATTGCCTGAGGAAAGTGTAAAGAACAGAAAATTAACAAATGTCTCCGGTTCTGGGAAAGAAATGCAGAAGGGAGATTTCCACAGGCTTCTCGGAGACCTTCCTGGTCCCGCAGGGAGACTGCAGAAGACACTGAGGCTGAACCACTTGATATACGATTGGCATAAAAATTAAAAAAAAAAAGGAAAAATAAAGAAAAAAAAAAGAAAAAAAAGTCAGTTTTGCAGCACGTTGTGGGACGGAGGCTGTGTAAATGAGCCCAACCACTTCTCCCAGGCAAGGGAGCTGACGGGCTGGGTTAGAGGCTGGCGGACGTGCCCAGCCAAGCGCTCCATTTACCACCAGAGAGTTGAGCACTAACGAGGTTGGACGTGGCGAGAAGGGAAATAGAGGGGGGCAGGGGAACCTGTGTGCCAGGAAACTCTGAGGGTCAGCACGGGCCCAAGTCCTGCAGCCTCCTCACCAGGTTTAATGAGTGAATGAAACACGGATTCATTGCTGACGATGCCCATGGATGATGGACATTCTCGATGGGAAATGCTGGGGGGGGTGGACTCACGTGGCATCACAGTTTGAGGTGCCAGCATGCAAAGAGTTGGAAAGACCCCTGGGTAGAGAACTTGGGATATGGGAACTCAGGACATTTAACGTCGGGTCAAACTAACATCCCCAACAAGCTTTGGGTGCTTTGGAATGCAAGAGCCCAGCTGCTCTGCAGGGAGCTGCCAGCCCTTTTCTCCAAGCTTCGTGGGGCCACCAGGGCAGGACCTGGGTGTGCAAAACGTAGGTGGGTGGGCATCGGTGAGATGGCGTTGGGGTGTGCAGCACAGCACCGGCTCCCTGCAAAACCCCACAATCCCACTCTTGCAGCATTAAAAAGCCTTCGACAAATTAGAGAGAGGGCAGAAAAGAGCCACAGAAATAATCTGAATATTAGAGAAAGTTCTTTACCCGGAGAGATTTAAAGAGTTTAATCTGCTTGGTTCATCAGAAAGACGATTAGGAGAAGCCTTGATTACAGTGTATAAGTACCTTCACAGGGAGAAAACAACAGGTATTAAAGGTCTCTCTAATCTAAGCGAGGCAGGTGGAACAAGCAGTGCTGGGCAGGAGCTGAAGCCAGGCAAATTCCCAGAAAGCCAGCACACAGCCCCAGGAGCCGGTGTGATCAACCACCGCGAAGCAAACTTAAGGGAAAACAGCAAATTTAACTTTTCCTCTTCTTTAGAGCAAATGTCCAGATAAGGAACAGGAACATCCAGCATCCGTTCCCTAAGGCAGCCAGCAAAAGCACACCTGAAGGCTTACAGAACCCTCCCGCTGTTTTGATGCCATTTCTCCAGGCCCATGGCTGGTTCTTCTCCAGACCCAGTGCTGGACGCTGTGGAGGGCCCTCATTCCCAGGAGCAGTGTCCCCCAGGAGATCTGCCCCCTCCATACATCTCCCTGTTTTTTTGCAGAAAAAAAGAGCCCTTGGTCCCTGCTTACTCTAACCAGGAGCACTCGGAATTCATAAATTCTCTTTTAACTTTTATCCTCCAGCAGTGGGTGGCTTGAACCAGGAGCTTCCACAAGGGTAGGGTGGATTCCTTGCGGCATGCACAGCTACAACACAACTGCACTCCCACTGGCTATTGTCAGTCAGTAAGCGCCTCTGGAATTTGTTTCCTTCCAATTGGAAAATTCTCTGTGAGAAGCAGGAATCATTTCTGAAAGACGAGTACGTGGTGTTGGAGAAACTGCCTTGGCTCCTTGCGTCTTACAGCTGCTGCTGCGGGGAAGTATCATGACATGGATTGTTTCTACAGCCCTGCTTTGAGGCAGAAGTAGCTGAAGTTCGCAATTTGGGACTCTCTCCCATCTCCTCCTGGTGCCAGGGGTCTGAGGCTGAGCCAGGTCCTGCAGCTGGGGGCCTCCTCCACTGGCTGAAGGAGGGTGGGATTTTGCTCAGCCCTGCACCCTGGGCACCAGGCTCAGCAGAGATCAGAGAATCACTGAATGGTCAGAGTTGGAAGGGACCTTAAGGATCATCGAGTTCCAACCCCCTGCCCTGGGCAGGGACACCTCCCACTAGAGCAGGTTGCTCCAAGCCCCAAGATCTGCCCATAATCCCACTCCAATTTATCCTGCCACTCTTCTATCATTCTTTTAAAATTAGAATTATATTTCACTAATTGAATAATGTATCCACAGCACTAATTACTCCTTGTGCTGGCAGATAACTGAACGAGGTGGTGCCTCCCAAGGCAGGTGCCAAGGAGCCGCAGCAGCATCGCTCAGGCTCCGCAGCCCAGGAAAACCACTGCATCTCAACGAGGCTCCTGCTCCCTGCCAGCACCTGTGCTCCAGCCAGCAACCCTTGTCCTTCCAGCTGCCGAGGTGCAGGAAAATGCCTGCAACCATCCTGGGATTTATCAGCTGGTGACACGAAGAGCACAAGGTCAGTTCAGTCAAGCCTGTGTATTTTTTTTCCACTTCTGTTAAAAAGCAAACAACAAACAAGCCAGAAACAAAGCCAAAACTGAACACCACCACAACGCAATTAACTGTGGATGGGAGCACTCGGTTGTCTTAGCAAAGAAAGAAAATTATATTTCAATTTTGTTATATCAATGTTTAGTAAAATTAAGCTCTGAGGTATAAAACTCTCTAAAGCTTAATCGGTGTTTTGGATGCTAAGAAAAATTTAACTATATTTATCAATGAAAACGCACTATCAATTTGTTTTGCTTTTAATGATCCTGGCTAATAAAGAGAAAACAATAGAAGAGGGGTGATACTACACTTGCAGCTGGGTTTGATTTTGCAGGTTACCAGTAGAAACTTTAGCTCATGATGGAGGCTGTAACACAGTGGGGGAGGGTTTAACAGATGCTTTGAAGGCGTAGGAGAAGACAGAGGAGCGTGGGCTGATGGAAGGCACCCAGGAAACAAGCCTGCATGTCCTCTGTGTAAGCCACACCACGCATGGCCGGCGTGGAAAGGTGGAATAAGGCTACACGTGGAGATGGGTGCGTATCAACCACACATCTTATTAAATATGATGAGAATCTTGTATGTGTTGTGATGTGAAAAGCACCTCAGGTAGAGGGGGAAAACGCTCATCAAGGGTGACCCTGTCCCAGGGAGCAAGGAAAGGAGCAGCGTGTGACCCCAGGGAGCTCTGTGTCGTCACGTCTGCTCCCATGGGACGGGAGAGCAAGGAAAAGCAGGGAGGAGACACAGGATGGACACAGGCACACTGCAGGGCACCGACCGGCCTTCAGCAGGGCTAGAGGCAAATCCAGCCTCAAAGATACTCCCTGCCTGGAGGAAGGAGAGAAAACCACACCAGCATCTCCTGGGATACAGATTAAAAAGCAGACTTGCTTCTTTGCCTTGTAATTTTCAGCCCATGTTAATTTTTTACCACTTTATAATCCTCTTTTCAAACATTATCCTCTTACATCCCTGTCTACCACTGCTGATGGCTCTGTGCGTGGGTCACTGCTCCAGCAGGCTTGAGAAGACCCTCTCTACCCTCTGACAGCCTGTGCCAAAACATCTCGGGACCACTTCCCAAAGCCAGCTTGGACTGGAATCACTTTTTCCAGAACCCAGAATCACAAAGATCTGTCTTTTGACAGGTTTTTTTTTTGGTTTTTGGTTTGCGTTACTTACATCCTGTCAGCCTGGAAATGCGGCGTGCAATGTACTCATGGATCAGAGTCCTGGTTCAACTGAGATTTCTCCTTGTTTTCCCTTCTGCTTGTGCCTTCTACTCTCACTCAGTGCCCCAAATAGATCATAACTCCTGAACTGGATAGTCCTCTGCTCTTTCTGATCCCTATCTCCTGCACACTCCCGTCCCTCACCCTGTGGAAACCTCTCAGTTTTCCTACCTGTATGGTTTGTGCTGGAGTCACAGAATCACAGAATGGTCAGAGTTGGAAGGAACCTTGAAGACCATCCAGTTCCAACCCCCCTGCCCTGGGCAGGGACACCTCCCACCACCCCAGGTTGCTCCAAGCCCCATCCAGACTGGCCTTGAACCCCTCCAGGGATGGGGCAGCCACAGCTTCTCTGGGCAGTCTGGGCCAGGCTCTCACCACCCTCACAGCAAAGAAGTTCTTCCTAAGATCCAATCTAAATATTCCCTCTTCTAGTTTAAAATTATTTCCCCTTGTCCTGTCCCTCTACTCCCTGACCAAGAGTCCCTCTCCAGCTCTCCTGGAGCTCCCTTCAGATCCTGGAAGGCTGCTCCAAGGTCTCCCTGGAGCATTCTCTTCTCCAGGCTGAGTCACTGCTAGAAAGCCCAGTCCCAGCCTCCCCCAGCGGTCCCACCCCAGGACCACCCTCCTGCTGCTCTGCCCTGCGGTCCCCTTGCTCCCTCCTGTGCCGAGTCACACGTCCCCCAGGTTACGTACCAGTTTCCCTTGGGAGATGGTACCAAACGCTCTTCCGAAGCCTTAGGGTGGATCTACTGCGTTCCCCAGGCTAGGAAATCAATTAGGCAGGGACGTGCCCTGGTAGGCGCTAGGCAGACGCGGCGGAACACCCCGTGTGTAAATACACTTCTGCAATTAAAGAGGGCTCCGTGCAGCCGCTTATTGGCATCGTCCTCTTTCACCCTTCTCAGACATGCCTTACACTATCATTGACGGTAAATTATTTTCCCAGATTATTATAGTCTGTCTGGTGAAACTTGAGGCAGATAACACAATCACTCTGCCAATAAGCAGTCAATGCAGGCGCTGTGGGAGGTGTAATAGCTTTTCATGGCAGTTCCTAGAGAATTGATTAGCACTTGGCTCATTAGCTCAATAGCAATCAATGACTCTAAACAGCTTAGATACAATTCTTGCACATCGGAATTGCATAATAAAAATTCTTATGACAGATCCACTCAGTGCCCATTTGCAACACAACCTTCCACGTAGGAGAGAAGCAAGAGGGCAGGGATGCGGGCGAGGTGGGCGAGGAGCACGGGGGTTCAGCAGATCACAGAGGTGCTCAGCACCTTCCACCACCCCAGCTCCAACGGGTCCTGGCGGGCGCTGCCTGCTCCCTGCCACCCCGCACAGCAGAAGGCATTCACCGGGCTACGGAGGAGAGCATCCACCGCGTGTGCCTTTGGCACAGCCTGCTCCTGGCTGAGAAAACACACCCATGGATTCAGACCAGTCCTTTTTTAAAAGGTCGATGTACTTAAAATAAAGGCGTTTAAAGCTGAAGTGCTTCACGTTACAGAAAAATTAAAACACTTTCCAAATACTTTTGAGAACATTATACTAAGACACAGTCACAGAATCAATTTTCATGGTTGGAAGGGACCTCTGGGATCAGAGTCCCACCATACACACACCAAAAAAAAAAAAAAAAAAAAACAAAACACAAAAAAAAAAAACCCAACAAAACAAAATTTTGAACCACTCTAAATTTTCACCTCTCCAAGGGAAAATCTCTCTAAGGAGGGAAACAGACCAGTGACATTCAAGAATGCTCAAGTCTTGTTGCTCACTTTCATGGAGAACCAGTATCGAGTGATTCACGAGGTCCAGCAAGGAAGGATTAAGGGCTCTGGGGCAAAAGAAATAGCAAAATAAGCCATCCGCAGGTCCCCATGTGGAGAGTGGTAAAAACAGAAGGTCTGAAGGACAAGAGACAGGTTAGAAGCAATCAGAACTGTGCCACATTGGTTAATTTAATAAATAATTTAATGAAAAAGAATGATGTATGGCTGGAGCGTAATTGTACCTTTATACTAAAGGCTTAACGTCCTACAGACTCTCACTGATGCTTGTAAGCTGAGCCCTGGGAACTAGGCTGCTAATGAACTTCTGTAAGCTGTAAGTGATAATTGGGTAAGAGAATCAGCAGAAGGAGATGTTGTTGGGAACCATTCAACAATGAAAGTGGTACCAAAGGAACGAGGAAAACTGCTAGAGACCAGATCCTGGGTTAATGTTTTTCTAAGCGACACCAGCAATCAACTCCCATCAGCTCTTAAAAATCCCAAACTTCTCCCAGACCTTCAGCCCTTTACTTATTAAAACACTAATTACATAAAAAAAAAAAAAAAGAAACATACAGACAAAGACCTTGCAGAAGGAGAGACTCCGGCATCTGATGCATCATTCATTTTCCTATTTACATGAAAAAGAGGAAACAAGAGGAAGCGAGTGAATGGGGTTTTGTCTTTTATGGCTGAATTAGTACAGCTGTGGCTGCAAGGTCTCCTCGGACCGAGCGAGCAGCCCCCCAGCCCTTTGCCGAGCCCTTGATAAAGGACTGGCTTTGTCTGGTGCCGGCTGATGAACTGCCCAGTAAAGAGCTGGTAGATAGTAAGCAAGGGGCAGCAGAACTGGAGACAACGCAGCAGACTGCCCGCCAAGGCAAGGCAGGAGAGATTTTTGTGACCAAAAATTCATCACGATGCAAGGACATTTTAAGACGCATACACTAAAGTTCTGACAGACAGAGTATGGACTTTAAAAACTGGACAAAGCACTCACATATGATTGTCCTTGTTCTCTGCCCCCCCTAAGACTTGTAAAGTTGCCAGTATGCAAAATATCAGCCTGATTTATTTTGAAATATACTCCTATATAAATGTGTTTAATACCGAGAATTAATTTTAAATCATTAAGTCACGAGACTGCTAAAATATCAGTGGAATTTCAAGACAGATTGTATAAAGGAAAAATTAAATTTTCATAATTATTAATACACTTAGATGTAAATAACACTTCATTTTGGAGCAATTGCTTTATGAATCTCTAAGTCTTATTTAATTAATCAGTACACTTTGCATCAGTGACAAACCACATTCAGCAAATTCGAAGGTGCATATTCTATTATGGGAGCATTAAGTGTAGCTTTATCAGGGATTTAATAAATAACAGCAATATTCTAATATGAAAAACCCATAAAGAGCTGAGCTCAAGAGGGCATAAATTGTGACACCAGGGCATTTTCAAATCAGAACTTGCACACCTCTTGGAGTCTTAGAAGACAAGAAGTAGTGCCTACTTTTGCTTTTTTGAGCTAAAAAAGTGCAGTTTTGCATAACCCAAACTGGAAAAGAATGAGCCCCAGAAGGGCTCTCTTGGAGCAGGTACAAGCAGTGGAACCCGTGTCATGTTCTGACCTTGCTCCAAGGAGAGCGGTACCTGGCGCTCCACCTACAGCCCGAAAGCAAAGAAACAGCAGAAAATGGCTTAAAAACCATTGGCTGAGGAGCCGGGAAGCAGATGAGAGCGGCAGCGAGACCAAATGAGGAAACGTATCACAGAAACAGGTGACAGATTTGCACAAAATCAAAGCAAGTCCACGAGTCAAGAGACAAGAGGGGCAGCGCTTGCAGGGGGAGCAGAACTGTCAGGATCAATTATGGATCCCTCCTTGCAAAGCCTTTGAACAGCTCAGAGGCTCAGCATGGTGCAACCTCAAAAAGAATCACAGAATGGCTCAGGTTCAAAAGGACCTCAAAGCCCATCCAGTTCCAACCCCCCTGACCTGGGCAGGGACACCTCCCACCACACCAGGTTGCTCCAAGCCCCATCCAGCCTGGCCTTGAACCCAGGATGCCCCACAGCTTCTCGGGGCAACCTCTTCCAGTGCCTCACCACCCCCACAGCAAGGAAGTTCTTCCCCACATCTCATCTCCATCTCCCCTCTTTCAGTGCCCATCCCTTCACCCTCATACTTGAGCTCCCCTCCCTGACCAGGAGTCCCTCTCCAGCTCTCCTGGAGCTCCCTTCAGATCCTGGAAGGCTGCTCCAAGGTCTCCCCGGAGCCTTCTCTTCTCCAGGCTGAACAGCCCCAGCTCCCTCAGCCTGTCCTCACAGCAGAGGGGCTCCAGCCCTCCCAGCATCTCTGTGGCCTCCTCTGGGCTCAAAACCCATGAGTGTGCGTTCATCTCATTCCTGCTGCCATTCACCTCAGAAAATTAATGGATCCAAGAGCACGCAGCTGTGCAGGACACCCTACGTTCACCACCAATGCAAGGCGCAGGCAGCCCATCCAGCCCCCCACGACCATCAGGTCACCCAGCAAACCTGCACTGACCCATAGCCAAAATGGGCACTAGATGTAATTTCTGCACAACTCCCCAGGGTGCACGACGTGGAACATGCCCCGGCTTTGGGGCAGGTGCAGAACAGCCACCACCCCTTCCCCGGCCGTGGCTTCCTAGGGCTGCCCACTGCAGAGGACGCTTTGGCAAAACCACAACCGTAACACCCAGCCCTTCCCTGACTGCCTTCCACATGGCAGGGACATCTGGATCTAAAGAAGATTATGTGTTTTCATCAGCACCGATCAGTTGTAGCTGCTGATTTTTATAAATGACATTAAAATAAGAGAATGTTTCAGCAATAATGTCATATTATGACAAGCCATTGGTTTGACTGCTATCTCATAAAACAATGCACGAACAACAAAATGCACATAAAACATACCCACCGGATGACTAGAAGTAATTTTTTGAGTTCTGAAAACGTTTAGAATTCCAGAGCTCAGAAATGGCTCCGCTGGTTTTAGTCCCTTCACACCCTTGGGGTCCCACATGAAATAGAAAAAGAAGAGAGAGACGTACTCGGCTTCCATCCATCTACCGAAGAGATGCTGGGACACCAGACCCCCCTGAGGGATGAGACCCCCAGCCACCGTGCTGCTGGGGTCCCTGGGTCACCTACCCCGGAGCAGGAAGCAACAACCCAAACTGTGCCCAAACCCAAACCCCTGGGCAATTCCCCTGCGCTCCCCCTGCAGCTGCAGCCCAGCGGGTGACACCAGTGACACCCCTCCCGCGGAGCCGGGCTCCCAGTAAACGCCGTGCGCGGGAGGAAGGCACACCGGGGTGGCTCCCCCCGCCTGGCAAACCAAATGGCATGGTTACAGGGTAGGTGTGCAGGACGTGGGGATGTTCAGATCCACCTTGCAGGTCTGAGTAGGAAATCGCCGCGTCCATCTGGCTCCCATCTGCGCCTTCAAGGCAGCGTTACACACGCAGCACGAATAGCTTCCTCTCTTACTCACTGGCTGAGCAGAAGTGTTTTCCAGTGCCGGTAAATAATCCCTGCTTAACCCCAGCTCGGATGCAGTGGAGCGCAGCCAGCCCTTTCTCCGAATTTGGGACACGTGCTCCCGCCGGCTGTGAGGCTCTGGCAGCACCGGCTGGCTGCAGGGCCACCGGGACGGCACCGCGGGGAGAGGAGATAACTCTGACCCGCAGGACAGACGGGCGGAGAGACACGGGCACGCCAAAACCAGGGCTGTCGGGAGCACACCAGCACCATTATCAGGCAAGATTTGCATCCCTGCT
>VZRU01013338.1:301878-320499 GCA_013398155.1 Pedionomus torquatus
ATAATTATTTTATTTTTTTTTTTTTAATCATGAAACCTATTTTTTAAAGTTAAAAAACCCCAAACACTGCTTTCTTCTAGCTTCACAGAACTGAACCCGGAGTCGGTGCAGCCCATCTTGTAATGTGGTCTGTTTCTGGCCCTTTCTCCCCACTCGTCTCTTTCCAGCCTGTTTTGAATCGCCTGGAAATCCTGCCCTCCTCATGCTGCGGGGCACGATGAGCACAGGAGGGTTTCTGGAGACACTGTGAATGCTCAGGATGCCATCAGGCTGGCATTTTAAATCCCACAAATGAGAGTCCGTGTCCCCCCCTCGCAGGGTCCCGCAGGTTGGCAGGGGTTTCCCCTGGTGCCTACAGTCCTAATTTGGGCTGAGATTGGACTCAGCCATCATCATGATGGCTCTGTGAGAAACCAGCAGACAACGCTGTGTGCCTGATTCCTTCGGTACCTCTGAAGAAGAGGCTGCAATTCAAAAAACTGTCCATTATCAGGTGCCAAAGAGCCTCTAAGTGGCCCAAAGTGGATGCCCTTGGGAGGATGGCAGCATTCCTGCCCTACCACATCTGCTCGGGCTGAAGCCAAAGAGAAAACCAGAGGTTATTTTTCTCTCTGTCCAGGTCTTTTTCCCTGTGTTGATACAGCCTGAAGAAACAAGCAGACACAGCTCCTCAGTGGAACACCACGTACTTGGGAAGCCCAGGAAAACACAGCGTGGCCGGTGTTTGGATGGGCAATAAAGTCTGACACCGTGAAGCACCCGAGCAACAGAACTGGAGCAATTAGTCATGAAGTTGTCCATAAGGACAAAAGAAGTAACAACTTCTCCGCTGACACTTTTAGGTAAGGGACAGTTCAGAGTACAAAAAGTTGTCATCAATCAGCCAGGGCTAGAAGAGAGATCTGTGGGAAGTACCTGGTATTTCTCCTCCCCCCGTTATGATTGCTGGAGACCTTCTATGTTCAAACAAACCAACCAACCCACCCACCCCAGAAAAACAAATTTACTTTGCTCAGTACCGCAACACCGTGCTCAGGAAACATTTCCCATGTATAAGCACAAACTTTAGGTATATTCTGTTAAAATATGGAATAATATTAGGTATTGTACATAGCAGCCTGACAGGCTGGTGGAAATGATGACTTCTCCCCACGAGGAACTCTGACACTTGACACAACCGCCTTCATACAAGGCACCCTTACATGCAGCATCCCGGCTCCTAACGATCCCTGTCCAAGGAAACCTTTCAAGCAGCAAAATGTTTTAGTAGGGAACTGCCCCAAACAAATGTCTTCAGTGGAGAGAAGCCAGGCTCTTTAGACAGCTCCATTCCCTGCAGCCAGGTACCCTGGGAACCAGAGTGATGGCAGGAAAGGAGACCCTTGCCCGTGTGATGAATGCCTTCCCATCACTACCCTCCCAAGAAAATCCATCACTATCAAATCCTTCTTTTATGTTATTATTCACAGCTAAAAAGAATTCTAGCCTGGAGGGAGGACACTGACACGGTGGCCAGGAGCAGGGGGTGCATCTCACCCTCCATGTGCTTCTTCCCCTCTTGCCTGGTCCTCTGCTTCAGGCAGGAGCAGCAGGTCCCACACCACAGCACAAGGAGATGCTGCTCAGAGCCATTTAATCCTGCATGACCCACACCACCACTGCCAGCATCCAGAGCACGATGGATCTTCCAAGCCAAGCAGGAGGTGCAGGTGCTGCCCCACAGCAGTTTTCCCACAGGAGATGCTCTGCCCCGTATTGTCCGGATTCAATATTACACCGAGGAAATTAACAGAGGCAACACCTGCTCATGACACCTTTTTGTAAATACCTTGGCATTTTGGGCAAGATTGCTGTGCTGGAAGTCATCGAAGCCCTGACGATGAAAACTTGAAACTTCAACTCTCATTACAGCGCATAAAGATAGTAAAATCCACGTGCCTAATCAGGAAAACCAAGAAGCCTGGGGGGAAGGACGGTTGGCACCCGCTTCACCAACCACTCCTGAGACAGGATACTGCGGTTGCTGGAACCTTAAACATCCTTTAAAATGTTGATTTAAAGCAGAATAAAAATCTTTAGGTTGGTCTCTCCAGAGGTGCTGAAGCTGTACAGCAATCCAGGCCCTGGCAGAACAATTTCTCTTCTCTCAAATAAACACGATAAGCAAAAGAGCTGGGGGAAGATGCTTAATCTTTAACCGGCCGCGACCTGGAGGCCGGTCCCTGGGAGGCGAGGGCTGTTGAGCAGCACTGCTCCTTACCGGCTCCCCCTGCCTCCTCCCTGCCAGGTCTGTAAATAACTCCCAGCCCCATTCCCAGGACAATAACTGGCTGAATGTTCCCATGATCTATTGCTGAACACAGGAGGCTCAATTAGCCGTATGCCAGTGCTTCCCTCTAACGCTTCTGAAGGGCCAAAGAGGAGTGGGTGAGTTGTTAATCAAACACTCTGAGGAGCCTGGGATTGCAGAGAGGAAATTACCCCGACTCACTCCAACCATCCTTACCCTGGCAGGAGAAAGCAGAGCCATTGTTTAACATTCTACGGTTATTAAAAGGCACAGACAGGAAACCACCATGTAATTTCAGCTGGGCTTTCCCTGTACTTTGTTGCTTAGAAACCACCATAGATAAGGTTTTGGGTTTACTTAAACTAAAATAAATAAATAAAGCCACAAACACACTTTTCCACCGTTACAAGGGTTTGGGTTTACTTAAACTAAATTAAATAAAGCCACAAACATGCTTTGCCATCGTTACTTCTAGGGAGGATACGAGGGCGTGAAAACCAGGAGCTTTCTGTGCCCGAATCCCATGGTCAGTGAGGTTAATGCAAAGAATTAAAGAATTTCCATTAGCAAGAACAGGAGCCGGATCAAGATCTAGATGTCAAGAGTGTTATTACCATGGCTGTATTCTTAGTGTAAATTCTTTTTTTCTTTACCCTGCTTGCAAAAAAAAAAAATAAAAAATGAAACCTCCAGATCATTTCGACCTTCAGCCCTCAGGACACAGAGTGAAACACAGCACATACTTTCAGTGAGAGCATCATCATTTAACCCTGACCTGCGTGTTTTCTGCTCTGATGCTTTTCAGCTCCAAGTAACTCTGGAATAACTAGGAAAAACCTCAGCTTGCCATTACTATTGTTCATGCTTTCTGGATTCCAGCAGGGGGTCACAAAGATGCTCAGAGGGCTGGAGCCCCTCTGCTGTGAGGACAGGCTGAGGGAGCTGGGGCTGTTCAACCTGGAGAAGAGAAGGCTCCGGGGAGACCTTGGAGCAGCCTTCCAGGATCTGAAGGGAGCTCCAGGAGAGCTGGAGAGGGACTCTTGGNCCCCATCCCTGGAGGGGTTCAAGGCCAGGCTGGATGGGGCTTGGAGCAACCTGGTGTGGTGGGAGGTGTCCCTGCCCAGGGCAGGGGGGTTGGAACTCAATCTTTGAGGTCCCTTCCAACTCTAAATATTCTATGATTCCATGTGAGTACTGATTTCAGAGGCACCATCTTGCTTATCCTGCATTTATAGGTATCCTCTAGAGATGGAGGTAGATGAAGACAGGAATTGATGTTTCTCCAGATCCCTCCAAGATCTGCATTCAGAATCAGGACAGACCACAGACCACTGCTTATTGCTGCACCCATCCCCCCCCTCATTTCACTGGAAGAAATATCAGGGCTTCAGAACTGCTGAAGGAAGAAATACAACACTGAGCCTAGGACTGAATTGCACCTTGATCCCGAGGTAGTCAAACGAGCTCATTACAGAAATAAAGGCTTCACAATGTTGTTAGGCAGTTAAGTATTGTATCTATTGCACGTACAGGAAAATGAAGGCAAAAAAAGTGTATAACAACTTCCTGAAGTCATGAAAATAGAAAGAAAAAGACCCCCAAATCACCAGAACGGTGGCTCCATAATGACAGCTCATTTTCAGAACCGCAGAAGTGACTGGAGTCCAGCAACACAAGACACGCCGTAAACACACACAGGCAGAAAGGAGTCAGCTCGGACCCAAGTCTGCTCTGCAGCAAGAAATTCCAAACCCAGACAAGACTATCCAAGGAGGGACAGAAAAACGTGGTTTGGTTTCACTGCCCACAGGGAGAGAAAACGCCCAGAGCTCTAGATGTCCTTATGGCTTGGTGGCTGTCCCTGCCTGCAGGCGGGAAGGCTCCTGGGGAACACACGTCCAAGGAATAATGTGTGTCCACACACAAGTTTCCTAATGAAATAACGAGCCTTGGCATGCTGAAGCAGTTCACCTTCAACACGAAATGCATCGTTTGCAGATGCTGCAGGAACCAAGCACGGCAGATGCACTGAGTCCCTGGGTGGCCTCTCCCTGTCACCAGGGACATCCGAGTGTGGAAAATACCCTCCTTTTCATAGAGCCATAGAATGGTTAGAGTTGGAAGGGATCTTCAAGATCACTGAGTTCCAACCCCCCTGCCCTGGGCAGGGACACCTCTGGCCAAGATCGTAAGGTTTTTTGTGTGTGTGTTTAGATTTGGTGATCTCAGAGGTCCTTCCCAACCACGAAGATGCTGTGAAATGCTGGCACGTGGAAGCACAACAGCCTGCCAAAAATAAGTTAACAAAACAGAAGCCAAACCAGCAAAGGGCACAGCCTGAAATGTCACAACGGTTTTAGGTGGTGGAAATCTCGCAGCAACAAACACAGCATCGTAGAAGAGTTTGGGTGGAAGGGACTTTTAAAGCCCACTGAGTCCAACCCCCCTAAAAAGAGCAGGAGCATCTTCAACTCAAAACCAAAGCAAAATGGAGTTCTTCCACAGGCTTAATCACCTAAAAGCAATGAAAACCTTTGTCTAGGGACTTGTCGTAAACACCTCTTACTTTTTCTTCACATGCTTCAAACTGATGTTTCACCAGCCACTTTCCCCCAGTTTTTTCTTTGCCTGCACATCCAGAGAGCTGGGCTGGTGCAGAATAAACGTCATTATAACTATCAGCCTCACAACAGAATGCCATGAATTTTTAATGCCCCGTCTGGAATTCAGAGAGAGAGTTTGCTGCAAGAGCAAAGCACCAAAACCCCCGCATTTTGGTAAGAGCAAAGGCTGGTATTTACTCTCTGAGCGCTCCGGTAGGATGGAGCTGTTTGGGGGAGAGCTGGCTGTAGCTCAGGTGCGAGACAAGACGGCTCTCAGAGGACAGCAGGGGTTTACTCAATAAAATAAGATGTCTGCTTAAGCGGCGAGGTGTTCTGCAAGGGCTTTATGTCTCTCTTCCCTTCTGGAAGATGCCAGGGCACTTCATTACCCTCTAAGCTTTATCAGCTTTGGAGAACGGTATCAACAAGGCAGCCGTGTGGCTCGGGAGACTCATGATAAGGCAGAGGATGCAGCAAAAAGGCCACGGGCAGCCTGTGAAGAACCGATAGCTCCTCCATCAGCGCTTCAAGCGGCCACCATAAATATCCCTCGGGCTATTAGGGGTGACCGTGATAACTTGGCACCGACAATTTGTGTGTGAGACAGTGCCTAAATCAGCCGGTTTATAAAGGGGGGGAGGGGGAGTAGAAAAAGAAAAAAAAAGGTTAAAATTATTGATTCAGGGCCTTCTGCAGGCTGGCTGTGTGTAAAGGCTTCCCCAGCTCCGTGGAGGATGCTGGGCTGCAGCCTCCTGATGGATGGGCGAGCACACGCTGCACTGCAGCACCCGCTAACGAGGCTGCGATTCGCTTTTCAGCTAACAAGATCAGAGAGAGACAGGCCTTTTTTACCCTGTCCCGCAGAATTAGGATCACCGGGAGATGCCTCGGCCTCTGTCTAATGGAAAGGAAAGGGGATTTAAACCCAGCTCTGCAGGAGCTGCCCAGGGCTGGACCACGGCGTCTGCTGCCGTATCCATCCTGGCCCCACCAGCACGATGGCAGAAGGTGGGAAAAGGCATTTCCACCCCCCTCCAGTTTCAGTCTCTCCCTCTCTCTCACTCCTAACCCCGCTGGGAAGAAAAGACCAAATTAAAGCTCCTGCTGTGCCACCAGCACAACAAGCAGGGGCTGTCAGAGCACTCCGTTTTGTTAAACTTGAGCTGCTCTCCGTATATGTTAAATCCTTTAAGTCTTTATACAGGAGAGACGTATTCTGATGGGGTTGTTTTAATCCCCCCAAAAAAAGTCTCCAAAAAACAAACCAAAACCCTTTATAACAAATAGCAGTAGCAAAATATTGTAACAAAAATTAGCAGAACTTCTCTGGCACATTATTTAACTATCACAAAGGCTCCTTCCCACAGCCCTGACAGAGCAGAATCACAGCCCTGGCACTCATCACACACTCCCCTCTTCTCTGCCTGCCTCCTTTTGTTGGGGAGAAATAGGGGACATCAGAAAAAAAATAGGGCACTATTAACACCGAGGAACACAGCTCGTTGGGGAAGCAAAGGGATTCTGATTTGTCAGCAAAAGCACTGACAGAAAATCCAAAGCTGCTGAAATTACCAGTGCTGCACAGCAACTACCCTGTATTAATTCACCTATTGAATTTATTATGGTGAGGTAATTAAAGGGAATTATCTTGACAAGATAATTAAGGGAGAAAGCATTGCATGTACTAACCAAGAAGCCTCAGGACACACTTTTGCTAAGTTACAGCTTGATCTATGTTAGAGCTTACATCATATATGTGATATACGTATAGTCCACACAACCGTATTTTGGGAATTAAAGAGTTAAGAAAAAAAAAAAATCCCTGTCTCAGGAAGAAAGTAAACCTCCAGTAAATAAAGTAACATTAACAGGCATTTCTGCAACACTAATGTATTATTTATAGCTGCTTTAACAAGCCACCGTATAAATATTTCTAAGTGGCTCTTTCTAGCAGGAAAATGCTGTATCAGATCTAGATCGGAGGGGTTAAGGGGGCTTTTTTGTAATGTTATTCAAAAGGACGAGACCATCAGAGGTTCAGAAATTTGCTGCTAACCCCAGATTTTTTATTATACTCCTGTGGACGAGCTATCCATCTGCTGCGAGATGCTGAGTGCAGCAGCAGGGATTTCAGGGGCCCTGGTGGGGATGCTGCCAGGAAAGGGCGGTGGGAGCAGCCCCCCCCACACCCACCCTGTGCCCAGCTATGGGGCAGGGACCCACAGCCCCCCCAACAGCAGCCCCCAAGCCCTGGAAACACCCCCGTGTCAGGAAGGGGAGCACCCCTCGAACCACAACCCAGTCCCGAGCATCACAGCAAACACCTTCGCAACCAGCTCTGCTCCGAAGCCACTTAATCACTTTTTAATTCTGATTTCCACTGATTTGCATAAACATCTGCTAAACCCATTCCTCTCGAGCACAGAATCTGACTGATGCCAATGGCTCCACTCGGATTTAGATGCTGAAGTCTCCAAGATGCCAAGGCCAGATTTCAGATGTGTCAGCAAGGGGAAAACAAGGCATTATTTGTCCATTAAATAACCATTTCTGACCCCCTCCCTGCAAGTCGGGAGCAGCCAGAGATGCTCTCACTCAGCATCGTGCCTGGTGGCCTCCTTGGCAGCAGGGATGGAGCTGGAGCACACCACAGCTCTGCTTCAGCTGTGTTTGCTCAGCTTCCCACCCCAGCACCGTCTCCCTGGGGAGAGATGGAGAGTGGCCCAGCACTTGCCACCTGTTACAGCCAGGTCCAGGGGCTGGGAAGCACCTTCAGATGTTATTTATTAAGTCATAAACCAGCCAAACCAACAGAAACCTAACCTGGCTCCTTGCAGAAGGTCACCCCTGCAGCCCCCCATCCCACCAGCTGGGCAAAGGGATGGCAAGAACAGCATCTTTGCTTGGATGTGAGTCTTTCCATTATTTTTTTGTCTTCCCTCCTTTTGTTCCCTCTTACCTGCTGCTTCTTTGCTTCAGGAAAAGGATGCTGTTATGAGGCTGGTGTGGGGTGGCTGTTGCCCGTGCATCACCCCTGTGCCTTAAACACCTTTCAGGAGCAGATCCTGCACAGCCCGACAGACTCATCCCCGGCTGCCCCCGCAGGAAGCAGCTGAAGCAGATTCAGATGGGGACTAATAGAAGCCGCCTTTAACCTCACTCTCCTCTTTTCTTTCCCTTCCATGAATATATTTGTCTTGTTCAGTCCTCAAGGAAATGGGATCAGGTTCCGTAATCAGCATATCAACCAGCTTTTCTTCTGTCCTCAAAGAAGGGAGCTACTTTAACGCTCTCTAAGACTATCAAACAAGGGCTTTCCCCTGTAAAAGCCGTTTTTGACTGAAAGGGAAAGGATAAAGGAGTTGTAAAGTGAAGCCATTATTTAATACAAGTACATGCTTTAAAAGTTCCTCTCTTGTAGCAGAGGTTTTTGCAAGAAATAGGGTTTTTCCCCCAAGAGCATGAGAGCCAGTCAGGGCAGCTCACTCAGTACCCTGACACATGTCTTGGGCTCAAGCTGTTTGCTTTCCACTCACGGGTTCACTTGTTCTGTTGGAACTGGGGTGACAGAGTTGCCTCCTGAGTCCTCCTGGCTCAGAAGAAGGACAGGTCTCATAGAATAGTTTATGGGCAGAGTTGGAAGAGACCTTCAAGATCATCCAGCACCACCCCCTGCCCTGGGCAGGGACACCTCCCACCACACCAGGTTGCTCCAAGCCCCATCCAGCCTGGCCTTGAACCCCTCCAGGGATGGGGCAGCCACAGCTTCTCGGGGCAACCTGAAGGCATTTGTTGTGCAAAACTGAATTCCTCCTCTTCCCATCCCTGGCCATGGAGAACATCCTCTGGAACTACTGGCTGCAAGAAGCTGAGCTCCCCGAAAAGCCTTTCTTGTTTAATTGCATGAAATATTTAGGATGCAGATCGCATTTGATACATTTTCTGTTTAGCATCCTCATTCAGCCATTTTACTGTTGCTATTTCAACAGCAGCTCCCTTGAAACCGCAGTTACCCCCCTGAATCCTGGCTGTGGTGCAGAGGCAAAGTTGGGTCCACGAGGTCAGCTGGACAACTTTTATTTTCAGTCATTAACCACCCGTGCAAACCTCATACGGAGCAGAGGAAGCCCAATTTTGTCTGTGCTCGCCTGACAAATGGTGTTGCTGTACCTAGAGAGAAACATAACTGCTCCGAGCAGCCACTGCCGGAGGGCATGACGCACTTCAGAGGGCTGAGCAGCACCTAAATAAAATACAAAACCGCATTATTGGGGCAGAGCTGATATTGTGCTGAGACAGATTTGGTTCCTGAAACAGATTCAGCTTGAGTTTCTGCCCTTCTAAATACCGGCATTCATCAGGTTAGGTTATTTGCCAGCGCATAATAATTCCATATAAAGACTATTAGGGAGGCTGCAGCGAACAGATTAGCACAGAAAGCGAGCCCATGTTGTGAACAGCAAGACGGAGCATCCCTGGCACGTCTCCCGCTTCTCCCCATTTTCGGCCTTGCCAGAAGCGAGCAGACGGGAAAAATGAAAGGGAAACAGCAGCTGCTGGGGTCTGCGGGCCCTCTGCGCCGCGCAGGTTATTATAAATATTACATTAGAAGCATTAGCGAGACCACACACAGCAGCAGCCGGACCAGAACCGTTTAAGCCTCGGGCGCTTGCACGGAGCCGCAGCAAAACGTTGTGGAGCGGGGATCAGCCCCTGCTGCCACCAAGCCAGGAGTTAGGGGGGAAAGGGAATCTTCCTTTGTTCTCCAGCTTCAAAGCCGGGAAACTTAACACCAGTCCTCGGCAGTGGCAAGAAATTACCTGCGACTGGATTCTCCGGGAAAGCAACCCGGGAGATGAAAGCACAGAGGAAGAGCTGTGCAAGCGGGAGCCGAGTGCCAGCTGTGCCCGGGGAGGGGACCGTGCTGGGGGCAGCTCCCCAGGGCACAGCCACGAGCAGCGATGGAAAACGGCAGCATTTGGCTTCGCTCCATCCCCTGCTTTACTTGCGGCCCCCGGTGCAGGAGGTGGCAGCCCCCCCCCAAGCCATGGGGGGCAGCTGGGGCGAGGGGGGTCAGAGCTGGACATGGGGAAAAGGGGCTGGGGCAGCAGTGCCATCGCGAGCCGGAGGTCTGGGAGCATCAGCTCCCCCGCAGCCAAACTCCTCCTCTTCAGCTGAAATGCCCAGAAAGCCCCTGCACCCTGGGCTGGCTCCCCAGCAGTGTGGCCAGCAGGGTGAGGGGGGCAGATTTCACCCCTCTGCTCTGCTCTGGGGAGACCTCCTCCCCAGGGCTGCCTCCAGATGGGGGGGCACCATCAGCAGAAGGACATGGAGCTGTTGGAGCAGGGCCAGNCCCCTCTGCTCTGCTCTGGGGAGACCTCCTCCCCAGGGCTGCCTCCAGATGGGGGGGCACCATCAGCAGAAGGACATGGAGCTGTTGGAGCAGGGCCAGAGGAGGCCACAGAGATGCTGGGAGGGCTGGAGTCCCTCTGATGGGAGGACAGGCTGAGAGAGTTGGGGGTTCAGCCTGGAGAAAAAAAGGTCTCTAGGGAGACCTTATAGAAGCTTCCCAGTATCTGAAGGGGTCCACAAGAAAGCTGGATGGGGACTTTTTACAAGGGCATGTAGCGACAGAATGAGGGGTGATGGCTTCAAACTGGGGGAGCAGAGATTGAGATTGGATATTGGGAAGAACTACCTTGGTGTGAGGGTGGTGAGACCCTGGTCCAGGCTGCCCAGAGAAGCTGTGGCTGCCCCATCCCTGGAGGGGTTCAAGGCCAGGCTGGATGGGGCTTGGAGCAACCTGGACTAGTTGAAGATGTCCCTGGTGATGGCAAGGGGTTGGATTAGATGGCGATGGCCTTTAAAGGTCTCTTCCCACCCAAACTATTCTATTGTTCTATAAATGCAACAACTGAGCACGCCCATCACCTCTGCAGGAGCAAGGTGAGGGTTCTGCTCCCACTGCCCAAGGTCCTACCCCCAAAGTCAGATTCCTGGGTGATTTTGGGTTTTAATTTTAAGTCTTTGTAGGATGACTCACCCCCACATCTGCCAGCAGGCACACTGCTGCTGGGAACACTCCTGGGTACGGCCCAGCTCTGGGCACCACCACTCAGAGCAGTCCAAAATCCTTGGGACTCACATGCAAAAAAAAAATTTGCTACCAATTATGTAAAAAAAAGTAGGTTTTGGTCATTCTTATCTTTTTTGAGGAGGTTTTTTTGAGGTTTTCTTCACCTCTCCATCAGTACTATTGATCACAGAACTTGCTAAAAGTTTTGTATTTTAATGGCTGTTGTTCCACAGTCGGGATGCCCCGTGGAAGAACAGCCACTCACAGGTTCCAGCGTCTGGGTGAAGCTTTAGGAGTCAAAGGGGGTAATAAACAGCATAAATCTGTAAAAATCAAGACCCATTTGAATCCACTGAGATTTTCCAGCCATGAGCCTCGAGGGGAAGCAGAGGGAGGCGTGGGGTGGGATAGGAGCTTTATTGCCAGGACACACTGCAGCCTCCCAAAGGTCTTTAGCTTTGGGATTTTGTTGCTGGGTTTGGGGTTTTGGCTTGTTCCCCTTTTTTTGTTGCAAAAAAGAAGTTAAATTACTCTGTCCACAGAGCCACACAATTGCCTCTAATGTTCATTGCTCTTCCTAAAGGAATTGCTAAGCACACAGCAGATTAAATACAGTGAAGCAGATAAGCCCAAGAAGCAGAAGGAAAAAAATAAATAAATCAAGTTTAAGAATGATAGAAGGACTTTGCCTTAATGTCCACAGGAGAAAGAAAGCAATCACTCCCGAGGAGCTAAACACGAAGTTTCCACCCAGAACGGATACACACAGCCAAGCCACAGAAGCAGCGGGGGAGGGATGGGATTTTCCAGTGGTACCAGCGACAGATGCTTACGGAGGAGACCGTGGGGAGCTGCCACAGATTAAACAATGACGGGTAATGAACGCAAACCGCAAAGAATCGTTATGTGATTTTTACATTCTGCTTTTTAAAAGGAAGACTAGCAAATGAAGGTGAAACCGAGATGGGAAGGAGGACGCTGCAGAAGCGCCCGAGCGAGGAAGCCGAGGCAGAGCCGCTCGCAGGGGGCAGCACATCAGGGCTGCAGACACCAAGCGGCCCCAGCAGCACCCTGCTCCCACCACCCTGGCACTTGTCCTGCAGCCAGGGGGAAGGCAAAACACCCTCCTGTCTAAAAAGGAGTGAAGTAATCCGAGTAGAGTGCTTTAAGGTTCACTCTTCTTCCAAAGTATTATTATCAGGTTACTCCATCAGTTTTCCCTGAAGATCTTCCCTCGTCTCCCTTGCTTTTTTGATGTTTTCCTGCAGTTATGCGTAGAAGGGTCCCCAACATTCACACAGGTGAACTACAGTTCGACCTAATCCACAATGAATTAGAACAATCATTACAAAATCCCTCCCAGAATTCTCCATTAGATCCTCTGCTACCACAGCAACAGGCACGGTGCTAACGAGCTGGGAGAGACCCTGCCTTCCAGCCCGAGCTCAGTGGGACCAAGGCTTTATCCGTAAGATTAAAGAAGCCCTGCTTCAAGAGAGGAGAAGCATCTTCCCATTAACACCAGTACTGCACTGCAAAGGTGCAGGTGTAAACAGCATTATATTAGCTCTTGGCCTCATTTCCTTCCCAGTTTAATTGGTCTTTCCAGTGAATCACAGTGGGCTCAGATGGGAGAGGAGTCTCCTACAGCTCCGAGTGAGATGCCTGTTGCACAACCCCATCCAAACCACCACCTTGCTCTGCTACAGCCGGCCACCACACGCTGATGTGGGACCTTCACTTGCCTCTGTGCACACCCGCTCCAGGAGGGAACACCTGAGAGCGGGGCACCTGTCTCCGGGGTGGTTTTGACACACAGAGCCCCCCAGCCCTAGGTCTGGACAACCACGTTGTGATTGAATGGAGCCGCTTTGGCTCAAGAGAACACACAGCCTAACAGATCTGGAAGTGCTGGGTGGAGGAGGAATTTCCAAGAACATCCAACTTTTGTTTTGGGTTGGTTAGTTTTGGTTTGGGGTTTTTTTGATTTTTTTTTTTTTTTTTGGAAGTCCCCTGCTGTTTCTGCTGCATGGCAAGGCTTGATTTTTAAACATTTTTTTATTTCTCTCCGAGATGCCAAGAGCACATGCAGTGATCTCTCGACTGTGAGATTTCTTCTTCAGCTGCACGTTCCCACAGCTGCAGCATCAGGAGGAACAGGAGTCAGGCATCAGCAACTCCCAGAAATGCTGTAAGCCAAGTAAGAGGGTTTGGTGGTTGTTCTAGCATCACAGTGCAGCTGGGAGAACCCCAGACATTTAACCACCTACACACAAATGGGGGCTTGGTGTTCTAGACCCTCTGAAGCCTCGTTAGCAGCGGCTGTAAGCTCAACCAGTAGCCAGAGAGCAGGTAGACCTGGTGGCTGGTAGCTCCACTCCCCACCAATTCCCCCCCAGCTCCTCTGCTGCCCCCAGAACACAAGGTCCTGTCCAGTGGACACAAACCCAGTTCCATGCATTTAGCTCACTTCTGCTCCTAGGAAACAAGCTTTTGAACACATCATACTCAAAAAAAAAAAAACAATAAAAAAATTCAAATGACACAGAACTACTTGATACAAAAGCAACCAGCATAAAGGTGTTTTTGTAATAAAGGACAGCAGTATTAAACAGAGAATGTGTAAGGCTAGGTATTGAGAACTGAATTGGCAAATAAACAAACAAATAAATAAAATCCATCCTTTAACCCTTTCATTATGCCACTGAAGCCTGAAGCATCAACACACAACCCCAAGCACTGCTCCAGGCACTGAGATAGCACAGTCTTGCCATTACTTACAGGAACTTATGTATTGCCAACTCCACTTCCAAAAAAAACGAGGCTTATTTTGGGGTAGGGAGGGTAATGGATTGACTCAAATGCAATGCTTCAGAGTGTTTTTCTCTGAAACTGAGAGAATAACCAAAAGAATAAGCAGCGTCCTTTCTCTCTCCTGTATGAAAGAGACTGTTATCATCCATTACTCTCAGCCACAGTTTGCTGGTTTGGCATAGTAAGGACAAACATCAAATCTATTTATGAAGATACTGCTATGGCTGTTCCCTTCAAATGTAGTGGCCAGATTCCCAATGACTTAATTAACAGCAGGATTTTACCCAAGGAACAGGAAAGAAAAGGAACATAAAAAACAAGGAAGAATTAAGAGACATCACTGAACGTTCTGAAGGAGGGAAGATAAACACTACCAGTTTTGCTTTTATGTGCTGGGAACAAGGTAGAAGTAGTGTTTGTTGTGGAACAAGAAGATTCCTGTGTACAGCCACAGCCTCTTGAGCCCCCCGAGCCCCAGAGCTGGCCAATGCCCTGGTGCTCTGGAGAGCATCCCTGCCCATCACTGCACACCTGTGCTCTGCCACCACCTGGGGACACCCCAGGACCCTGCTGCCGGTACTCCCAGCCGGCCCCCATGCAAAGACAAGCAAGAGGCAAGGATGGCAACCACTTCCAAGAAGGGACGAGTCCAACAACTCATTCCCGGGTTTCTGCCGAGCCGCTCTGCGATGTGCAGTGCAGGAAAGCCATCACGGGATCTTGTGTCTTCACAGGTGCTACCCCCTTCTCAAAATAATTCCCACAACCAAATAGACATCCATGCTATGAGCTCTAGAGAGGATGTGAAGAGCAGTTCTCACTTCTATGGGGTTGAATGGGTTCACTCAGCTCATGTGCCAAACTTCCCTCAGCATAAGTCAGGAAAAGAAGAGGGTGCAGGGGAAGGTGCAATTGCAGCCTCTTGTTAATGACCTTGTACCTCTCAAGGAGCTCCCCCGCAGCCAGGCAAGAGTGTTCTGCACAGCAGGCCAGCCCAGAGAGAGAAATGTCAACAGCTGTTTGGCTGATAGTTTAAGATCTTGAAGGAAAGTGGCAGAACCACGACAACACGGGCAGTTGAGGGCAAGGACATCTAGTAAAAACCAGTCAGTAAAGTGGTGGAGCTCCAAAGAGAGGTCTCCAGGTTGGGACCAAATCACCTTTCCTCTCAGGCTGTCCTGTCAGAGCTGATGGAGAAACTTTAAGCTCCACATCTGGCAGCATCAAGGACTTCAATGGTTCAACAAAATTTAGCATACTGAAGCTTGTGTTTACAGGAGGGCAAGCTTACGACAAACAGACACTGCTCAACTTCCATATTTTGGCAAATCTTGAGAGAGCATTCCCATTTTCTGACAGCTGTGCTGTGTGGCACTGGTACAGCCAACAGAGCACGGGGTATTTGGTATATAGCATTAACCTGAAGTCCAGAGAGCTCTGATTCTTATCATGGGGATATCAATTCCACCTGTAATTTTCTACAGAAAATAGCCCACATGCAATTTTCATAATGCCAATTAAACTAGGGCTCCCACTTATTAAACTGGATTATAAAGCATTTCTACAAGGTCTGCTAATGGTCCTTAAGTACCTTTAATTACAACCTGGACAGCACTGATCTCACCGTTCCAGCCTCTCACCAGCCAGTTGTGCTCCTGACGTACCTGGTACCTTCCCACCACGCGTCCTCACACCAGACTGGCCATTGACTGCTGCTGGTTTGGTGCCACACGCCAGTTCCCAACTCCCAGGACGGTCATTGCCACCCTGATCTCAATTAATTCCTTTGGGATTAGCATCCCTCTGATTCTCCACATCCTCCACAGCTGGGATTCATAGAATCACAGAATGGTTAGAGTTGGAAGGGACCTTGAAGATCATCCAGCTCCAACCCCCCTGCCCTGGGCAGGGACACCTCCCACCACACCAGGTTGCTCCAAGCCCCATCCAGCCTGGCCTTGAACCCCTCCAGGGATGGGGCAGACACAGCTTCTCTGGGCAACCTCTTCCAGTGCCTCACCACCCTCACAGCAAAGAAGTTCTTCCTAATATCCAATCTAAGGAGAGGCACAGGGATGCTCATCAGTACCTCTCCCCACCTCAGCAGTAACAAATCCAGTCCCGGTGGGAGCTCCTCTCGCTTTTTCAACCCCCATCTCTCAGGTGAACAAGTTCTTCCTCCACTTCAGGTAGAACCCTTAAAAGATGAACAGTCGTGCTGTGTTGTGGAGGGCAGTTACTGCTACGAGCCTCAGCAGAACATGTTAGCGTTGCACACAACTTGTGTTACCAAGTGCACTGATAAGGCACTGAACGGCAAGAAAAAGAAAAAATAAATCAGAATTACGCTACAGCAATAAAACATTAGTTTAAGAAGTCCATCAAGATGCAAACAGCCACAGAGGCATAAAATTGTTTCAGTCAACCGCCAAGAAAGGTTTGGTATCTTTGATGTTCAGGTTTGCATTTTTTTTTGCTGTCGTTGTTCCTTTCAAAGCTGCCAACTAGCAAAGCAAAAGCTTTACATGAAACAGAGACTCATTTATGTTGTATAAAAAGGCTGGAGAGCGTGCAGCTCCCTTACGCTTTTATTTAAAGCTGTAAGTGAACAAAATCCCCTACCCTAAATGCCTGCTCTGCCTGTCCTCCGGGTCCTTCAATAACCACAGAATCATTTTGGTTGGCAAAGACCTTCAAGACCATGGAGTTCAACAATTAAACCAGCACAACCCAACCCACCCCCAACCCATGTCCCTCAGCACCATGTCTGCCCCACTCTGAAATACCTCCAGAGATGGCGAGTCCACCCCTTCCCTGGGCAGCCTGCTCCAAGGCCTGACAACTCTTTTGGTGAAGAATTATTTCCTAATATCCATCTCAAAGCTCCCCTGGAGCAACAAGCATGTCCTCTTACCCTATTGCCTGTTCCCTGGGAGAAGAGACTGACACCCCCCGCAGCTATACCCTCCTTTCAGGGAGTTGTGGAGAGCCAGGTCTCCCTGGTGCCTCCTCTTCCCCAGGCTGAACACCCCCAGCTCCCTCAGCTGCTCCTCACAAGACTTGGTCTCCAGACCCCTCACCAGCTCCACTGCCCTTTTTCTGGACATACTCCAGCCCCTCAACGTCTTTCTCATCATGAGGGGCCCAAAACTGGACACAGCATTTGAGGTGGGGCCTCACCAGTGCCCAGTGCAGTGGGATGATCATCTCCCTAGTCCTGCTGGCCAGGCTGTTCCTGATCCAGGCCAGGATGCCTTTAGCCTTCTTGACCACCTGGGCACACGGCTGCAGTCAGCAGCTCTACACGGACTCTGCAAAGGTGTGTCCCAGCAGATTCATGGAGCCACAGAATTCCTTACATCCACACGGCTGGCTGATGTTCAGCCCAGAGCTGGCCAACATCCCCAGGTCCTTTTCCACCAGACAACTCCAGCCACTCTTCTCCAAGCCCCTAGTGCTGCATGGGATTGTTGGGACCCGAGGGCAGGACCCAGCACTTGGCCTTGTTGAACCTCACACCACTGGCTTGGTCCCATCCATCCAGCCTGTCCAGACCCGTGTAGAGCCCTTCTGCCATCACTTGCTGCTTTTGCTTTGGGTCTGGGAGCACAGAGCAGCACATGGCTGTTGGCTTGGCTTTCCTCAAGGCACGTGGATGAGCTGGTGTTGGATGAGCTGGGTCAGCGTGGCTTTCACATCTAAGAGACACTGCTGCTGTGTGACGGCGTGTGCACAATATCAGTATTCGCACAGCAATCTTCCTAGAGATTATAAAGGCACCACAAATCAAAGTAAGAACTCATTATGGAAATACCAACACATCCGAGTTTCCTCATGTGAAATTTGGAAAGATTCATCTGGACAACTTAAGATACAGAAAAGCCCTGTTTTTGCCAGTGCTAAGACCATCAGCTGGGAGCACCAGAAGTCAGAAGTGCAGAACAGCAAGGTTTGTCAAGTTTTCGGACTAGGAGATCAGTTTTAAGCTGGACCTTGGAACACGGGAAATTTTCAAAGATGCACCTTAAGTGATAATGTGTCCACCCCTCTTCCTAAAACTGGAAGTTGACTTTAGTCCTCATACACAAGGGACAAGACATCCCAGCTGAAGCAACAGACAACCTGGGCAAGGAGCACCACCTGAAGTTACACGTGTTTTGTGCATAGCTTTTTCAGTGCTGTGAGAAAGAAAGGATTTGAAGGGGAAATTTTTCCCTGTAATTACTCCGCAGTGATAACCTGAGGTCTGGCCCAGCAGGCAAGGAGGAGTTAACCTAGCTGGAAGCAGGAATGCCAGAGACAGGAGAACTCCAGTAAGGGAGTGAAGCTTCCCTGAATGATGGGCAGATGATGACGATGATGGGCAGATGATGAAGATTCCTCAGCATTGTCTTCCAGCCATGCTGGAATGGGAATGCTCAGGGGACACACCAGGCAGCAGATCTTGCCTGGGGGGGAAAATCGACCCAGGGCCAGGCTGAGGGCCACCCCATAAAACCACCATCAGAACGGGTGCTGGTTCAAGTGGATGTAAGGAATTCTGTGGTTCCATGAATCTGCTGTGACACACCTTTGCAGAGTCCATGCAGAGCTGCTGACTGCAGGAAGATGCTTCCCAATCTACGTTCGCTATATTTTTCTTTCATATTTAAACAAAAAATAAGAATTCCCCAACAGATTGATCCAGTTGTGTGGAAAAGACGGCTGTTGCCCTGCTTCATTAGGTTTTTACAATAAGAGATCTGCTTCACAGAATGCTGAGAGGAAAGGCAAAATAGGGGGACAATGGTGGCAAGGCACTGGACCATGTTGCCCCATCCCTGGAGGGGTTCAAGGCC
>VZRU01013339.1:0-14230 GCA_013398155.1 Pedionomus torquatus
AGGTCTTCTTCTGTTCCCAGGTGGAGCTCCGAACACTCCAGCTGGTCTTTGAGCTTGTCATAGAGGGCAACACCCCCTCCCCGCCTGCCCTGNAACACCCCCTCCCCGCCTGCCCTGACTGTCCTTCCTGAAGAGTCTGTAGCCCTCCATTCCAACACTCCAGTCATAAGAGCCATCCTACCACGTCTCAGTGATGCCAATTAGATCATAGCTCTGGAGGAGTGCGTACGTCTCTAACTCCTCTTGCTTGTTCCCCATGATGCCTGCATCTGTGTAAAGGCATTTCAGCCAGGCGCCCAGTGGGGCTGACTTCTTAGCTGGAGTGGCTCTATTTCCTTCGTGTTGTTGTTTAGGTGGCCTACATATGTGGAGCTGTATTTGTGTTTTCCGGGTTCCCTTTACCTCCGGAGACTCTGAGATATGCCTGGCATTATCCCTTGCCTCCCCTTTCTCATCTAGTTTAAAGACCTGTCAATTATCCCTGCAATCTTTTGTGCTAGGATCATCCTCCCCTTTTGAGAGAGGCATCATCCACTCCCTGTGAACAGGTCTGGTGCTGTATAGGCCTGCCCACTCTCAAACAATCCAAAGTTGTGGTGGTGACACCAGCTCTGGGATAAAAAATATGACACTGTGAAGAATGAAGTGGAAAAACCTCTTAGTATGCATACAATTTAAGTCATGAAGATATCACATGAATAAGAATTTGCCTAGAAAAGTACAGTTTTCAAATATGCGTATAAATGCTACCTCTATAGGGCAGAAATAAACTGTACAGCTTACAGTGGTCCTGATCACAACCTTTCAGTCTAAAAATGTAGTTTTCATCTCACCTCATTGTTCACTTATCTAGCCCATAGTTCATAATTTTTTTTCTACACAGATGTTCCAAAAAATGATGTGACTGAATTAAAGAGAGGTGTCATGCTGCTCGCAGCAATGAGTTTTACTTTAGACTTGGTAAGAACGTGCTATATATGACCTATTTTTGCACCATCTTATGAAGCATGGAGGCTAGAAACAATTACTTTGTCATTTAAACTCTAATCTGCTAATACAGCAGATTTCTGAACTACCGATACAATTTCTGAACTACGCAAAAACTTTGCATTCCCATGCTTTGATAGAGAAAATTTGCAAAAAAAAAAAAAAAACAGTAAAGTTTGGATAAATTTTCCATTTCTAACAAAGATATAAAGGCTCATGGTCCTTCTTAACCACTTGTGTTATCAGGAGTTGTTCATTTTCTTCTCTTAAATTATTGGACCAAATCAGCAACCCAAAGAAGAGTCAGAAAATTCACACTGAAATGGGAAAAATGGCATTTTAAGACAGATGTTTATGGAAGCCATAGTGCCTGTAGGCTCCAGAGATATCTGCAACAAAGGAATCTGGCCTACAACACAGTTTATCACATGGCACAAGGGAAAATGCTTAAAATATGAGTTGTCTGGCAAACACTGAGATGAAAAGAGGATTCCACGTATGGCAAAATAGCTTCCAGGATACAGACTAAATAGACATAAAAATACATACTCTTCCTTATGTTTCACATGCAAAGATGTTTCACACAGCTATCTTAGATTTCAATGAACACTATAAAAATATTATTTTCAAGATGTAGAAGTATGTGTAAACCTCCCATCATGTTTGTTATGTTGGTGCTAGGGAAGGAGGTCATCCATGCTCAATATTCTTCCCTCTGTTACATGATGGCTATTTTACTTTGTCCCATCTACTGGTCACAGGACCCATCTCTCCGATGGACAGATGAGCTGTTTCAGATTCCTGCCTTCTCTTTGCCAAGGCCAAATGTTGGCATAGTCTAATTGCCAGTCTGGTTGCTTTCTTGTTGCCTTTGGAAGTCTGTACTCTCACTGCGGCTTTTGTGGTTGTTTCCATCAGGCAGTGTGGTCCCTCTCAGAGGAACAAGCATGCCAGACAAACCTTTTTGAATCAGTGCCAGCCCTCTTACTTGGGAGGTGAAGCCAAATATCATATATTTAAAACTGCAATGCTTTGCTTGTCCACCTAGCTCCTGTCTCCAAAAGTCATTACTTGTGGTTTTACTTCACTGTTAAAATACTCTTCAGTTTTTTTCCTTTCAGCCCTAGCAATTTTCAACCCTCTGTTTAGCGTAGGTAAAAAGGAGAGATTCTGCTGTTCTACTTAAGACCTTTTATTTTTCATTCTTTTTGTGTCCTAAGGAAGTAGAATGTGTTTCTTATTAAATGCGAAGTGCTGTTTAAATAATATTTAGGAGCTGTCTTAAATCAACCAAAGCCAGGCTACTTAAACTTGTTTTTGACATTCTGTCTCTAGCATGTGACTATACGCCATAGTGGACAAAGAAAGTTACACAGTGCTGGTTAAGATATTTCTTCATATGTTAAACCAATGTCCTTTTTAAGATTTTGATGCTAACTCATACAGTGTCTCCCTAATAAGGTACACATCTCAACAATGAGTGATTAGGGAAGACATGGCTTTCCCAAACTGGCCATGGTGAAGACTGGCGTCATGAGTCTCAGTCCCAAAGTGCTAAATTCTTGCTTACAGAGCTTGCTGTAGCAAGAGATACTCAGACTTATTGTTAAATGCCTAATTAGTTAAAAGGTCTTCCTCTCGATATTCACAGTCATAAAGGCTAAGTCATCTTCTTACATGACAGGTATAAAATACTCACGGTCAGTTCAGGTGAGCTCAGTCTTTCTCTCTTTTCTTTTAATTCTGTCTTCTCAGTTGCAATAAATTGATAGACTCTAGTGAGATGTTTCTGTTAATTGACAGCAGTCCACAGAAACCTGGGTTTATACTGGTCTCTTATGGCATACTAGATATACAGCACAAATAGTTTAACTAGTTTAACTCTAAATATGGCTATTAAAGTAACCTAGATTTTCAAGACTGAGGTACTGAATCAGCTACAGCAGAAGGAATGTCTTCAATTGCAATGAATCAACACTGTTTCTTGTAAAACCGTGAAATTATTATATTTCAGCAAATCTGGTTGTAAACAAGAAATGAAATTTTATTATCTTAGCAAGGAAATCTGAGATGAGTAAACAATTTATGACATTTATATAATAGGTTAATCACAGTAATTTACTTCTTTTTGTCTTCCAAATGCATATGAATTAATGTTTGGGGTTTTGGTTTTTTGGGGTTTTTTGTTGGTATTTTCCCTCACATATTCACATGTTGAACAAAAGGGAAAGGGTTTTTCTGATGCCATACAAAGTGTTACGTTGTTGCTAATACCAAAGTGTATAAGGATTCATTATCTGACTTTGCTGGTCATAAAGAGATCTGGCAGCAAAATCTGCGTACCAGTACCACTCTTGGATATTTCATAACATGGTTTAATTTTTTTTTTTAATTACCAGTGTCTTTCTTGTTCTAACAAAAAATATTCACTTAGAAAATATAGATATTCTCATATACATGTATATTCTTGTAGTAAATTACTGCGAAAATTTATTGAGACACTCAACAGACACAGAAGTAAGATATCAAAGTCATCAATCCTGGACATTTATCGGCATTGAATAATTTAAAATAAGAGATATAGGTGGAGATTACTCTGTAACTAGGACCGGTGTTAAACTGGCAGTGAACAGCAAAGGAAAAAAGAATGTACTAAATTCACCTCAAAGAGTTGTTATTGAAAAAATAATTGTGGACAAATCTAGTGCACAGGATGTCACAAGAGCTAATTCAATACTTAAATGTCATTTACTCATTTCTTCTTATGTTTAATAATCAATAAATTTTTGCTTAAAGGGAAGCTAGATTCTTTAATCTTTCCAGAATAGGACCTGGAATTGCTTTTCTTATTTTCAAATCTGGACAAAGATAAATATTTTCCTAAGTACTAGAAATACATAACTTTTGAAAATGGTATCATGGAATCATGGAATTGCCAGAGTTGGAAGGGACTTCTAGAGATCATCTAGTCCAACTCTCCTGCTAAAACAAGATTGCCCAAAGCACATTACTCAGGACTACATCCAAGTGAGTTTTGAAGGTCTCCAGAGAAGGGGACTTCACAACCTCCCTGGGCAGCATGTTCCAGGGCTCTATCACCGTTACTGTAAAGAAGTATTACCTCATATTTGAATGAAACTTCCTGTGTTCCAGCTTGTGCCCATTGCCCCCGTTCTGTCCCTGGAAACCACTGGAAAAAATCCGACTCCATTGTCCTTCAACCCACCCTTCAGATAGTTATGAGCATTAATAAGGTCTTCCTTCAGCCTTCTCTTGTCCAGGCTCAAGAGTCCCAGCTCTCTCAGCCTTTCCTCATCAGGGAGATGCTCCAATCCCTTAATCATCTTCATTGCCTTCCACTGGAAGTTGCTCCAATCCCTTAATCATCATCATTGCCTTTCACAGGAAGTGATTGGCAATTCTCTCCAGTAGTTCCCTGTCTCCCTTGAACTGGGGAGCCCAGAACTGCATTCCAGTTGTGGCCTCACCAGTGCAGAGTAGAGGGAAAGAATGACCCCCCTCGACTGGCCACACTCTTCCCTGTGCAGCCCAGAATTCCATTGGCCCTCTTGGTGACAAGGGCACATTGCTGGCTCATATGNTGCTTGCTTATATGTTGTTTACCATCTACCAGAATCCCCAGATCCTTCCCCTCAGAAGTGCTTTCTAGCAGGTCCACCCCTACCCGATACCGGTGCCCAGAGTTCTTCTTACCCAGGTGCAAGACTCTACACTTAGCCCTTGTTGAAACTCATTAGGTTCTTCTCTGCCCAGCTCTCCAGCCTGTCCAGGTCATGTTGGATGGCAGCACAGCCTTCTGGAGTGTCTGCCAGCCCTCCTAGTTTGGTATCATCAGCCAACTTGCTGGGGATACACTTGGTCCCCTTGTCCAGGTACTGATGAATATGTTGAATAAGACTGGACCAAGTATTGACCTTTGGGGGCCATCACTGGTGACAAGCCTCCAACTTGACCCTGCTCTATTAATTACAACCCTTTGAGTTCTGTCACACAGCCAGCTCTCAATCCATTCCACTGCCCCTTCATCTAGCACACACATCCTCAGTTTTCTGGTAAGGAAGTTATGAGAGAAGTGTAAAAAACCTTACTGAAGTCAAGGTAGATAACATCTGCAGCTCTCCCCTCATCCAGCCATCTGGTTATAATATTATAGAAGGCTATCAGATTGGTCAAGCATGATTTACCTTTGGTAAATCCGTGTTGACCGCTTCCAATCAGTTCCTGTTCTTTAAGATGTTTGGAGATGACATCTAAAAAGAGCTGCTCCATTACCATCCCAGGGACAGAGGTGAGACTAAGTAGCCTGTAGTTCCCTGGGTCCTCCTTCTTGCCCTTTTTGTAAACCAGAGTGATATTTGCCTTTCTCTAGTCCTCAGGCACATCTCGTGTTCTCCATGACCTATCAAAGATGATGTAGAGCAGCCCAGCAATAACATCTGCCAGTTCCCTCAGCACTCATGGGTGCATGCCACCATGTTATTATGTTATAAAGAGTTTATTTTTACATGGAGGCTTGATTTGTAATGGCAATTTATTGTATTTTTCTCTTTCATAGCAAAATAAAAATAGTAAACTATTTTATATGAAACTAAATATATTCAGTTATGCTAGGAAGCTGAGACATACAACCTCAAGTATGTAATTTTTTTCCTTTTTTTAAGCTTCCTTACTAAGTATTTGGCCCTCACCTGTCACCAGTCAGAAACATGAGAGATCTAGATGTTATAAGGCTTAAAAGCCATTTTTTTATATCATGAAATCTCTCTAATTCAATGAGTTTCTTAAGTGACTGGCCCTTCCAATGATGTCAGAGTTACATAGATAACAAGGGAAATCAAGAGAGCAATAAGCTGTGGAAAAAAAAAAAAAAGGTTCACCTTTTTAACCTAGGAAAAGTAATAAGCTGTCAGATTTGTAATAAAATTTACCATGTTGGAAAATTTTGCTACATTTAGAGTGATAATGGCATTCACTGTGAACTGAATACTGGCTAACTGGTATGCAAAACTCATCAGTGATGGCTGCAGTTTTGAAAGATGGCAGCAAAAAATAGCTGATAGGAGCTTTAAAAGCCACACAGGTTAAGAAAAGGTGTCCATTAGACAATTAAAAAATTAACATTCTGGGAAAAGGTGCCTCAGGACATTCACATTTTACAGACTTATAGAGTACGTATTACAAGATGAAAAATAAGAGCAAGACAGTTTCCACAAGCAGTTGTGAGTCTGAACCAATGAAATAATCAAATGAAAGCAGTTGATGTATGAAGTATGACTTTCTTATCAGTTCACATTTCCTCAAATTTGTTCTTTCCACAGCTACACATCCAAACCAATGAAGATTTGTTCCTCTAACAAGTTACTTTCTACTGCTTTTAGGAGAGAGAGAGATACTCCTCTGCTGGGAGTATCAAACTGCTGTGATGCAGTTTGCCTACCAATAGCTTCTTAAAGCACAGCAAAGAAATGTGGTAATGTATAGCCCTAGTCTTTAGGAACTTTAGCCCAGTCAGTCTCTAGAGAACGACCATTATGAATTGTCTAAGTGAGCTGGAAGTTATCATCAAATTAATTTTACATGTATGTATGAAAAGTCATTATTCATCCTACATTTCCTTTTGAGCAAGGGACTGGCTGGTTTATTCTAAGTTAAATGCTTTTTCTGGACCTATGACCTAAGCCATGAAGCTTGTAAATGACTTGGTTTAGGATACATACTGCTGTTAATGCTAACAACACTTTGAAATCATTAAGATAATAAGTTAAGAATGTTGAGATCAGAAAAAAATCATGATGTTGTTTCAGCATACTGTTATTTTAAGGTGAACAGTTAAAACTATAGGAGAAAGTTTTCTTTGAACATACAGATCTCACTTTGATTAATGATGTCACGTAACATTTGCTTATTCTCAGAGAAGAAAAAAAAAACCCTGAACTGATAGACAATAAGATAAAGGATTTACTGTTATATTTACTTTTATTAGAGAATCTCTATTTCAAAGAGATACAGGGCTTTGTTATATTGGTTGCACTCCTTTTGGAGGAAGTCTATAACACTTCTCTAGCCAGTGTCCTACATGGTCTATTTGATCAATCAATATGTTTGATTTATTGATTTATTCTTACTTTTTCCTTGTTTTCTTATGGTTGAATCGGTATTTTAAAAGAAAATAATATTTTCAACTTTATGGCCTGGATCAAAGCTATCAAGGATTTTCAACTTTATTAATTTTTCTTCACTGACAACTTGTTTGAAGGCCTTACATTCAGTGAATCTTTTCATTGTCCTCCCATTTTCTCTTCCTTTTCTCTTAGTAACGGAACTGGTTTTTTACTGATGTCGTACTTAAGGAAAAAAGAGAAGATAGATGCAGAGCTGTATAACACAACTTCAAGAGCATGTTTTCCCAATAATAGGTACTCTTGGCCCATGATTATCAAATATCTGCAATGTTTACATTAAATTTTTAATCTCTATTAGTTTCTATTAAACTTCTAATGTTTATAAGGGAAATAAATGAAAGCTGGGTTATGTCACTGTGCTTAGGTGATCTGGTGTACCTCTGAAAAGGCAGAGACTTTATTTTAAAACTCAATGTAATCTTGTATCCAGAGGAGTACTTGTGCCCATTGCAACTTTAAGCAGCCTTTATTGCTGTCTTACACTCTTATGAAACTTTATTCTGAGCATGGAGAACTCAGCTTAAGGACACTGCTTATACATGGAAATTTACACTACTTTATATACTTACTATAAGGCAATTGGATATCTGTCAAACCCAGCTGGATGTTAAGCATTTACATTGTGATGTTCAATGAAAAGACTAACTGAAGATTAGGAAAGCACTTCAATAACAAAAATACTATGTGGTATATCAAACTCCATAGGAAAATGCCACAGTAAAGTCATTAGCATCCTTGTGGAGAATCTTTTTTTTCCTGAACTATTTATAATCCTCTTTGAACACGTTTCTTGTCTTACCCATGTAGTGAGGCTCTTGTTTGATACAAGACTTTGCAAGTGCCAAATGCATTCTTTATTACATTCATATCAAAGGGCAACCACAGTTCTGAGAGGTCAGACAACCTGTACAACTCATTTTGGGATTTTCTGTTTAGTTTTCACATGCAGTTTGGATAAAATAGGTAAGATTCTAAGAAAGAGGGGCTTGGGCATTAGGGAGTGATGTTTCAGCATGTATCAGGTATATTTTAGATTCTCGGATGCACCAGGGTGTGGAAAGAAGATGGAAAATTACCAGAAGACACTGATAATAGTCAAGATTATAGTCAAGACTGTTAGAACCACAGTAAGTGTTCCAGTCTGTAAAGGAGATGCATGAACACATACGCGCTTCGTTTATCAAATAATCCCTCCGTGTTTGCAGTCCACCAGCCTTTAGTGCCCTATAAGAAATTATTCCATGGTCAGCTTTATTAGACAGAGGTTTCTATGATCACTAGGTGGCTATTCCTCAAAGAGCCTGTATTTGCTCAAGTATGTGGCCAGTGAGAAAGAAGGCAAACAAAGCTGTTTGTAATGAAGAATAGTTTTGTCCATAAACAGAAAGATTTTAGTGTCACCCATCAATGTCTTCCAACTATTGTAATTTTTCATGGTGATTGTACTGGACCACCTTGATGTCCTCTGTAATTTTAGAAAACCCACTAACCCTGTCCTCCTTTGACTTTTAGTTTATTTCTGTAGTTTCCAGCTTCCTTTGAGTGACTGGAAGCTCTGTCCTCTGCTTTCCAAGGATCAGCTCATGTTTTCCAAGCTTTCAGGTTTTCCATGCTTCTCTACAGGGTAATTTCAAAGACACAGGATAAAGAGACTTCTATTGAGTCTTCGTCCTTCACATATGGTTTCTAATTCAGTTGTGTTTGTTTCACTACTTAATCTGCAATGAGCACGTTAATCAGTCTCCCTGAGCACTCTAATTGTATTAATATTTATTATTTTTTCTAATGAGAATGCTAAGGGTATCAGGTTCCCATTGTCAAAGACCCTCTAATATTTCAAAATTACCACAGAAATATTTTCTTCCTTTAGATTGCAATGTGATATTTACTCTTGCAATTACAGTAATATGTGGATTTAGGTCACCTAAATTACCTTTAGAGCTGCAATATTTGCATGTTAAATTGCTATTTAAATGTCTGTTAAGGGAGGGTTGGAATTCCTAGATTTCAAATATTTTGAGTAACATATTATGTTTGATCTTAGAACAATATGCAAGGTAAACTCATTATCAGTTGACAAATTCTCAGCTATGCCTGAATTATTTTCCTGTATAATATGTCTTGCAAAGAACAAGAGGTAGCAGTGCATAAAGATTTTATTGTTGCTTCTTTGGGATCACCTGCACAGCCGGCTCATGCCTTGACTCTTGGGAGTTCTTGTGGGCTTTTCCAACTTGTGCTGTGCCCTCATGTGCCTCTGTAATATTTATTTTTGGTATTTTATACTCTTGCATAATGAACCTGCCAAAGAAAATCAAACCCACTGCTTTATGTTGTTGCCTAACTTTCAGGAATTAGTGTCAATAGCTTCTCCAGGGAGAGCTATCTAATTCAGATGAACCTGAAACATTAGCTCAGAATGTGCTTCTGATCTCATCCAGAATGAACTTTCTCTTATCTGATGTGCCAGCTGCTCCTTAGTCTCTTGCATGCTGACCTGAGCTGAGCTGTAAGAGTTTTAGGTGTAGATCTCATACAAGCATTCCATTGGGGGTATTTTTATGACCTTGTGGGTAATTCAAGGTCTGAGGCATTCCTGCAGGACTTTGTTTTTCCTTGGTCTACAGTGTGCTGTAAACTGGCAGATCACTGAACACAGTTTCAAGTGTGTCATCTGGAATGCGGCTCTTCATTGTCATTGATCCTTAGAGGCCTCAAAGAAGACAAGTTTGTAAAGTGAGTGAATAAAATTTGTATTGCTGTTCTGCCAGCTTCTTTTTTTAAATGCACTTGCCATCAACAATTGAAAGGTAAACCTCAGAGAATTTTAAGAGCAAGATTGTTCCATGCTTAGGTACATGATTTGCAAAATCTCGGTCCCTTGAAACCCAGAGAGATTCTTGCTTAGAGCCAAATTTGCTCTCCAACCCCAAAATCAGACATTCATATTTTTCTTAAGTCATTGGAGATCTATCACATCTGAATGAATGTTTTGCTTCTTGCTTGATTAAAAAAACAATAGTAACTGTAGCAGAGCAATGGGAAAGTACACAGACATTGTTTCAGTGTAGGTGGAGTAATTTTTTATTTTTTTCCCCAGAAAGCACAAAAACATTTTAAAATTTTGGCGAAATTTTCAGTTCTTTTTCAGGAAGACTGGGAGGGAGATGGACAATTTTCCTTAAAAAACAACTTTTCTCTGTTAACTTGCTGTCTTTATTCCAGCCTGCCTGAGTTGCGCAATTCATGTTGCAGCTTTACCACTGTGATGTGTTCATACTCCTGGGAAGGCCTATCAGTTGCCTGGTGTCTTATGTGTGTTTTACAGAGCAGCTTGCCTGAGTACAAGGATGAAGGTAGCACAAAGCTGTCTGGCCTGGTGCCTCAAGGCATGCCCTGGTCCATGGGTGGCAGCTGGTTTCTAGGCAGTTCACATGCAACGTGAAAAGTCAAGTCTCTTGCAACCAGTTACTGAGAACCCACCAGGCCACAAGGTGACCTGCCTTTCTCTGGCATTTTATCCTCTTTCCTTGGTAGAGCCTTTTCTGCCTAGAAAGGTTAATACTTGCATCTTGGCCAGGGTCCTGTCATCTGTAGAGTCAGACTGCTTGGAACAGGGTCACAGGGGCCTGTCAACAGCANGCAGATGACAGGAGCATAATTATGTTTGACATGCTTCTAAAAGAGGAGGGAGGCAAGCCATAGAACACTACTTTCCCGTCCCTCAGTGTTTTATTCACCCCCTCACTGCTGCTAACGCGCTCTGTTAACTGATCATTTTAGGTTGCCGACATAATGGGAGCCCTGGGGAATTAGTCTGCATGAGATGTAAGAAGCCGCTTTTTGGTAATGTATTAGTCATTTCAAACACTTTAAGGAGGAAGCAGAAAAAAATCACAAGCTAATTCTCTGATATAATTCAGAGATATTCGGGCCCCTGTGAGAACAATACCTCTATTCATGCCTCAGCACTGTTGGGAATTCATTTTTGCTTCGTTCAAGAGAGTAGCCTGGCCAGAAACAAAAAGAGACAGAGAGGCAATGTGCTCTTCCCTGAGCCATGATTTCTGCAACTATCAGAGTGAGTGACTGGCAATGTTTATTTACTGTATTAGGAGCGAAAGCCCAAGGATGCATTACCTTTACAAAGTATTCTGCATGCAGTTTTTCTGTTGGAAATACTCCTTAACCCGATGTACTTTGCAAAGGAATTGAACAAATCTGGCAGCTTGCTTTCTTCCAATACCTACTTTTTTATATGTAAGGCAGTAGGTTTATGAGGACTGTATAACAATTGATTTATTGGAAATGTGTGCATAAAGCAGTATCATCTGGCTGCCCATTCTATGAAGGAAATGGCAGTCAAATGATAAAAGCTAAATAATATCATAGAATGCTATGGGGATAAGGGTTGGCTGTTTTCCCAGTGCTGTTAGCTTGTTCAGCTCTAAAGGGTACAGGTAAAGGCAATCAGCATAGGATGGAATAAGATGTGATAAACAGAACTATGAATAGATTGGCATTATCTAATTATGAGTGTAGACAGTTTCAAAATTAGAAGTTGCAACTTGCTGATAAAAAACTTCTGGAAGTGTTACAATACTTTATTTCAGTGTATATTGTTATTGAACAATGGAAGTGCAGCTTCCATCTTCAGCTCGTTATACCCATATACAAACCTATTTTAGTTTACAACTAATCATCATCAAAGAGTAGTAAGCTGTGTAAACACTATGTCTATGAATAAGGGTATAGACAAGGCTCTGAAAATTTGGATTGGGCTTCTTTCAAAACCCAAGCCCTCTAGATGTTTCCCAGAACTTGAAATGAGCTGATTTTTTACCACAAACCAAAGCAGGAAACTCCACCGAGAAATATCCCACTTTTTCTTAGTATTCTGTTATGCAAGTGGAGTTATTAAAAGCTACAGCTATGTTTTCCCCAGAGTTTTGTCGAAGTGATTTGACAAAGTATTTAAACAGTTATCACCAAACGTGTTCAAATACTTTGGTAAGCATTGGTAATGCTTTGGTTTTGTGGATGAAAAATTGTGCCCCTGCTTGAACTGAATCTTCTCCTGGACATAAAAAACTTGCTTGAGAAAATAAGTGCTAATACGAAAGCCCATTAAAGTATATATATTCTCTAAATAGTTTTAAATCAGCAGCTACAAATAACTGAAATTGTATTTAAACAGAATTCCATTTAAACAGAAGGGGAAAAAAAACCCGAAACCAAAACATTTCTACTGTGAGTGTGATCAAACACTTGCAGTTTGCTCAGAGAGGCTGTGGAGTCTCGCTCCTTGGAAATACTGAAACCAGCCTGGCTATGGCCCTGAACAACCTGTTGCAGGTGATCCTGCTTGTGCAGAGGCGACAGACAAATCTCCAGAGATGCTGGCCAGCCTCAGCCACACTTTGGGTTTGTGACTCCATGATTTGGTAAGAATACTGACATATTTCACTCATTACACCAAAAACCTGTGGGGTGTAAAACACTTCTTGTGGCTTTTAAGTTGGACTGCTGCTGTATTTCAATATGATGTATGAAAGCTTTCAGGCATTTAATTGTGCAGTAATGGATTTATTCTTCTGCATATGCAACATTAGGTATTATTATTACATAGAAATCATAATAGAGCAATCATTAAAATGTTACATGGTTTTTACAAACCAAAAAGCCACACTGGCAGGGTCTGCATGTACTGAACTAAATTTGCAGATCTGTTTACTCACTCATTACAAGATGTGGTACAGAGCAGAACACATGTCCGAGTGGCTTTGTTTCTGCAATTTCAAGGTGTCTACATCATGGTTTGGTGGTGGAAATGATAGGAGAGTAAGACCTGACAGAACCAACTTCCAGTTCTAGCTGCAGAGCTGAAAAATAAGGAAAAGTAAAGGGTTTTTTATAACAATAGAAGTTCAGAGTAATAGGCCAATTTCTATTTCAAATGACATTTTTGTGATGAAAAATCAGAATTTATATATAAATCATCTTGCTTTCTTTCTGTCATGGGACTTCAAAATTTAGAACAGACAAGTGTGAAAGTTGGTATATATGGAAATAGTAAATGTGCATTTAAATTCTCATTCAGAGTTATTTCAGAAGTAGAATAAGTAGATTTCTGTAATGAATGGTGCTCAACAGCTATCCTTTTCTTTTGATAGTCTTGTGTTTTGTTTTTAAATTTTTTAGGTTTTGGTATTTATTTAGGATCTGAAGCAATATTCACTTTGCTGTTATAACTAGCAGAGATTCATATTTGATAGATTCTTGACTTTTTCCAACAACCCCATGCAGTGCTACAAGCCTGGGGAAGAATGGCTGGAAAGTTGCCTGGTGGAAAAGGACCGGGCAACATTGATCAACAGCCAGCTGAATATGAGCCAGCAATGTGCCCAGGTAGCCAAGAAGACCAACAGCATCCTGGCTGGTATCAAGAATAGCGTGACCAGGAGGACTAGAGAAGTGATAGTCCCCCTGTACTTAGCACCTTCAGTATTCTGTTCAGTTTTGGAACCCTCACTACAAGAAAGACACTGAGGCGCGTCCAGAGAAGAGTAATAANCACTACCAGAAAGACATTGAGATTCTGGGGTGAGTCCAGGGAAGGGCAATGAACCTGGTGAGTGGTATGGAGAACAAGCCTTATGGGGAGTGGCTGAGGGAGCTGGGCTTGTTTAACCAGAAGAAAAAGAAACCTTATCACTCTCTACAATTACCTGAAAGGAGGTTGTAGAGAGGTGGAGGTTGGTCTCTTCTCCCAAGCCATAGGTGATAGGACAAGGGCAAATGGCCTCCAGTTACACCAAGGGACATTTAGACTGTATATTAGGAAAAAATTATTCATCAAAGGGTTTGTCAAACATTGGGACACCTTGCCCAGGGAAGTGACGGAGTTCTGATCTTAAGATATTTAGAAAGCAGGTAAGATGGTGCTTAGCAGCATGGTTTAGTGATGTTTCTCTCATTGTTAGTCTGATGGTTGGACTCAATGATCCTAAGGGCCCCTTCCAACCTAGACAATTCTATGA
>VZRU01013339.1:62590-82759 GCA_013398155.1 Pedionomus torquatus
TCTCTAGAAATGAAGATTTTTCCACAGAAGATTGTGGAACTGTGTCAGGGGGAAAAAATACAGAGAACCCAGCTTTGGACATTTCACCTTAAAATCTGCATTCATACAGATTTTTATTTTTTATTTTTTTATTTTGTATTCATACAGATTTATATTTGAGTTATGATTTCATAGTGTTTGTGTGTATCAGTCATAAATCAATACTATTGATGACTTGCACATCTCTGAAGTCATGGATGTTCTTTCATTTTTTCACATTTTGTCTGGATTGTATTTCCATATTTTTTATCACATTTTTCAATTCCAAATTGTTTAGTCAGTATATGTGTCCCTTATTTGCTTTTCTTTAGACACGTTTTGCAATAATGTGTCTGTAACTGTCACTTTGAAACCTTTAGGAAGATTTCCACAAAATTTTTTCAAGTATGCCATCAAGCAGAATTTTCCTTTAGATGGTGAAAAGGATTAAGTTACAGAATAATTAAAGGAATAAATTAAAAAGCATTAAATTATGAGTATTCCTTGAGGTGCACATAATGCCAGTTAAACATGTCAATTTTAATACTGTCATTTAATATAAATCTGAAATAGAATGTGAGTCGTGAGCTGGGAAAGTTCCCATGCATTTAAAGAGGCTATGCATGCAGTAATTCCCACCAGATCTCCAGAGGAAGACCATATCAAACTGTCTTCTGGACAGCACTGCCAACTTTTAAGTCTACTGAGGGGTGCAATACATCATCAAAAGATGTCTTTGAAACAGCTGGAAAGAACTAGGACAGAGAAGAATTTCATTCATGTGGAAGTATGGGGAAAAAAAAAAAAAAGCTTACCTGTCTCTCCACTCAGAGTTTTAAATCTTTTTCTTCTCATTCCTTTTCTTCTTTTGTTTCCTTGGGCTTTGCAGGAAGACAAAATGAATGTCTGGAGAAATGTGACAGTTGCTTTGGAGACACCTACTGCTGTACCTGTAAATGCTTGTAAAATATTTTCAGCTAACTTTGAACCAACGATCAGGAATTGTAGTAACTAGACTGTGAAGTTAATTTTTATCTAATAGAGGCAAAAGAATATCCCATTGTGCCTACCTGTTACCAGTCACTCCGGTAAAGTTAACATTTACCCATCATCACAAGTGATTAATTTAATTTTTGCACTCTCTTCATACATATAAAGAGCAGAAGAACCAGAATCTCATAAATTATCATAGAAATCTGCATAGATTATGCAATATACCAGTGCTGTGTGGTATACACTGGAAGGACAGTAAGAAGAGGCACATCCCATAAACTATAATTTTTTTGGACTTTAAGAATATGTCTGGAACTGGAGATCATGTGAGCAGCAAATATCCCATTTCTATTTAATCAAGTTGCATACTGTGAGTAGGTTCTCATTTCCTAACTGTATGCTCTTAGAGCTTAGAGCTCTGTTCTGCCCACTGGTGAGCAGTACCGGTTCCCCAATCGATGTCAGTCAGAAGGAGAATCATTCTTTCTCTTCTACAGCCTCGTGAGCTTAACAAAATATGCAGAAAAGTAGAATAATATTTGCAATAAGTTTACACTACTCATTTCTTTTTTGAAAATCTCTGCTTTGATCTGAGCAGCAACAGCAGGAAAACCATCTGTATCTAGCTATCCAGTTATCAAAAACTCAGAGATCTCCTGTCAGTCTGCCATACTTTTGTGGTGATTTTTTCAGTCACTAATTTTTCATTGCCAAGTATTGTTTTCTCTGGGACTTAGCTGAGTTTGTCTGTAGCAGCATGACCATTAGAAATTGTTAGAAACTAGGTGGGACACCCTTGGTCTCTGGTTGCTGCTTACAAAAATCATTGTAACCTTTGCCTTTAGACTGGAGCCTCAGGCCTCCTGCTTTGTGCTGTAATTCCTGTTTTGCCTGATACTCAGTCTCTGGCCTTTAATGTTTATCAGCTGTATTTTCCCTGGTTGTGAGAGGCTAGCCTTCTTCACTGCAGGCTGTTTTATCTTCTATGGAGAGGTCTTGCAGCTGAGAGCACTTTCAAAAGCTCTTGAACCAGATGATGGGCTCTGGTGTCCAGTAGTCCTCCTTGCTCCATCATTTCCAAGCTTACATATCTGTCTGGAGAGCTGTGAGGAATGGCGAAGAGCAAGCTCAAGTGATACCAGTTTGTTGAAACAGCCAGACTAGGCAAAATCCTGTGCACTCAAAATTCTACTTATGACTATTTGCTTGCTGACAGATGACATGCATTTACAGAATTTAAATACTAGCAGTGCCTTTGACCTCTCATACTGAGATCCAGGGTGTGGGGCTTTGACCTTATTTTTTGTGTTATTTGGAAGCTTGTGAGGTAGGTACTCTCTGAATTTATCTGGTTTGTACCTGTGACACGTCTCCAGCTATTGTACAATATTGAACTCTGGTGACTCATGATCTGATGTCATGCTCTTGTTTCGGTCTTGTGTCCTTGGTTCTCTTATGCTCTATGCCACTGCCTTTGGATGAAAAGAAGAAAAAAAAAAGCAGAAAAGAAGAGGACAATTGCAAGGAAGACTGAAAGAGCTGAAGTGTGCAAAGAAAGACTCAAAGGAAAAGCAAGGCATAGAAATGTGTACTTAGGGCTACAGAAAAGGGATATGATTCTTCAAAGAGTACAAGCTATATTCTTCCTACCAGTAAAAGAAATAGGTAGTATCAACGTGCTGTTTTGCAATAATAGATTCACAGTCTAAAGATACTGGGATAATGACAGCTACAAATGTCCTCCAATGTCAGTTTACAGGAAAAATCTTTTGGAATTTATACTTTGAAAAAGCAGTGTGAGCAGTGTGACATAGCCATTTTGCTAACATAATATTACAGAGAAGCTTGAGAACCTCCTACCTGTGCATAACTCAGTACCTTGGTAGCTGAAATTCCTTTTGTCAACTTTTTAGTCCAGAGACTCCAGCTTAGTTTGCAAAGCTGGCACAGATATGTGTATAGTGTTTAGAGACCAGGTATGTCTTCTGTGGTCTCTGACACTATGGAGGATCTTGTTTCTGTTTAGGGCCACTGAGAAAGGTCAGCTTGCCATGTTGTATTGAAATGATTCCACCACAGAGGTGGTGGTCTGAGATGATGACAGGAGGTGGAGTTGTGCTGGGATGCTGAAGCAAACTTTTCTGTGCTTGTGAAAAAAATCCATTGAATGTGAAATCTCCGGTATGACTGCTATATGAATATTGTGCAATGCAGTATTTGTAAGACATAGCAAACTGATCCATAAACACAATAAAACCTATAAGCATTCACACATGTTCTACTGCAAGCTAGCAAACAAAAATAGGGGAAATAAAAATAAATGGCAATTTGAACTTTATCTTAGTTTTCTTTTGGTTATAGTTGACTATAATTGGCAACACTGCAAAAGATGGTCTTTGGAAAAAAATCTTCTTCCCCAAAATGGCATGATGTTCCTCTTTATTTAGAGATAGTGAGAAATGGTGGTATCATTGACTACTTTGATATGTCGTTGATATGTCATCATGGAAAATCTTGTGATTTTGGGCAGTTCATTCCAGAATATTTATATGAAATGAGAACATGTTAATTTTTTTTCTTTTTTTTTTTTTTTTCTTGCAGAGCTACTACTTTGTATGAATGAATTTTAAATTACTAATTCTTTAAGTAGTTCCTGATTTTTACCACATAGCTACATAATGAACCATTTTCAGTGACTTATATACACAGAAAAAGTCCATTTTGACCCAGTTGCCTGTGTTGCAACTTTTAAAGGCACTGTTAAAATAAAAATTACTTTTCCCATCTTTTTTATTTGAACTAAGATTATGTCCTGCAAAAATATGTAACACTAAAGATATAGGGAGGATTTCTTCTTTCAGAAAAAGAGTATACACAGCATTATTTTTCCATTTCATACTACCTTTTTGTCTATTTTTTCCTAATAGATTGAGTGACTCTTCTCTCTTGTTTTTTCTCCTCCTTTCACACAAAAACCCAAAAGGCATTAGAGAATGTCTAATTTCCTTTGTGAGCAGAAAAAATTCCAAGCCTTAAGTATGATAACAGAAGGACTAAGGAACGTGGAAAAAGACCCAGAGATCAACATTTACATGGTTAAAAATGGGTATTTCCAGTAACTTTAAAAAATTGTCATTTTTACACAGTTAATGTACAAATATTATCAAATTTAGTTTTCAATTTATTTTTGTAGTTGTTACATCTGACTGATTATTTAGTACCACACGACATTTTAATTTGTCCAAATTATAAAAATGGTATTAAAACTCAAATATAAAAGTAGACATTACAAAATCCAAGATGTGAAATGTCTTTGCTCTCCAGATAGTAAAGCGATAGAGCTGGTGGTTACTGTTCAACTATGATTTGGTCTCAGGAACTGTTAGGATAGACACTAAAATGTCTTTATAACTTAGGTGTCAAAACAAACATCATGCTCAACAGAAAAAGATATCCCACAGCATCAGCTATGGGATTTTGCAGATCTAGTTAAGGCATCTGACCACTGTAGCTGAAAAATCACGCAAAGGAGAATATCATCATGCTGGTGGAATCAGAGAGGCTCAGCCAAAGCGTCTGTTTTAGCAGAGCTCCCTTTGCCCCTTGCTGTTCCCATCCCTGTGTACCGAGTGTTCATTGTTCTCTCACTCTTTGGTTTCTTCTGCCTTCCTCCCTGCCACCCACACAAGTACTGCATGATCCTGAAGGCCATTAGAAACCAATCATAGTAAAAATTGCTCACTCTACTGTATTAACACTATCAACATGTGACAAGAATGGCTTATACACTTCTGTTGTATGATAAAAGATAAACGGTGATCGCGGTCACAAGACCTCTATGTTCTGTTGTGCAGACTAATCAAGCATCAGGAAACCATTATGTCATAAAAATAATCCTGTGGATTGGTTTTATTTCATAATTAGCTGTGAAGGTTTTTTTTTCCTTGAGCAGATATGATTGTACTGAAATTTCTCTGTTTACATTCATTTCAGACTTGCTTTTTGTTTTTGTTCTTCTGAGCAAGGAAAATAAGATACATAAGAGAAAGCAAAAGATTTTGAGAATATTCAAAGTTGAACTTTAAAACAAAACTGTATCAGTATAAATACTGCTAGCAGTTAATACCTACAATCTGTAAACTTGCAGACTGTGTGCTTGGCATTGCAGTCAGAGAACAAAATGTGCTTTGGTCTAGAGAGCTTTTGATATGCAGTGCCTCAGCTCTCAAGTGAATTGCAGTATGTAAGTCATCAAAGTTGACAAAATGTCTGAGAAAGGCTTTTCTTGCTTCTACAAGCATTTCTGAACTCTTAGGTCTTCCACAAAGGAGAGTTTCTAAGCGGAAAAAATTATTCTGTTGACTAGGACAAAATCTGTTTGTAGGGTCCCTATGCCTATTGACTTCATTTAGATTCATCTGAAGGCAAAATCAGGCCCATTGTACATTACAACAGTAAATAAAATTATGTTGCTGAAGAATGAGAGTTTTAATATCTCTCCTATAAAGACTTTGAATGAAATGAAAGGTCCCCTAAATAAGACCTTTCACTTGAATTGATATAACTCTGTACAAGCACCTTGCTTATTCAGTTTTTAAAAGCAAGCTGAATTCATAGAATCATAGAATAGAGTTGGAAGTGACCTTAAAGATAATCGAGTTCCAACCCCCCTGCCATGGGCAGGGACATCTCTGACTATACCAGGTTGCTCAAAGCCCCATTGAAGTATCATCCAACTGAAGACATGCAACCAGTAGGGCTAAACTGAGAATACAACCCAGTTATTTTTTCCCTCGATACAGGTATGTTTTGTGAAGAAGAGAGAATAGCCTTTATTGAAAGCTTAGTAAGGTGGCACATAGTACTGTTACTCATTGCTACTCACAGAAGCAATCTTTCAATTAGAAACACAGCCACCAACCTAACAATGCAACATGAGGCATGTTAATAAATGCCAGAGGACTGTGTGACATTCCTGTTGCACAATGCTGCTTAAAAAGCAGCAGCCATGTGAAAGACAGACTATCATGAGCACAGAAAATTGCCATTGAAAATGATGTGCTGCCAGCTGTTATTTTTGCTACTCTCTCAAAGAAGGGGAAAAAGTTATTTTCCAGGGTACTTCACTGCCTCCTCCAGATTTTGAATTCTTTGATAAAGGACAAGGCTAGGAGAAAAGGGCTCATTAAGGAGCCTATTACAAGGGTTTTCTTGTCCACTTTGTAACTTGAGCTCTTTTGCTGTTTTCACCAGAGGAAACAAATGTGGTAACCTGACAGAGAAAACCACCTGGGATAGTATGGCAGCTTGCTACTTATTTCAAACAACTGAGACTAACCGATTTGAGTAAAACTAAATTAATGCAGCTATTTTCACTTTCTTGATGACAACTTTCATCTGCTGCCTGTTGTTTTCTAATCTGGAGGGGATCACATTTTTTTTTTCCATATCAACCCTCACCCTTCCTGGGGTACCAAGGAGAAATTTTTGGACAGTGGTAGAGCTTGACTGCTAATGTGCCTGGAGGTGCAACCCTTCACTGAAGTGACTCTTTCTTTCTGTCCAGTAGGACTTTGGGGGTTCACTCTTGGCTGATTTTTTAGTTTTTTCTCCCTGCCATCCTCTTCCAAGCTGTTTCCCATCTTGCTGCTGTTCTCTGCTTGATCTTTTCGGCGTACCCTAGAGGGGGCTGCCGTACTGCTGGCCTCTATGCAGCGGTCAGCTGCTGAGTACTGAGCCAGTCCATTTGCATCGCCAGACTCTTGCTCTTTCATCTGGAACACACTTCATACATACACCTTCACAAGGAAGTCGAGTATTCATCCCTGGCTGGCTTCAAGTGGCCCATTTGGGGACCATTCCAGGACCATTTCAAAGGGTATAAGACAAAGCATAGTGACTTCATCAAGAAAAATTTACACAGATAAGCTACTCCTTATAAACTTGTCCCTAAAAGTGTACACAGTACAGTATGAGAGATCATGCATTAACATTACGTGGGGCTCCAACAGTATTTCCTGGCTAACAAATGGAACAAATACTGTAAAAAGTATGAAAACAATCGCCACGATGACTCCTTGCTACAAATCTGCCCCATGCTCTGGGCCCCTCACTGTCAATGTGGAATGTTGTTTCTTACAGACATGCCGTTAAATATCCTGGCTGTGTTTAAACAGTTCTGCCCACAGAACTTAATATGCAGACTTGATGGCACTAAACATACTGATGATCTGGTTTGCAGATTACTAGTTGTTGTGGTTGTAAATCTGTTGTCATGCAAATGCCTACTTTATCCTGTTTATGAAAGCAGCTACTTTTTCATTAATCTCAGGGGCTGTGTTTTGAGGATGAGGCATTTTTTCCAAAGAAGCTTATAACTGGAAATACTTAGCAGGGGTATAACAAGCGTATAAAGCCTGATCCTGTGTTGTTCAGTGGGTTTTCAGAAGAGATCAGTAACTCATATATAGGCTTTTAGGCAGAGATGTCAGGTCAATGTAAAGAACAAACCCTGCAAACACAGGCCACTGCCACTTAAAAAAATCCACTTTCTGCAGCAGCACTCCAGTGCCAATGAACATACTTTTGCAAATCATCTGGGTCAGGCACCAACACGTGTCATTAGTTAGGTGAGTGCTTGATATCTTTGGCTCAGGGCCTCTTCGGAGAATATGGCTTATTATGTTTCCTGAAACTATATTAGTTGCTACAGTCATGATACACAGGAAGGAAGCAGGATAAATCACAGTAAGTGATGACACACACACACATTGAGGAAGCATGTATTAATGTGCTTTCAAAAAAATCATAAAAAGTTTTCAGTCACACAAGGCTCTTCAAAAATCTTGTGATGTAGACGCCAGTAACTATAAGTCTAATGCTGGAAAATCTGGCACTATTTATTCCAAGATGTATTGTTTTATGATTGCCAAGTAGATGCGACTGTAGCCTGCCTCTCTATACTGCTCTAACTCCTGTGTCATCTTCACAAGACTAGTGACATCAAAAACAGGTCATCAACATTACTTGAATTGCGGTTTTCAGTCGTTTATCCCTGACATAGAGTCTTATGTCTTGTTCTTACTAAGGATCAAGAGATGATTCTCTGAAATGCCATGAACCATTCAATGTTACTGAACCACAGATTCAGTGAGAACTGCTGCTTGGAAAAAAACTCCTCATTGTAACAGAAACAGGAAAAGACTTTAGGAGATGGGAAATAAAAGTATTATAACTTTGCTCAAAATATTATTTGTAATCAAATACATGCTCTTTAATTAAACTTATAATTGCTTTTTCCTAATGAAGTTTCACTTTAATTGCTTTCTCTTTGGGCAATACCCTTCAACAATGTGTAAGACTTTTTCCTGCACAGTGGAGCAGTATATAAACTGGGGAAATGGCAAGCTTGCTGTCTGTGCAGGTCCACCCCGGTGTTTTGTGGAACAGTGGCAGTACAGTCTACATATTCTATGGTGATACCATAGTAAAACATTCAGTCTCGATGTTTCCCAGATGAATAAAAGAAAACATACAATGAGTGGAAGAAAAATATAGGTGGAAAAGGATGCCTTTTTCCTGAAGTACTGACTCTCACTGCAGAGTTAGACTCTGCTCTGACCAACACCTCTCCATTCTTATTGGAATCACTGGGTTGTTTGTCAGGCCAGAGTGAGCCACTACATTTTACTATGCAGTAAAAAGTACTTATTTTTCCTTTTTAACTCTTTTAAAAACATTAAAATACAGAAGGGAGTCTCAAATAAGCTCTGTCTCTCCCACAGCTTAAGTGGTGGAGCTACTGCTATATTCATGCTTCAGGAGAGGAAAATAAAGTCAAGGCTGAGAAAATTCAACACAGTAACTTAACTAGTGCTTTAGCAAATGCTGTCCTTGGATGGGTGCAACAGCTTCCTAAAGAGAACTCTGGGTACTCCTTCAAGAGCAAAAATTGTATCTTGATGTCACACACATTTAAAATTAATTTGTTTTATTTTATCCTTCTGGACCAAATCACAGTAGAAGGTGGAATGGTGGATTTTACTTTCCTAGGTATCAGATAATAGACAATCAAGCTGCTGTTTAATTTAAGTAGCTTTGAGTAGCATTGCTTTAAACACAAAGCACATGACATCTGGGCAAATGCTTAAAAGAATTTTCTTTATTTACTACTAAAGGCAATTAGGCAGGGTGGTTTGGTGAAGATTCACCAGGACCCTGACACTTCTAGAGAATCTTCATATGATTTTAAGCATACCACACACCTCACTTCCCTGTATCTCATATTCTCACATCTGAATGTGGAAAATAAAAGATACTCCTATATCACATGGTGGTAACTATACTTATGAATAGACATACCCATAAATTGCAAAACCTCTGTTTAAGGAGGCTCACAATGAAGAAACTGGCTAATTCCGTAGTTTGTCAGAGACTTGGCACAGTGATCCTCAAATGTGCGTTATATTCACCAAGTGAGCCTCATCAGTATGTTGCATCTTGTTCACTGAGGTGGATGTTTCTTTGGAAGGGTTGTCCCTAATCGTTAATATTAGTGGTAGAGTGGGATTAATGGCGTACAGCTCACTTCTCAGCCTGCATTTTAAAGAGTCCAAGAAAAGGCTGCCTGACAGCTAAAGAAAACAAAGCTCCATTGGACAGAAGGGCCTCAGAAATGTAAAGTGTAATGATTATAAATGACACTGTAGGAGATGTATTAAACTCCTTGTGTTATAACCTCTTCTGCTAAGTGATACTACAAAACTACAATTCTTTAACCTTACCCATTGATGTTGTACAGCATTTCTGAGCAGTTTTCCTCTCCACACCAGATACAAGTTATTAGTTAGCACATATCTTTCTGAGTGTCACATAAGATTTAGAAAGTTGAGCCTTTGATGTATTTCATATAGATAAGAAAATATATAACGTAGTATACTTTATAAAGTGTACAGTGCTGTATTGTTGTGTCAGTATGAAAGCTATTATTTCATCTCTAGCTTCTTCCAGCTTACCTGTGGAAGACTTTACCTTTAAAACTGGTGATGGCATTGCAGGAAGTTATTGATGACCTGACAGTATTTTATGATGCAGTGATGACATGTTGTTTACTCTTTCTCTCCCTGTGTAGTGAAAGTTCATGCTCATAAATGTAAAAGAATTACCAACAAAAGAAACTAACCCCCCTGCACAATTCACAGAGAAGATACAATGCAGACCTGCAATACGAACACGTCTGTTCTGCTTTATCTTTTACTCTGAACTTTGACAGGAGAACAACTCCATACATGTATGGCCAAAGCCAGGAGAGGAAAGGGGAGAAGGCAGAAGTAACACTTAACATGGAAATGTAAATCCTTACATATAAATAATACTGTAAACACACAGTAAGCAATTAGGATTGCCTAGGCAATCTGTGCCACAGTCTTTCATGATTTAGATATAGTTCGTTCTTACTACATCAAAGCTTTTTGCAGAAGAATGACTTTTAGCCAGTAGTGCTGTTATACTCTTTTGCCTAACAAAGACATACTCCAGCAGAAGAATATTTCTTATCAACTCCAATGCTGTTGTGCAGGCAAATAAAATCACAAACCTAAGTGGTCAGAACAATTGTTAATGTCAAAAATAAATAAAAGCAAATTTGATAAATCAGGACTCAAATAAAAGAAAGAAGATAAAGCCAAAATCTGCATTAGGATAGTTCCATAAAAGTCTTTGTAAGTTAAATGTAGAACAAATTATGCAGTACATCATGAAGTAGCAGCTTTCGAAAACAAGTATGCATGAAATACAATATCCATTTCAGTGCATAAACTCCTTAAATAAAGCAAATGGCACCTGGTGACAGACAAATTTTCTTGATGGACCCAAGAGTTTTTTTAAAGATACATGAAGATATTTTTTGTTATAGCTTTGACTTCAGGCAAGATGTTAGATTGAGCAAAAATAAAGGTGAGTCTGTAGCAGGCTGTGACATGAAGTAGCTGAAAGACACTGTAAAAAGCTACCAGAGAATCTGTGACTTACAAAGGTGATGGAACTACAAGCTTCTCTAGCATAGGTAAAGTAAGTCCTTTCGTTCATTTGTATTTCTTATAATTATTTTGTGCGTTGAGATTAAGACATGAAGGATGAAATAGGATCCCTGACAATAGTAGATTCTCATGAAAATTCATCTGGTAAATGGCCTTTGAGGTTAAAGTTCTGAATTATAGTAGGATGCAGTACTCAGGCTTGTGTGCTTTTCCCATGAAAAAAAGGTTAGCACAGCAGGCTTTGAGCCATTAAGTATGAGTATAAATGATGGTTCTAAATAATCTCATCCTGAAATTCAGTTAAAGAACAATTGTTCCCTTATTTGCTGACAAATTTGCTGGAAATCAGAAGTGCAATAGAATCAAATCATTTGGCTTCTGACTCTCAGAAATGCGCCTTCAATATGTTTTGATAATATATGTTAACCAGTTTGATCAAAACAGACTGCATGGAGTTTAGGGGCGGATATTAACTTCTTCACTTCTTGTATGATTGAGGGGTTTAGTTTTTACTGATATAGCTGGTGAATGCTCCTTATCTTCCATTTCTCAGAAATGTGTGTCTACTACAGTAATTGGTTTGATTGGAGAATCACATCATTCTCATTTGACGGGAAGGTTTGATGCTTTTAGTCAACATAGTATTCTTCAGTCACACTTAGTGTCATGATCATCTTCAATTGTCACATGAAAAGATTTTATTTTTGAAAGTCAGATTATATAAGCATACAGTGAATTACATGATAAAACAAATTATAATGCAAACTAACTGTTGTACAAATTAAGATTTTGCTCCAATTTCACCCAGTTTAGTTTCTAAAAGACACTAATGAATTAACTTTCATTATTCCTGATTTCTTTTACGAACGACAGAAGGATTAGTCTCCTAAGATTATATCATCTAACCACGTGCCTGGCTCAGTGGAAGCTACTCATATATTTACCAGCCACTATCATTCTTTAAAGGTTCTTAAAAATAACACATATGGATTTGGATTTTGAGTTGCCAGCCTTCATGAATTCAAACTAGTGGATGCTAGCAGATGTAAATGCAGGAAATAAAAATATTTCATTTTTTTCACCTGTTTCTCTGACAGTGAGAATATTTTATGCTTAGCTCGAAAGGAGAATACTATCTGTCTTGTTTCACTGCTTCCTATATTTCTACCATTTTGAAACTGTTTAATCCATCAAGTAGAAACTGCTGCTCTTTGCATAGTGAGCTGCACTGCTGAGAAATTTAATATGGAATACGATAGCCTCCTAGTTATTAACATTATAATTTCTTCCAGTATTTTACTGGTTGCTTATAAATACATTTTTGTTACAACATAATAGTGCATTCATGCTCATGATTGTATACAGGTAGGAGTTGTTCACTTTTCTCAAATATTTGCAAGAAATATAAACAAAAACCATATGTTTCAAATATTTCACTGAATACCTTTTTCCACTTATGTGTGTGTGTGTGTTGCAGCCATTTGAGCCCTGTGCTGTTTCAAAATCCTAGCACTTACCCACCCCATACGTTTTATGACATATTCTTTATCTTTCTCTATTTCTAAATATGATTTTTGCTCTAAATTGAAGATTGTCTCTCTCAACACTGACCCTCAATTCTTCTCCACCTCTGTGATTGTCAGGAGAACAACATCTATTCCAGTTTTTAAACAGATCATTAGGTGTTTCTGTGCTATAGTCCCTGAAGTTTGTCTGCATTGTTAATCTTTGTTAACTTGGCCAACATGGAGATAAGCACTGTGTGTCTTTTGCACAGAGAACCCTGTTGTGACTGAGTGTTCCATCCACGTGACATCTTCACTAGTGTTTTGACAATCAAAACTCATTTGCTAAGAGAGAAGTGTTTCTCCACTGTTTAAATATCTTTCTGGCTCAGTATTTCAAAGTATGCTTCGTGCTGTCCAGGCATTCTCATTAATTGTTAGCACAAGAGATGGGCCAAAACCCAAAAACTTTGAATCCAACTCCTCTCCTTCCTCCACACCCCTCATCTTCTGGAAACTTTGGAAAGCTGAATCCAGACACAGAGCTGAGTATCTCAAATTGGCCAAACCCCAATCCCACCTCCCCCACCTTAGGGGTTTTCCAAACCCTCATCCAAAATATACTCCCTGGTCTTCTTTTCTTACTTGTTTCATTCTTGATTCTTAAAACTTGCATATTCTTTCCCTCATGATACTCTGGCAGTTTCATCCACTTAATTTTTAGGTTTGCTCATGATGGTCTAAGCCTGCCTGTAGAATCTGAATNNNAGAAAAGGGAAGTGGAAGTGAATCCCATTTGAATTACAAAAGCTGAAAGCCATATAAAGATAATAAGACAAGACAAAAGCCTTGTAAATTACAGATCCAAAGAGGTTAAAAAGTGTGTGAGGTTTTTTGTTTAGTTTGGTTTGGTTTCTTCAGTGGTGTAATTTATAACTCATAATGCTCCAACTGACTTCCAGCTGGGGTGGTTTACAAAAATATAGGCTCTGTTCCTATTCCTTTGCAATATTCAAAAGCGGTATCATCAGCCCTATGTAGCTGAGTAATATCTCTAAAATCACAAGCTAGATAGTTCAAATGATGAGATTTCTGATAATTGCGTGCAAACCTGTTTGTATCTGCTGCCAGTATCTGAGGCATAAAAGAACATATTTTCTAGTTAGTTTTTGCCAACAGCAAGCCTAGAAACTTTCACGAAAAGTGAAACTCACATATTGACCTGGAGTCTGAATCTGGGCCTGTGAGTTAATGACGATGAAACTGGTCACGGGTTTGCAAGAGTTGTCAGCATAGAATAGGTCTCTTACTTGTTCGAAGTTCATTGCGTGTGTTCTGCACAGTAATGGCAGTGCTCTGCAGGTAATGTCAATTTACTGACATACTGCTCACAGTGTGATTCTTATTGCCATACACAATTAAATGACATTTATTTTAAAGTGATTTGTCATGGAATTAACCAGCATACTGGCTCATGCAGCTAAGGCTGCCAGTTTGCATCTTTGGAGATCTTCTACAATTCTGTGCTCTGCCAGTGACTTCATGTAAAATTATAGGTGAGTTAGTTAATCTCCCTGTATCTACAGTGCCCTGTTTGTAAAACATCAAAACAGCATTTCCTGTATTTTGTGGGCTGTTTAGAGAGTATGGCACATAACAGCTGTTAGAGCAAGCTGAGATACAGTGCTAGCAAGGGGACAAGAGGTATGGAAGGATTGTAGATAAATAAATTACACAGACTTCTGAAAGCAGGTTTGAAAAAGAACATGCAGTGGCACAACAATAGGGGAAACAGCCTTGCATGGGGAAAAAAATTGGAACTTTACGGAAGTGAGTGGCTCAGAGTCATGTGTGAGCCCACTCATAGACAGGCACTTGGATGTCTCTAAAGACAGCAATCCGTTTTAGACTGCCTGCAAGGATCGTGTCCAAAAGTCGAGGAGAGATATTAAGGATATGTCAGTGGCACCCTCAGAAAGGAATGATCCTGAGAGAGGAACAATGCTGGAAAAATGATTAATATGTTCTTGTCTGTCTTTTCCTTGAATTCTCCATCAAAACAGGAGGAGGAATCAATTTTGCATCTGCATTGCAGAATTCCCCTATTATACCACTGTAATTCAGATCTCAAACGTGTTGGTTTAATATACTGGCTCGTTTAATATACTACCACATTCTTCCAAAGAAAAAATGTGAATATGGTGTTAAACTGTTGTTAAAAACACTGCAACAATCTCTAAACTTTCAGATATTTGGTGAGATTTTGACTTAGGCTTTTCTGCGGCCAAAGGTATAGGGCTGTTATTGAAGTGAAAAGGTATCTTAATCCATAAGGTAAATGGTGACAGTCAACATAGGAAAGAGGGCTCAAAATGTTTCACGTGAACTCATCTCATCAGTCTGATTCTGATAGTTAAACAGAATGGATTGAGAAATACTACTTTTCATCTCTTTCTCAAGATTTCTCCTCACATTAGACATAGAAGCTCATGTGGGTGCCAAAAGTGGTAACAGAACACTGGTTCTGAGGTGACCTGATTTCATACAAGTGCTCATGGCAACCAGTCTCTCATACAGGGCAAAAACTGAAAGAATCTGAAGCTATTGCCCTGCCAGGTGTTCATACTCCTTGAAGATGTATTATTCCTGCTATTGTATGTTTGAACTTTATCTCAAATTGGCAGTCAAGGTAGAGGTTTTATATGCATCAACACCTTAATCTTTGAGGAAAGTGCTTTTGCAGTCACAGGCCACATGCATCTGGGTGAGCTTCAGAATACTGCAGTTCTTACAGCTTTGACTCTAGTTACTTTCACATCTACTACAGGCACACACATGAAAATACAAATCCTATCTAAAGCTCCTTATAAAGCAATGGCTCCCTCCTGCTTCTCACTTTCCATTCTTGTGCAAGCTTCCAGGTTCCCAGAAATCAATCCAGGCTTATAAGAGAAAAAAAAAATATCTAAGAGTAACTGTTAACTGAAAAAGTAAAAAAGAAATAAAATAATCATGGTTGCTACAGACCTGATGCTAAAAAAGAGGTCCAACCTCCAGGAAGAGACAGGTGGCTTCTGAGTGAAAATGGTAACATATTCTCCCCAGGGAGATCAGCTCCAAAGTTGAGTTCACTCTTTCCTGCTATAAAGCATATTGATGTTAACAGTTTTCTTCTACCTGCACGTGTGTTTTTCAAATTAAGTATTGTTAAATCTGTAGAGCTTAAAATACTGCTTCAGACACTCTACTTCTAGTTCCATTTCATAGAAACTGCCATAAGTATACAGTGCTGATAATAAGCTCTGCTTCTCACGAACGAATGCGGGCCAATTTAATTTAAACACCTGGCAAAGGTGAAGGAGAATTGGAACTAATGGTCAGTTCAGAAAGTGGAAGAGGCAATTTTCAGGACATGGAATAGTGTGTAGTTGTGCATTGACTCTTCCCTAAGACAGTGAAGGGTTTATGTTTGTAATATCAAGGTTTGGAGGTGACTTATTTGCATGTTGATACTCAGAAAGTGATAACTGAATGCAATCCTGGACTCACCTGTCTCCAGTATCAATTATCTTGAAGAACGCAGGACTTCATCTGTAGCAGTTAGAATTACCTCTGTCTTCCTGGTAAAATAAAGTGCTGGACACAGTGGGCACCATCCACATTCACTAATACATTCCTTGAGGCTTCATCTATTATTTCTGTCGCAGATAGAATTCTTTTACTGTTCTGGATTCTTGCATTTATTTAGGGTGCCTGACAGAGAGAGTTTGGAGAGGAACAGGGCTTGAGACATTATTTTTCATGCAGTTCTACCTTGTTTAGGACCTATTTTCCTTCTTACTAGAGACTTTATTTTTGAGTATATATGCAAGCCAAAAAGAAATGTCCCCACCCCCAGACTAGTGTTCCCAGCAAGACCTTTCAGCAAGATGAATAACTTAACTCCGTACAAATTACATATATGCAGCACAGCAAAACCCTGGACCTGAACAGCAGGTTATGGAGATGTTCAGCTCCAGAACACTGCCAGGCACTTCATGCCTTAAAATGATTTTTCAGTAAATCTACGTTTATTTTTCAGTTCATTTTTTAAAAATTTTCAGTTAGAAATAATTCAAATGAGCCTTTAGGTAGAGGCAACACTGTTCTGTAGAAATTGGCAGATATTGGGCATGAGTCCTTATTAAAGCTGTATGCAAGAATTTGAATAGACCTTTCCTTTGGATTTGATTCATGTGAGTTTCCATTCCTTGAATTTCACTTTGATTTCTAGGTTCTAATATATGCAGAAAACTGAAAGCCAGACTGTTGGAAGTATGATATTCATGTGGTTTCATGAAAAGATTATGGGGTTTGCATCAGTTTGTTGTGAAAATCAAATTCAAGCTGCATTTTAGAACCTGGTCTGAATTTTAAAAGTGCAACAAAATAGCAGGCCTGGTGAGTTTCATGAAATTTACAATGCTATTATGACCATCTTGCTGCTCTGCTAATGATTAAAAATGTATCTTGAATAAATAAAGCTCTCTGTAGCTAAATCACCCTTTCAACATGTCTGAATATTGGGGGCCACAAAATTTGGTACCATTACTACAAGATCTTCAACTTGTTACAAGAAAGACATTGAGGTGCTGGTGCACATCCAAAGAAGAGCAATGAAGCTGGTGAAGGTTCTAGAGCAAAGGTCTATAAAAAGCAGCTGAGGGAACTAGGATTGTTTAGTCTAGAGAAAAGGAGGTTGAGAGGAGACCTTATAGTCTCTAAAACTACCTGAAAGGAGTCTATAGCAAGCTGGGTGTCAGTATCTCTTCCCATGTAGCAAGTGATAGGATGAGAGGAAGATGCCTCAAGTTGGGCCAGAGGAGGTTCAGGTTGGGTTTTAAGAAGTTTTTCACCAAAATAGTTGTCAAGCATTAGAACAGGTTCCCAGGGAAGTGGTTGATTCACCATCTCTGGAGGTATTTAAAAGCTGTGTAGATGTGGCACTTAGCAACATGGTTTAGTCATGGACTAGGCAGTGTTAGGCCCATGCTTGGACTCGATGACCTTAAATGTCTTTTCCAACCTAAATGATTCTATGATTCTATTATTATTCTAATAATTCTATTCTATGACTAACTTCCCTCTCTTGCCATCATTCTCCATGCAAAATTCCCATCAGTTGCAATGGGAGGTCCATGCACAGAACAATGGCAGGATACACAGAATCCAAGTATAGTCCAGTTATTCCAGTTTAGATTATTTAATTGCCTATTGAGACCTCTGTACTGACAGAAGACTCTCTGAAATTTCCTTTTAAAAACCCACCTATTCCAAAGTTGAATAAGAACTGTCCAAAATGAGGAATTCTGAAATAGTTGCTCTACAATATTATGTAGTGTTAGAGCAACATCTCTGGTTTAAAGTTGGTATAAGAGAAAGAAAAGAAAAAGAAAAAAAAAAAGATAAAGACAAATGTATAGTCATTAAAAAGTTCTTCTCAGTTATATCATCTGTTGTAAGCCATGTAGTCATAACTGCAGCAGTTTGTTTCTTACAAAGTCATCATTCACTCTATTCAATATTACAAACCTTGCTGTGTAATGTAAAAATTCAGCATTGAAAGTTTTGTGTGCAGGAATTCCAGGAGCTATGTGTAAGTACTTCTCCATATGATGTTTGCCTTGGGGCAAATGAACAGAGTAGGGGAGAAAACAGACAGCAGTGGCCAGGAGATGTGTGGAAAAAAATCTTTTGTGCAACTCTCAGGTGTGTGTTGACACTTCTTCTGAAGCAAAGGATTTGGGCCTTTTTGAGGTCATGTTATTTATAAAAAGTACACAACTTTTAGTAGATTTATATGTTTAGTTCCCAGAGTTTTCAAGGGCAATAAGAGAAGTTGTAAATTCTGCCATGGTATCATCCTATGATGGTTTCCCCACTTCTCAGCCAGGATGAGCAAAGTTGCTCATCCCTCCCCTCTCCTCTAGGAAGTGGTCTTTGAAATTGCTATGAGAGGAGATTTGGACATATAAAGGACTTACTGGTGGTATAGGAATCTCAGTATTCATTTTACGACTTTTCTAACCCCTGTTACATTCAGTCTACCTAGCCAGTTTTCCATTGTAGACCCTTCCCACTGAGCTTTTTCAGTATTCTTTGAGCAGCTTCCTAGCTCACCAAGTCCAAATATCCTCAACTGAGCTACTGTCAGCCAATGCAAGCTAAAATCTGTTTCTCCCACTGTTCTTAATTACATTTGTTTCTTGTTCCAGATTTCTCTTTTCAGCCTAATTTCCCAAGCCCAGCTCTGTCTAGTTTCTCTTTTTTTTTATTTCAGCCTTCAGATGTCTTCAGCATCTATATCCCTTGTTCCTGTTTGCCAAGCCAGCCCTTCTTCTTTCCTCCTATCTGACTTCCCAACATCTGTAACTCTTTTTTCCCCCCTGAGTTCCTTTCCTCTTGCAAACTTTGTATCACTCTCCATCTGCTCATCCAGCTTTCCCTTCCAGACTTCTTTTCATTTCTACTGATGTGCAGTTCTATTAAATGTTCTGTGGTCTACACTTGTTCGTTTTTGATTTCTGTCCTCAGTTGCAGTGCCCTTAGTAGAGTTTCCCTTTCCTCTGCTGGCTTCTGACTTCAGCCACTTTTCAGGCTCGATGCCAGCATACTGTTTTCCACACCTAACACACATGTACCTTACTTCTCTCCTTCATTGTCTGAGCTTGCTGAGGTACCACCCTCTAGAGCTGAGGGAAAACAGGGCTTTCTACCTGTACCCATGTGGATGTAGCGTGTCCTGAAGCACCATAATGTTGTGACTGCAAGAGACATACAGCTCAGCCCCATGTGGGAGAATGCCTACTGCATTGAGAAAGAGTTCTTGGATCTAGTTTGCAACTTCTGCTTCAGAAAATAAAACAAATAGACAGACAGACAGAGACACACACACAAATAGTTGGAGACTGAGACTTCAAGCAATGCAAGGGCATAGGCAAGCAAAGTGGATAAATCCTGTGCAGTCAGAACACCGATTTGAAACTCCTGTCTGACAAATTAACACTTGAAAGGTAGAGTTCCCGGCTTTCCTGAGGTGTGTGAGTCTTTGCCTTTCTGTGCTAAATTCTTCTTCCTGTAAGCTCACTTTCCTTCTAATGCAAATAGAGCGCCAGTTTTTAAATTTTCCCCCAAAATAGTGTCAGAAAGACTGTCAGTCCTGTTAGAAACATTCCTGCTTTATAATTTGGGAGCAGAGTCAGACTCCTTTATTACTGAACAAATGGTGTAAAAGGGTTCCAGAGAGCATTCTTCTGCAGAGAATAAAAGGTTTTAGTAAAACATACATTCTCCTTAGAGGATTTCAGCATTTTTCGATTGGTGCCTTTTATGGCATACATTATGTATTGACACAGATTAAGTTTCCCTCCTGTCTGGAACAATGCACGCTCAGGAGGAGAGCTACCGACCCAGCAATGAGCGAGAAGAGCTCATGGCAAGTGGTGGAGCAGAGCTCCTGGAGGACGGCGAGCAAAAGGCAGAGCATTCCCTTCAGCTGTGCCATTCTGCTTCTCTCCTCCTCCTTCTCCTTCTCCTTCTCCTCCTCCTCCTCCTCCTCCTCCTCTTCCTCCTTCTCC
>VZRU01013339.1:83041-104966 GCA_013398155.1 Pedionomus torquatus
TGGCACTCTCCTTCTGGCTTCACTCGTCCTGGTAAATGCCATTTCTTTCCTGCAAATATGTATTGCTTGTAGCTGATGCTGAATCTGTGTGTATACATGCAGGTAAGTATGTTTCCAATCTTTAGGATCGCAGTTAGAGTTTGTTTTGAACAAATCGTGTACATCTTATCCTCTCTAAAGTGTTGCAGGACTGGAGCCTTGATATGGTGAGTTGCTGCAGGCAGAACCAAGAAGCTGATGTTGGCATCGCTTTCATGAATTCGTAGAGCAACGACCTGTGAATGGTGATTTAACTGCTTGGGATTTAGACAAGAGCTGTTTCTCCGCTCTTTAAATCAAACTATACCACACTGTATCGTTCGTGGAGTTTTCTTTTTTCCTTAAAAAAAGAAAAACAAACCCAAAACCAAACCAACCAAACAACAACAACCAAAAAAAAAAGGAAAAAAATATTTTTCAGTTGTGCACATGCAGAGACACCAGGTACAGCACGTACTAAACTTTTTCCTGCAGCCGGCTTAAATGAGCTCTCATTACTGCTGTAATTCATTACAGAGACAAGTTTATACCTTGGAAGCTTATACTTTTGGAAGATATGTTATATGATATCTGGTATATTTAAAAGCTATAAAGGTTATCGTTACGACATTATTTTCTTGCATACTTCCCCTAATTATTCTGAGAGGATGCTCTACAGCTGAGCACTGTTTGAGCTCTGCTTTCGATTGAGATTAAATGTTCCATTTATGAATTTTATTATTATGAGCTGTATGTTTGCTATTGAAAATCTGCAGTAAGAATATTAATATACACATCCTTTTGATACCATAGTCATCTTGGCTTACATATATGTTGTCTTTTTGTGAAGTTATGACTAAATGCAGTCATTCAAATAACAAAGAAGCTTAAAGAAATAAATGAGCTTCATAGTGGATTGCTTTTTCTTATTTATCTGTATAAAACAATCTATGGTAATCATTGTAAATTAATCTTAATCCATTTTTTAGTAGCCACATGGGGACCTAAACAGTGGGATAACCCTATTTGAAATGTTTGTTAAAAATATTGTATGATTTTCTTAAGAAACCTTTTTGGATATACAATCACTAAATATTAATTAATCACTAGAAATAAGAGTGCTATCTGGACCGACCTAAAAATTTTGTTTAGTTTAGAGGTCTATTTTCCATCTAAAATACCAAAATTTTCAGTGTTTTGTACTCATTTTATACTGAAATTGTCCACAAAACAGCTTAAGGTTAGTGTAGATTCTGTTTCATTTATGAGAATGAGAAGTTTATAACCTGATAACTGTAATATATTATGAGCCAATCCTGCAGTACTAATTTAGGGAAGATCAACAGGAGATATGACTTGACAAGACTGTGTAAAGACTGTCGGATTTGGCCCCATGTTAAGCTCATACTCATAACATTTGTACTTCAATCTGCTGGTTGTGAATTAAGTTCTCAGTTCCTAATTCATGAAAATAAATAGTGCATTCTGCTGCCAACTATTATGCATTATATTCCATACTATACTAGTTTGTATTTGCATGACTTACCCTGCCTCAAGAGATTTCCCCCCCCACCTCCCACCAAATCTCTTTGTGCCTTAAGAATAGTGATGTGAAGCAAGCTTAACTTTCTCTTTTGAATCAGGCCATTCTTTTGCTCTTTCCATACTCAGGAAAGTCTCTCACTTGCTTTCAGCAGGAGATTAGGTAAACATGCAAGAGTTTGATTTACAGCTTGGATAGAGATGGAGATAAGTTGTAGGATACCTTGGTATATATGTTACTACTATAGTTTATTGCAGCATGAGTTCACACAGGGCATGGCAGAAAGTTCACGGATGTTTTTGAGAGAAAAAAAAAGAAACACAGGATCAGGCCTGTAACCTGGCTATTAGCCTCACAGGTTTTAGCCTTTAGTCAAATAGGTGACATGAATTTGAAAACTACGACAATCACCATCTGGATTTACCTGTTTCAACTTGTACCTCTCTAAAATGCCTGTCTTGCCCACACTGAGCATCCTGAGCGGTATCTAGTCATAGAGCCACTCTACTAACATCAGCAGAAGTTCACAGTTGTAATCACTAAGGCTAGGTAACAAATATTACAGGACTAGCCTTACAATAATTTACTAGATGTTCATATATTTTCAGTAAGACCCTGCAGAGCAAAGTCTTTGTTTGGCACTCTTGCCTCGGCAAGGAGGTTGCAAAGCCCAGACACTTGCACAGCTCATGTGCATGTGATGCTAAGGGAAGGGGATGGACAAGCCCACAGGCACCTCCTCTGTTCCCCTTGTTAGGCAGCAGATATGGTCTACTTCAGGAGACTGCCTGGAGAGGTGTAGTAGTGAGTGTAGCTCACTACTCCATCGGGGTTCTTAACCTTCTTTAGAAATAATTGTATTCATTTCTAGTTGAGTGGTGCTTGATTAAGGTCTGTGGAGGTCAGTGGTCTATTTGTTAACTGCCCTAGAACTTGCTTCATACACAGGCATCCAGTTTCCCTGGCATAAATGGGAATTAGGTACTTTGATAGACAGATTCTCGTTTTTGAGAATCTGAGCCATAACACTAGATGCCTGTCTTGAAAAAGTAATGTCAAAATGAAAGTTACTTGAAAAGACAATTTCTCTCTTTCCAGACTAAGACCAGGTATTTGGAGAATTTTGACTGTTGGCCTGCGAACTCTTGCATTTTAAGGAGGTATTAACACACTGCTTTTCAAAGAAACAAGAGAAAAACAGGCATTCTATTCTGGAGATTTCCCTTTCTATTAGTTTAGAAATAAAAGCTTAATGCAAACAAATCACAGTTGTCTACCACAAAGGAAATGTGGCCAAAACCATAACCAGCCATGTATTCATCCAAAGTTGAAGTCAAATCACTTAATGTCAGGAGGGGTTTTAATTACATTTGTATTTGTTGTTTGCATCTTTTCAGCAGCTTTTTTTAGCTCTCTTTGTTGGTGTTGTGGTACTCACAGAAGTAACACTAGGAACTGTAATAAAGTGCATGTGTTTTTGTGCAGGATTTCTTTTTTTTGCTGTGCTAATTTGTACATGGAAAATAGTCAAATACAATAGTCCATTCCTTCCAGGCTCTTTGGCATTACATTCCTCTATTATCTAACTGGGTCTGTCTTGGATGACCACAAGCACAATTAGCCAGTGCAATGAATATAATGTTTCTTGTTTACATCTGAATGTACAAAGCTTGACAATTTGTCCTTTCATGTGTAGATAAGTCTACCTACTGCTGTATGTCTACACTTCTGTTTCTACAATTTTAGCTGTATAGAGACGGATTTTTCCAGTACGGTGTCCAAAGTGAACACATATCTTTTCATGCGCAGCAATGTATTTGTACAGACTGGCATTTGATCACATCAGTTGGGTAAGGATGCACTGAAACACAGAGCTCAGCTACACAAAGCTAAGATTTATTCATGTGAAGGAGTGCAAAATTTCTCACCATTGTGGTTTGTGGCCAGTGCTGCTGTACTCCCAATGTCTCATGTCTATAAAACAAAACAATTTCTTAAGTGAATGACTAGATGCTACTAAGCTTGTGTACTCATCACTTTCTTCCTACGTAAGTCTAGAATTTTGTGTTTGAACTTGTTTTATTGACCTCTTCCTTCAGATTTTTTTTGGAAGTATGAAATTTACTTACTCTTTTTCTACCAAGTACAAAGGCTTGCATGAGCAGAACTAAGGTGGTGTGGTGGAAGTTTTTTCTTTTGGACTTTAGGAAATGAAAGTCAGTACTTAATGTAGGCTGTTGAGCTATTGGTCTGCTTCACTAGGGTCAGTAAAGTTAAACACATTTTGGTTTTTAATGACTTTTGCCAGACCTGTGAATCTATAAAGAATAATAAAAGAAACTATGAAATTGAACACTCTGGAGAGTCTGAAGATTGGAACATGGTCACTTGTAGTCATGGGCCTGTCAGCTAGACAAACACATATGCTCAGAAGTTTCATGAGTTAACATAAAGCCTAAGTAGTCCGCACACCCAGACAAAAAAATTCTTTAGAACAGAGCTATCAGACTCTGCATGATTTAATTTTCACTGAAGCAGACAAAAAATGAATCCCTTATAACTATGTTGTTAGCCATCCAAATATAACCTCATGGTTTCTGTTATAGTGTAGTCTCCGTGTTGTCTTGTCAAATTTGCAGACAGCACTGTTGTTTCTATTGCTTTTTGTGGGTATTTTCTTAAGCTTCTAAGAAAATCCAGAGTTGTATGGGCAACAATTACATGGAAGAAAATGGGAAATTGCAGTCTGTTGCTGCAGAGGCATGGGTTTTCTTGTTTGAGGAAGGAAAGTGGAATAATAAGATCATCCTTATAGAAACAATCAGAAAGCTGAAGGTTGTGGAAAACCAGTGAAAACACATCAACCACCAGATGCTATGGTATCTGAATGGGGAGCAGAAAAAGGAGAAAGAAATTACTTATTCCATCTCAAGCTAAGGACAGAAGTCCTTGAAAGAAGTCTTCTCATGAGGCAGACAGCAACTAAATGAAAAGCTGTCAGGAAATGTTGAATTCCACCAGAATGTCATGCGCTGGTATGGACCGCAACGGCTTCCTAACTGATCTACTAACTGATGTGGCTAACTTTTGATTTCAAATCTTCATCTTTTCAATATCATCCAATGAACAAGAGGCTTCTACTGAGAGAAGGCTGATCAGCTTTGGATGTTCAAGGTCTTATAACATCCCCTAGCTCTTATATGTATGTTCAGGCAAAATGGGGAAAGTAAGCAACAGATATATGTTTCATGGAATGATGGAAAATCTTCACTGACCAATAATAGTCAATGCTAAGTGCAGTCCAATCATTTATGTGTCCTTCTATATCAGAGACTGTAAAACATTTCATCACAGGTCTGAGATTTGCTAACACGCACACTAAGACTCACTATACATGTTCAGACCTACTTTTTCAATCAGCCATTTTTTTTTTTTCTTATGGAAAAGAGACAAAGAGAGAGGGTTTTTAAATACTACGAAGATGTAATAGTTGGTATCATGGTTTTAAAGATGCCATTCTCAGATGTTTCATTCATATTTCAAGATAATCGTATGCAGTATCTTACCCATTGAAGGTTCTCCCGCAATTGGACAGGGTCATCAGCCTTTCTAGGAAGTGGCAAATAACATTGTCAGAATACTCAGAATGTCAGAATATAAAAGGGTTCATAAGCATGGTACTAGCTGAGATTTGAGAGCAAGTTTCTCATCTGTATAAACTGATTTGCCTGAATAGAGGCAATAGAGTTATATTGAATTCTACCTGCTTAGACATTGTACTAAAGTCTTTTCATTTAATAATGGTATTTATTTTGAGATTTTACATGTGATATTTATATGTCATGCTCAGAAGTAATTAAAATACTTCCGAAAAGCATTGGTCATTAATATCTGCTCATGCAACCCTGAGTGGCCAATTTATCTTAGTTTTAACAAAACACCTTTGCTGTGTGTTTTGTGTTTGTTACTGTCTGAACTTGCACATCTATGTTGAAGATTACTGTAGGACAGAACTTTCTCTGTGTTTCACTGGCAGTGAGATGTTACCATATCAGAAATTACTACCTCTAGGTGCATTTCTACCTTTTTTCTTTTTTTTTTTCTCCCCTTAAGGTATCCTGATTAGAGTTTTGTTTGACATATGACCATTCTTTTGTAGTTTTTGCTGTCAGAATCTGACTTTACCAAATTTCTTATAAAAGTAGCTATAGTAGTGGTGAAATTGGAAGGCAATGTGGACAGGTGCCTGGGGGAGGGAAAGCAGTGTGTGTACTTGTGAGATTTAATCTGCTTCCAAGGCAAGCATATGTAGAAACCTTAATAGTTTTGCCACCTGTGAATTATTTGGGCACTTCCTTATAGGAGCAGTCTTTCTAGTTGTCTAGAGAAATAAGTGGTATGTTCAGTGATTCTACAGTACATTAATTTTCACATTGTTTCCATTTTCGTCTCCACTGACTTTAAAGAATTTCTTCCAAAGCTTCAATGCCTTAGCACTTGCCCTGGGATTTCTGCCTTTCAGGGACTTCTTGTAGAGCAAGTTCAGCACAGAGGGTGTCAGGGCGGAGGGAAGGGGGTGTGTGATAACGTAAGACATCCTGAAATAAATTCCAAGAGTGCTCAAAAAATGAGACAGGAAATTATATGCAACTTATAATAAATTCAAACTGTCCCATAAAATAAATATAACTCATTTTGTTTCCATATGAATGCACTGTAGGAGTGTCAAATTTCCCCTTCTAGCTTTGTTGGATATAATCTCAGTCCCTGTTTGAAGTTTGCCAGTGTATTGTTCAGATCCTGTGCTATATCAACAGACCCAGAAATGAAAGGGAATAAAGGAAGCAATAAGGTCTCCTACCGTTCTGGTGCTGGTATTAGATTGGTGATTTATTTATTTATTTATTTACTTACTTAATGGCTTATTTAAATCCCTGTACTTTCTGCCTGGACTGTTAAAAGCATCTGTTGTTAAGGGCAAATATAACTGCCCTTAACAAGCCCAGGGCTGTCTTTTTTCATTTTGGTATGTGGGTGGATTATGACTGCAAATGTCTTTTGGATATGACATTTTCTTAGTTCCTGTAAATTTCAAAAAAGAGAGTGGGGGATTTTCAAGTTAGAGTGGTATCTCCAGTATGCTCCTTAAATGTCTAGCCAGGGCCATAGTTTAAAAATGAAAGATCTGATCTAGCTGAAGGGGGGAGGAAGTAATTCGATAGAAATCTCTGAAATGAAAAACCTGAGCTGCTACAGCTTGAATTGTAAGACTCTGCTTTGCTAATCTAAACTTTATCAATTTCATCATTCGCTGATCGGCTCAGCCACCCATCCATGCTGTGAGCACCAGGGCAAGTGGGAGTGCATTACTACATCTTACTGGAGTTGAAGACTGGCATAGAGAAGAATGTTTTCTGTGCACCATACAGGCTCCAAAGTGCGGATGTATGTTTTCTTTTACTTGGTGAGACCAATGGAGACATAAATGTTTTCATCACGTGTGAAATGAGAGCAGCAGCAGCTTAAATCCTGACAGTGTTTAGGTCTTTCTGTCTTTGTAATTCAATGTAAAATAATGAAAAAAAAAAATGTTACTCCTAGAAAATTCCCCCACCTTGGTACTGCAAACTCTCAACAATTGAGCATATTTTCCTTTACTCCTCCTTTCTTCCTTCTTTTCTTTCTTGCTTCCTCCTTTTCTCTCTTCCTCTCTCTCTGTCTTCCCCTCTTTCTCTGTGTTTCCACCCTATTTTTTACATAAGTATTTCCCTTTCAGTTTTCCTGCCTCACTGAGGCTTAATGTTTCATCCCTTTACGTGGCCCCTTGTTATTAAAATAAACACATACACAACTCCATGAGGTAACTGAGAGAGGTGGCAGACCATCAGAAGGATAGGAGGCTTCATTTATTTTGAGTAAACCTCATAATTGCAGATGTTTATCTGAAATTACACACATCTTTGAGGAGCTCTTCTCCCTTTTCTGAAGTGTCTCAGAGAGTGCTGTCTCCTCCCTTCTCTGAAATGACCAGAGTACCATCTTCCTGTTGGAACCTATCGTTCCTGGTCTTAATGCTCTGACCAGCTCCCGGGGAGGCTAAGCCATCCTAGGGCTGGTGAGCCCATTAAAATCTGGTCATTTGACAAGGTCTTCTACCTCAGACTTTCAGAACCAGTTTCTAAATCCAGTCTATGTGGGGCTTGGTGCATGTAAGAGAACTCATTGTTGGATGTAGCGACCTGTTCAGAGCGTTAGGCCAGGTGAAGGTCTGAAGCTCGAGACCTTACTAAAGCAGAGGAAAATTGTTAATATACACTTCTCCAGTGTATTACCCACCCTCTTTGCAGAAGACAGTGGTTCACCTGCGGAGCGGGGAGTGTCAGCCATATGTTGGCCATTTTTTCTAGAAGCTGACAAATACTGCCCAATCAGCACACACAGCTTTCACTTCTCGCCACTTAGAAACTCTTGGTGTACAACAGGCCTTGTAACAGATAACAGTTTTGCTTTTCTCTTTTTTCCTTTCTGAGTGCCTCTGTGGGCTCTTTCCCCACCCACAGCTCTTGCTACATGAAAAGCAAACCCGAAGTCCTTGAGTGCAAGATGCACTTTTGAACCCATGCTATTGGGTGGGTTCTGAATTCTGGAAAGTGATTTCACCCATCCTGCATCTGAACCAGTCCTAGCCTCAAAAACCCTTCTGACTCAATTAGGCGACAAGTCTGAGACTGAGCCAGCTTGGACCTGCTCTGTATTGGATCACCCATGCATGGTGTTTACACCAGCACAGCAGGATTTAAATACAACAGGGTGTCATAACTTGGGTCTGTGAGAGCAAGAAAGAAAGCTCTTGTATTCACATCGCTCTCCTGGTGTATATTTTCATATGGGTAAGTGGAGTGAGAGATAGGACTGATCTGAGTTTTATAAGGCACTGTTATAAAATGTTATAGGGAGCGCAGCATGCAGTGTGTTGAAGTGATATAGTGTCAACTCCATTCTCTGCCAGCAACCTCCCCCCTCTCCAGCTGGCTGCTGCCCTTTTAGGAGAAGAAATGAGCTCACGTTTGGCACATTCCTCCTGGGATACAACTTCCAGTCCACGTTTGGGAATGGCTGTTTAGATCCTAAGGTCCTGAGATGGCTGTTGATCGCTTTTACCTGTTTTGTTGCAGACAAAAGCTGGGTATTCCCTACTACAAATGTTAAGAGACTGCATATATATACTGCTGTATAACTTGCTTCATAGCAGAAAAAGTGAAGAAAGCACTGACAATGTTGCTATCCTTCAGGTGCATGGAGCTAATGACTGCCAGAGGGTGCAAACATGTACAACACAGACTGCAGACATTCTGTTTTCAGGACAACAAAGTTCTGTACAATGCTTTGTCCTTATTGCGTGTGCAATAACTGTGTCAGGTCATATATGGCTAGGAAGGGAGAAGGAGTTATTTCCATCTTAATGAACCTATGCTTTCCTGTGCAAAAGATGCCATAGTTTCCCTTTTTCTGGGCCTGTAATTTTTCAGGCCCTGTAATGGCCTTGCCCTGCATAACTGTGCTGTTAAGAGTAAAAGAAGACAAAAATGAATGCAGCACCAAAAAACCCACTAGCACAGCAAATTTTTACTTATGTTCCTGGGAACTGAGCTAGCTCTGTAGGTATCAGGTGTCTTCCTTCAGGGTAAGGGAAAATTGTCCACCTCTTGATCTTTCCCTTGTCTGTGTTCACAGGAGCAGGATAAGCATTGAAAAACTGCCAGAGGATCTCAGTGAGATTTCCTCTTCTCTCCTTTTCATTAAGGTGTCTTCCCCTGTTTCTTCTAAGTGATGGATGATTTTGATCCTGAAGAAAGAGTAAATTAAAAACTACCCAGGAGGAGATTGGGACTTTTTTGTTTATACCTTTTTAAGAGGCTGAAATGAAAAAATAAATCCTGCCCATTTATCTGCACTAGCAAAGTCTCACTATAAAGTAATTACCCAAAGTACAGTATATACCCTAACACGTGTGTGCTCCTGTGCCAGTGCCTTCCTTGGGGCACTGAGTCACTCAGATGAAGGGTTCCCTATGCCAGGGGTTTTCCGTAGGAAATACTCTCTTGATCCCCTTGCAGACCTTTTGCCTGGTCTTGCAAGTGCAAAGGAGGCAAAAATTCCTCAGTTAATTTCCAAGACTGTAGAAGCCTGAGGCAAGCGGGCTGGTACTGTTCAGCTCAGAGCCCCACACCCAGCAGGAGGGAGCTACTGGTCTCCAGGGAGAAGGGGAGCCAGTGTACAAGGTACAACCACTTCCACCTCTAGAGGTTTGGTGCTCATTGCAGCTACTTTTCTTTCCAGATTGTTTGCCAGAGAAAACAGTGGTTTAACAGTAGTTTGAACAGTTCTGTAGGCATCCTCTTCATTTGGCCATATGGAACACCATGCAGTTAATCATGAGACTAATTGCACGTGTGGTCACTCAGTATCTCAGCTGTAGTAAACAGCTCTGGCAGCATGGGCACAAGCACTTCATCTTCTTAAGTTCTGTGAGAGCAGAATTCCCATTATTTTTTTGGTAAGAATCTCAGGTAGGCAGGATATTCTGGCTGATGTGATTCTTCTGGAGGGTGGCTGAGTGGCAGATCTTGTGGCTGAAGTCCTCTCATTGTCTTTAACACAAGATACAGTCAGGATAATGTAAAGACAAGCCACCTACCACACCAGCTAAAATGCTCATCCATCTTGATCCTGAAACAGATGCCTTGGGAAGAGGAAAAAGGTTGGCAGTTCTTCCCATTAAGTCCTTGAAAACTTTGCTAAGGTTGGCTTGGGAAACCCCGCTTTCAAGAAGTGCATGAAATGAGCAGATACCTGTTTGAGGCTGGAGGACAACTGTTGCCATGGGGAATCCTAACACTTCAGGTTATTATCACAAGGATAAGGCTGGCTTTAATAAACTCTTTCTTCAGTATGGTAGTTATTCTGGAAAAATGGATATGCTTTGGTTGTACAGTACTGTTTAAAATGACGTGCAACTCTTTGCCTAGATACATTAAACATGGGTTTTGTGCATTGCAAAGTGGACATGTCAGAATATTTTACTTATGATGTTTCCAAGATAATCACCCTGAAGAATTTCAACAGCTAGTCAGGAATGTCTTGCTTGTTAACATTATGTTTGACAGTAATTACCAATATTAATTTAACTGGCTGTGATTTTGTTCTGCCTTGCCTTCCTTCAAAAGCCAGAGATTTCCAAGCAGTTTCCCATCTGAGCTGTAATCCAGCTGTTACCTTGGATTGAATGCAACAAAGATGCACAACATTGTGCAAATGAAATCTATAAATCATATATTTACATTGGTTGGCATTTTGAAATATGTATTTCTTACAAAGAAGTGAGGTCACCAGCCTTGTCTCCTGCTGTTAAACACCTACATAATGCTGAGAGCAGTTCCTCACCAATTCACTATGGACAGAATTTCAGTACTGTGTGGAAGTATATATGTGACCTCAGTGACAAACTAACATCAAAGGACAATCAAGTATTACTCAAAGATGGAGAATGTATTGCTTGGCAAGAATACATAGAGGGATGCACTTGGACATATCTGAAAAGGCCATATAATAGGGAAATATCTTGGTTTGCTGTCTTTAATACCATTTTCACAGTAGCAAAACACAAGTTTAGGCAACGGCCTCAGAGGAGCCTTGCATATTGTCACTGACAGTTCATCATACCCCTAAACAGTGGGGATATGATAAGAACCAGATGATTTAAATTTCTTAACCAAAACCAGCACTGCATATCATCTGGGAAATAACTGTGACTTAAAGTCTGTATCAGTGCCTTAGTCCAACAAGAGGTTAACAGCATTTTTCACTATCTAATCTTAATCTAGGTAACACCAAGTGCTTGAAAAATATGACTTCAGCAGTGTTTTACTGAATGAGGAGAAAGACTGGAACACTCAGAAATAGAGGAGCAATCAAAGGACATGATCTGCATTTGTATACACTTGGGTTTTTTCCATGTGATACTGTCAAATAGTTGGATTTTGTAGGGATAGAGCTGTTCCAAACAAAATTTTAAATTCCATTCCCCTTTGTGACTAATATTTATTTTCTTAAGGCTGAACTCCTCTTATATAGGTCTCAGGATATGAACAGGGGGCTTGATAGCTTTCATCTTTCTCCCTCTGTGTGCTGTGTGGGTGCAAAAGTGTACACACATGCTCTTAGGAGAAACATGGGTCTCATCAGGGATGCAGCTCCTGGATGGCCAGGCAGCTTCTGTGATTTAAGGATGTATGATACTTATTGCATTTTTTACATACTATTCCAGGTAGTTTAAATTATTTCTGTATACCGTGTGTTAGTGAAGAGGGTAGGGAACACCTATTATTCATTTAATAGTCTGAATATAACATGAATGCCAGACAACTCTTTAATAAATTCCGAAATTACTGTTAAACACTGAAGCTGGGCTTTTTTTCCCCTTTTTTTGGTGTGTGTTTTGTTTTGTTTTTGTTTGTTTGTTTGTTTGTTTGATTGTTTTTTTTTTTTTTTTTTTTTTAGAGTAAAACNNNNTTTTTTTTTTTTTTTTTTAAGAGTAAAATTGGATACTTAGCCCTTTTAGTTTTTCTTGATTATGTGAGATTATCTGTGTTTATATTATAAGAACTTTTTTGTTCAGCTCAAAGATTATAGGTTTTTTTTGTTTCTTTTGTAAGCATCTTCACCTGAGTGCCCTATTCATGGGCAGTTATTTCACTTTGTATGTGTATTTTGTGTCCAGAAGCACAAGACATTCCTCTTTCTCACTCGACAACTCTGGGAATCCTCATGCCCATTTCTTCTGGAGATGCTGTGTTGGGTGGTAGCTGCAGGATCACATCCGGGTTAAGTGTGTATCATAGTAATTAGGGAAAAAGAAAGAGATGATTTTTGACTGTTGTTAGCAGACCTTTTTTTTTTTTATACAGGTCATTGATAAGCAAATTGTTTGCAGGTGATATGTCTGCCATTGATGGTGCAGATGTCAGGACTTTGTGGGTTTTGTGTGGACAATAGCAGTGGATGTTTCTTGGGAAGCTCAGGCTGAGATCCACCTAGAACGGACAAAAGGAGGAAGGCAGATCTTCGAATACCTGCAGCAGAGCATAATGAGCTGTGATAGCTGTCTGCATTTCACTTCTTTGGCATACATTGGCATTTCGAGTAGCACCGATCTGGGGTACTTTTGTCAGAGAGAAAAGACTTTTCCTATTAAAGGAAGTTTTCATCATTGGCAGCTCTGTTCCTTGCAGCTTTAAAGGCACATACCCTACCTCTGCTCTTTTTCACTTTTTTTTTTTTTTTTTTTCTTTTCTTTTTCTTCTGTTTACACTTCATAGGAGGAATTGTAGGGCTTTAAAGGAGTACTGAAGGAGTGCTTATACTGCAGAACACTGCAATGATCTTGACTGTTATCAGAACTATTTTAAAGCAGATTCTTCACTTTAGTTCACTTTAAAAGTGGTTAGAAATTATAAATTAATTTTGAAAAATCTATGCTAAACAGCCAATTCTTAGCTAATAATGGTATATAAGCTTTGAAGCTGCAACAGACTTTCAACAAGATATCTTCAGATGTATAATGGCTTTTCAGACATTGCTAGTATTTCAGACTGAATCTTAACTGCATAATTCACAGGAGGGAAAACCACTCTACTTTCTTTAACATTAAATGAAATGAATTATGTTTATATAGTGGAAATGAATTATGTTTATTCCACTTGTTAAAAGAAAACTTGGAGCCTGTTCCAGCTTGAGATCACATGCTTTCTGGGAATATATAGGTCTTATAACTGATCTTGGAATGCAAATAACAGGCACATGGCTCTCCTCTGGGTGGGTGTACAATTTATTTCAGAAAAATGTGGGTCCTTAGAATGAATCTCTAGCTGTGCTTACTCTTGTAAGTTGTGATGAGGTAAGAGTACTTGGTTCACATGACTTTACCTTGCAACCTTTATTAATTATGTCTTTGGGCTTTCAGCCAATAGCAAATAACTAGGATAAGTACCTGTTCGGTTTGGAGATATTTGTTTCCTGGTAAACTAAAAGCACAGGCACACATTTTCTTTTTAGCAGGCCAAAAGTGCGAACACACATTTTCATTTTATTAAAAATACCCTTCAGAAATCAGTCAGCAGAAATAACTTCAATAAATTTATCCTCTTATCTCACATGTAAATGTTAAAAAGATTGTATCTGAAAATTTGGTCACTTGAATTTTGCATTTACCCATGCAATTATTGTGTTGCAATTAAATAGGTTTTTTTCCATTTTAATAAAGGTAAGATAAACTAAGAGTGACAAATAATTGCTATACACTCATTAGACAAATCCAGTATCTTGTCACAGGCTACATTAATTTACCTTTTTTTCCCTGTCAGTAGATCCAGAACAAAATTACATCATTTTAAATGTTACAGCAACAAAAAACTTACTCATTTACCCATCCAAACTATATCTCAAAAGGTGTTGTGCAGAAGGAAGTGCTACATGTGTTTAAAATGCTGTTACAAGCCATGAAGCAAATTGAAAATGGAGTTTGGCCACATCATGGAATAATCTTTTTTTTTGGCATAGCTGTCAACCTCTGCTTGGCAAAAGTGCTAAGATAGGTCAACAAGATCAAAGTGAAGGTGCTTCTAGCAGAGATGTTTAAAGGAAGCTTGCCTTCTGCCTGCTTGGCTTATCTTTACCGTCATTCACAAGATTTTTTTCATTAATTAAAAAAGAATAATCTTTACAAATTGTGTTTGGTCCTCTTTTCAGTCTACCTTTTAATGTTCTGGTCCTGCTTCCCTCCCTTTCAATTTGATGCAGTTTTCCTTTGACCTCAGCAAGCTTTGGACCAGCTCCTAAATGTCTGTCAAAAGCATTGGCCGCCTTTGTGTCAAAAGGCCAAATAGACTCTACTCAAGTGACACTTGTGTATTTGCCTTTTAAATTTCAGTTTTTAAAAAAAAAAAAAAAAAAAAAAGGAGTCCTTGTGCACTTGGTTGGAAAGTCTGTGAACAGCAGTATGAGCAACCATTGCTGAGTAACAGCAACCATTGCTGCAGAGCAATGGGTGGACAGTCTGGTGTATCAGTGTGTGCTGATCCTGCACCTGACCCTTGCCACTAACTGAACTCTTCCTTTTAAAAGAAATAACTCTAACTGGTGTGTTTGCAGAGAGGAAAATCCTTTCTTTTTAACCCATTCTGCCCAAATGGAAGTACTAATTCTTCAAGGGCAGGTTTGGACTGTACCTTGATAAAAGCAATGATGGGAAGAGAGGGAAAGAAGATAAAATGGGTAGAGAGGTGTCCCACCTGATTTTTTTTTTCTTTTAAACAATATCTCCATAAAAGTTATGCCAATTTGGCATAGAATCTATGCTCACTTAAACAGATTTGACACTATCAATTTTCATTTAGTTACCACTAATTTACTCTGTCAGTGTATCTCAGAGTAATATTGGGCTTTTGGAATGAGTATAATACAATTACTCTGTCAATCTGAGTAAGCTAAGAATTGATCCATGAGATAATGACTCACTTCAGGGCAGGGAGACTCCTGTAGGACCATGGGAACAGCACTGGCAATGTTGCCATCCTTCAAATGCATGGAGCTAATGACTGTCAGGGGGTGCAAATACGTATAATAGTGAGATTACAGGCTTTCTGTTTTCAGGGGAACGGAGCTCAATGTGAGACTTGGGCCTTATCACTGAAAGACAGCTAATAAAAGATGTGGGCTCTCACTTCAGCTAACCTTCTGCCGGACTGATTACTCAGTGTCGTAGATGACACTAGGGGGTGAACTGCAATGCTCTTGAAGGATTTTATAGAACTAAATGGTTTCCATAGCGGAAAATTCTGTCATTATTAATGGTTAGCATATGTAATGCATTCCCAACTTCTTAAAGCATACTGAATAGTTAACCTCTTACCTTGATAAATCCCAATTAACACACATTTCACATCCTAATGTGCCAGACTCAGTCCTTTGCCACATAGACACAGACCGTTCAGTTTAGGATCTTGGTTATATATGATGAATTCAGTGTCTCCCTTGAACAGGTATATACTGAAACTGTTTACATCCCTAAATCATCATCCACATTCTCTTTTTTGCCTGTGATTAACAATATTCAAGACTGGTGTATTGCACTAGGTTTCAGATTTTGTGACAAAACCTTTACACAGCTTCACTGAAGATAAAATGATTTCAGTGTTAAGCTACCTCTGTCTTAAATAATCCCACAGTGTTGAAAGCTAAGGCTGATTCCTTTAACATGGGCTAACAATGATGCTGATCTTTTCTCTGTTGAAGGTGTATTGTCAAAGTCTTGCCTTCTATTTATTCCAAATACAGTCAGAAGTGCTGACCACCAGGTGTTGCTCCACATTGCAAGCCAAACTTTGAAGGAGAGCACTGCCTGGTCTCCACCAGCCACAGCCATTAACCATGTGCTGTTGCATGCTTCTGTGGGCTATTCAATTTCCTCCAGCAAAACCATATCATACTTGAGGGACAACATCTGTCTAAATGATTAAATCATTTCTGGCCCTATAGATCTGTTTCTGAGGTTTATGTGCACAAATGAAAATTAAATGCTGGATACATGCATGACTGAGTTATTTGAGGCAGGTACTGCTGAACATTTAGTTAGTCCTAGAAGACCTGAGTGTTTCTGAGTCCATCAGCGCTGTTTCTCTATAAAGTCTTTTATAAGTGCTAATCACTGGCATTAATGATAGCATTGCCTGGGTCTATGCCTGGCATTTGAGAACTCCAGCCCTTCCTGTAGAGTCCTGTAGAGTTTCTTTAAGTTAGCAAATAGTAGGGATAAAACAGTTGGGGAATCTTTGTCCAGAAAGTCTTATAGAAAATCTTTGGGTTGAGAAAATGTAATAATAGATCCAGTTCCACATAGCGAGTGCATGAAAGTCATTATGTTGAATGTGTTTTTATCATGTTGATTCACTATGTTGTGATTCTTTTTTTCCTCAAGAGCATCTTGGAGTGCACTTTTGAATATGCTCTTTCATAATTTCTAACACAGCAACAAAACTTGAAAGCACAATTTCTAATTCTACAATACTGTACTTCTTCCTTTTAATCAGGAAAAATCCTTTACCTCACTGTTGTCCAAAATGTTGTTTTGTAGTAGTCATCACTAATCTCAAATGCAGACAGAGTATGATACTCAAAGGATGAAAGCAAATTCATTTAGCAAGTCCCACTACAAGAACCAACTGCCAATCAGTAGTTATGTCAGAGAATAACAGATTTATTCAGTGTTTTCAATGACCAAGATGATACTCAGTAAAAAGAACTGTTAAACTAGCACAAAGATCTGTTGTACTTAAAATTTTTTTTCCTGATTTTTTTTCCCTTCTCCCTCTCTCCAGAGCTCCAGAACAGCTCGCTCAGAGGAAGACCGAGACTCACTGTGGGATGCTTGGGGCTCGTGGAGTGAATGTTCACGCACTTGTGGAGGAGGGGCTTCGTATTCATTGAGACGCTGCCTGAGCAGCAAGTAAGTGGGTTAATGCTTTTAACTTTACCAATGGGAAAATTCAACCTACTCCTCAGTCTCAGAAGAAGAAATCAGTAGAGGTCTTGAACTACACTGAAATTTCCAACTTGGTGTCAAAAAATTATGGTGGTGTGTTTTTTAATTCAGGCAAGCTGCCACATGTTTGATAAGGCACCCTTTTAAAATATAGTGAGAACCTGTGGAGATATAAAAGTTGCCTGGATGGCTTTCAAGGCCGCCAGCTACTGAAAAGTGAAACCTCCCTACACTTTCACTGTTTCACCACTAAGACTTTTCACACACTTGTACCAGAGTACAGCTAATTTACTAGGTTTAGTGTCCCACAATCTCAGCCTCACTGAGAGTATAAAAGTATCACATTCACTCAATGTGGCATCCTGAACTACATAAGAAAGAATGATAATTCTGCTGAAGCTATCTTATGAATTAAATTTCAGGTAGGTACTCTTCAGTACCAGCAAAACCTCCTCAATAGCCAGAAGTTGAATGGCTCAGTGCAAAGGTGAAATCTTAGTACCCAATCAGGCACCTGAGATTTTATTCCTTTGCAGTTACTAGCTTGCAGTGGAACATGCACAAGACATTTGACATCACTTCCACTCTATAGTATATGTAAGTTTACCTGCAAAATATTTCTAGCAAATTCTGTTTCTCTCCACTTTAGGAAATGGTTTACCTGCAGTAAATATGGTGTATGTGATAAATATTAACAGAGTTCTGATAAAAGATATGAAGGAAAACTCCAGATCCAAATATTGTGGCTTACTGCCATCTCTGATACCTTATATATAACAGTATTAAAAGTAACACGATTTTCCATCCTGCATATGTTTCCTTTGTTTTTTATTTCATGTGCTTATAAAACTGATGTTAATAAAACAAACTGTGGCAATACACTCCAAATTGTTTCCAACATCTGACATTTTAGTACATGATAATGTTTAGTGAGGACAAGAAACAGCACAAGGCATTGATCCATAAGATCAGAATAGAGTACTGTGTACTTTAGCTTTATCTATTGACAGTTTGGTCTCCTAGTTCCAGCAGTTATTGAGTTGACAGTGTGCAAAAGTCTCCTGGAAGAGTAAAAGGTAAACAAAAGGTAAACATGAGCAATGCTGCCTGCCTTAAAAAACTGACTGCAAACTTTGGCCCATTCAGATACAGAAGGCCTCTGTTTCCAGGGTAGGATGCAGAAGTTTATGTGCACAATTTTAATAAAGTGCATTTGCTTTTAATCACAAGAAATCATAAATAGTAAAATTTATTTACTATTTATTTACTGGAATTAACACGGTATGAAATGGGTGATAGGTTTTCCTTTCTCCTGGAGTGTGTGCAATTGCTAATTAAATAAAGGCTTTAAACGATCTATTTTTGTGCTAGGCAAGCATTTTAAGTCACCGAGAAAACAACAGAGAGGGAGCTGGTGAAAGAAACTCATCCAGACCTTGAAGGTTTGGAAGTAAGCCTGTGTGCATGAGTATTTCAACCTGGCAAGGCTAGAACAAAATGTCAACCTATCTGGGACAATTCTTGATTGGTACAGTTTATCTCACATGTTTGCAGTGTATAACTTCATGGCAGCATGAAGGAAGATACTAGATACTCCTGGCAAATGAAAACTGGCAGCATATTTAGATGCTTTGGAACAAATAAATCCTAAATATTTCTGATCCTGGGAGGAATGTTCATAATGCCTTATGTCTTTTAATTCTGTATGAAGTGACTTTCCGAGCATTAAATGAAAAGAGAGAGCCCAGTGGATCTGCTCTGAAAAAATACAAAGACTAATTGCCCATTCCTATACACCATTAGTATACACAGCTAAATAAAGGAACCTAGTTTTCTTTCCAACATTTGTTTGCCAAAATTATGTTAGTACTTGTGTTGTTTGTTTTGGGAACATGTTTTGTGTTAGGCCTTCGCAGCTGTGATGAAAGAATGGAAAGTGTTAGTGAGAAATTCTATTTTCTAGTGTTTTAAATGGCAAACATTTCAGGGTAAGGGCTGTTTAACAGCACATCTCATTAGAACAACCGGTCCTGATTACGCTATGGTCATTTAGTATGATAACGATATAAATTAATATGCCAATCACACAAACAGACAGGAGTTGTCAGCCCAAATCAACCATGCTTCCTGGTATCCCACACTGACAGCCAACAGCATTGGGTCAATCTGGTAGCAGAATTAACCCCACAAAAGTAACATTTTACTAATTAGCAAATTAATTAATTAGGCTAAACCTCAAAGCATGACACTTTTCTTGCTCTTTGTTGGCATGCAGTCTTTATGACTTCAGACATTCTTGTTATTTACACGAAAGGACAAACCACCTTTAAATGTTGTTTGCCTCAATTCACTTGAAAGCAAACCTCACAGGCTAGCTACATACCAGGTAAAGATGTATTTCTTTTTATCATTCCAGAGCATTTAAGTTTTTATCATTCCTTCATTTTCAGTATCTTTTTTTTCTTTTATTTTTTTTAAATTTGGATACAGAACTTGGAAGAGAAACTCTTTACCTGTCTCATTTCTATCATGAACTGTCATGCAGCACTACTTGTGAAAACCTGTAGAGAGGAGAACGAGAGACCACTCCTGTTTTTCTTGAAGGCCAAACTAGCAACAGTTATGCTTCTACATAGAACCAAGTTTTATTAGTTATTGGGTATCTTGTGTATAGGGAGACTGGAAATACATAGGCAGAGCAGGTGGAGAGACATCTTCCTTGAAATATTTGTTGCAGTCTGGCTATTGCACAGCAGAGCCAGAGTTTGTGACTGAGCACAGTGATTGATAGTATTCACATACTTTCGATCCAGGTATGCATGTTGGTACAAGCAAACTCAGAGTAATAAATGGCTGAATGTTCATTAGATATCTGAAATTCATTTGCTTTCTTTAATTTCCTTATCACATTGTAAAACAAATTATAAATTCTCCTATGTTAAGTTTACCCATCCTTATTCTAAAAATATTCTGCCTGTTCTAGAATTATACTTTACATATGAACAAGTAATCCAATTACATCAATAGTCTTTTACTGTTGCTAGGGTTAGTGGGAAGATAATTGGGACTTTTTTTCCTCCCATCTTTCAAACTCATCATCACTTTCTAGTAAAGTAGAGCAGGATGTCCTAGAGTTTTGGGAATGATTTTAGCAGATAATAGGTAAGCAGGGGCTTTTCAGTCTGCTTAGAAACCTGTTAGTGTTGCTGCTGTTTCTGGCTAGAGCGTGAACTGTTTGTGCAAGAGTATAGCAGAGTGCTAACTTGGTTATAGATCCTATGGATACTGAATCTGGGTTAAGGCATCAAAATTTGACGTCATCACTCTTAACTCTGGGAAATCATATATAAACTGCTGAATAGAGTGGAGATTTTCCACCATAAGACACAGGATGTATCTTTAATAGAAGAAGAAAGTCAACATTAACATCTTCCTGACAAGTTTCTCTCAGTAATATAAGTGACAGAGATTTAAAACAAAAAAATAAAAAAAAAAAAAAAAAAAGAAAACAAAAAAAGAGGGAACACACATGAGAGAGTTGCAATGCTAGCTTTGTTTAGATGCTTCCTACCAGCTCTGTTACTTGCTGGATTATATTTTTCCCCTTTTCAACTATGTTCCTTCCTTTCTTGAGTTGATGGCTGCCTTTCGGTAATGCAAGTGAACCACCAGTAAGAAATACTTTTCCACCAGCTTTGCTTGCTGAACTTGCTGAAGTAAACGATTCACTGGTTTTGTTTTTCAGCCCTCTGCCACTGCATTCTGCAGTATGGAAACAATAGGACTGCATGAAGGACTCTCAGTTTTATGGCAATTTGTCTCTGTTGATCAGTAAAATAGCCACTGAGAGGTACCTTTGGAGATTAGGTTTAATAAACTAACTAAATTAGCTAAAACTTGGTCTGTTTTATGCTGTGTGACATTTTTCATGAGACAGAAGAAGCCCAAAATAAATCTGATTTATTTCATTAATGGGTAATGTTTTCTCATTTTGGTCATAGAGATTAGCAGTTCAGAAATCCAGCATCAAATGAGTTGGTGCCTGTTAGATGATAGTGGAACAGATGAGTGTTATACATATTAGTTTAAAGTTAAATAATCAAATAAGAACCCATTACAATAACACTGACTAGCACTGAGAAAAGGATACATCAGATACTACATATTGTAAGAACAGTGTTTAAAATTTCAGCTGTATTTGATACCAAAACATCGTCTACTCTTGTGTTGCTCCTTCACAACTGAATTTAGAATTTAGTCAAAGCATGATGCTGTGGCCCCTGGTTTCCAGTTATAGTCACAAAATTATCTATCTCAGGGGCTTAGATTGTGAGAGAATCTAAAGTTATTCACACCTAACTTTGATGAAAGGTCCTTTAAACTTTCTGAGTGAAAATTAGAATGTAACAGTTATTCTCATTTTTGCTTCTTTGTCAGATAGAAGCTTCTTTATCAGATAGAAGCTAGAGTGTGAGGAGTTACTGCTAAAAAATAGCCATGAGCAGGTTGAAAGCTTATAGCTAGGAATTAGGGATCGGAACAACCAAGGGAACCTTGTGATGGGAGTCTACCACAGGCCACCTGACCAGGAGGAGCCTGTCGATGATGCCTTCTTACTCCAACTTGAGGAGGCATCTTGGTCATAGGCTCTCGTCCTGCTGGGAGATTTTAACCACCCTGACATCTGTTGGAAAATCCAAACAGCTGGCTGCAGGAGACAAGGAATCTAGAGTGTCTAGATGACAGCTTCCTGAGACAGGAAATTA
>VZRU01013341.1:8889-21292 GCA_013398155.1 Pedionomus torquatus
GCAACTTGATCCGCCAGCTCCCTCAGGATCTGTGGATGGATTTCATCAGGTCCCATGGACTTATTCACCTTCAGGTTCCTCAGGTGGTCTCGAACCTGATCTCCTACTGGGGGCAGTTCTCCATTCTCAGAGCCCCTGCTTTTGCCTTCCATGACTTGAGCAGTGCAGCTAGAGCCCTTGCTAGTGAAGACTGAGGCAAAGAAGTCATTCAGTACCTCAACCTTTTTCATGTCCTCAGTGGCCAGGTCTCCCGTTTCCTTCCGGCAAGGGCCTACTAGTCTTGCCTTTTTCCCTGTCATATCTATAGAAGTTTTTCCTATTGTTTTTGATGTCCTTGGACAGATTTAGTTCTCTCTGGGCTTCCGCCCACCTGATGAGGTTCCTGGTCACTCGGACAGTTTCTCTATACTCCTCCCAGTTCACCTGTCCTTGCTTCCACCCTCTATAGGACTCCTTCTTGATTTTGAGCCTATCTAACACTTCCTTATTCACCCACATAGGCTTTCTGGCTGTTTTGCCCAACGTCTTTTTTGGGATGCACCTCTCCCCAGCTTGGAGGAGGTGATCCTTAAACACTAGACAGCTTTCCTGGGCCCCTCTCCCCTCCAGCTCTTTTTCCCACACTACCGTGCCAATGAGATCTCTCAGGAGTCAAAAGTCTGCTCTCCTGAAATCCAGGGTAGCAAGCTTGTTGCCCACCCTCCTCACTGCCCTAAGAATGTTGAATTCTATCATTTCATGGTCACTAATTTATTTATTCAAATAAAGCTTTTTGACATGTTCAGAATCTTTCAAATACATTTCTGGTAGAGAAATTTCTTTATTATTATATTCATAATGTAAATAAATGCTTGTTTTCCTGTTATCCCATTTGATTTAACAGTATCATAACAATATGCAGGATTTTACTGAAAATTTCTAACTAGGAAAGGGAGTGTTCTCCTGGATAGGGAAAGTATTCATCGGTTTAACTGACCAACTAACCATTTGGCTGGGAAGAAAATTGATTCTTAAATGTAAATCCTTTGTTCACCTTCTCTGCAAATACATTTTGCTCATAATGAAAATATCAACAAGGAAAATGAGTCTGCATAGACTTGTAGCCATCAAATGGCTGTGAACAGATCTAAACTGGGAATGCTAAAAGGAGCTAGCAAGTAGTTACTAATCATCTTCTATAGAAACATCATAATCTCTCCAAATTATTTCCTGTGTTGTCCCTGAGCATTAACACATTCAAGTTCTGCTTAGCTACATGTCAGCATTTTCACCTGCCATAATGCTCTTTTAATGTCAGTGGTACCATCATCAAACTGGGATGCAAAGACTGAAACAAGCTCCTTTGGCCTGGATATCTGTGCTTGCAAACCACATCAATCCATCTGGAAGCAATCCAGCTGACTGCAATAATTTCCAGAATCAAAGAAGTCACAACTCACAACAAAAGGCAATTCACAACAAAGTTCACTTTTATCAGAGAAGACCTCCAAGCTCATGCAGCCAGTAGTATCCTTTCAATTCACAAGTTACACTTGAATACGTTGGCAAATTTTTAAGCTAGTTTGTTTATAGATGCTTGCAACCCTATTTTTGGGAAAGTTTTTGTTTTGCTCCAGGAAATATTTGAGTCACTAACTGTTCTTTAACTAGCTACAAATACAAGTGCCAGACCAGTCTACATATATGCCTAAGGTAATATGCTTTGGAAAATTACTATGTTAATTTCAGCTATGGAGTAAGGAAAAAAACCCAACACCTAAGAACAAAAAAACATGAGAGGCAGAAATACAGATGCAATCTGTATGGCATTAACAAAAATATAACCTATATTTGCAACATGATAGAGCTCCACCAAAATCTATGCAATTTGGGATAATGCATTCATAATCAGAGGCATCATTACAGACCAGGAAAATGGTAGATCTTCTTGTTTCTGACCTCAGTGAGACATCTAGAATAATGTCTGTGGATATGACTCCACAGTACTATGATAGAAACACTGAAGTGTATTATTAAGCAGATATTCTACTTTCAAGGGATGCTTGGCATCTCATTCATATGAGCCTGAATTTACTGGTTTCATTGTGATTTCCTACAAAAATGTGGCCTATGTAATCTCACTTCTGGACATCCATCCATCTTCATAATGTTTGAACCCATTGTCCTGATTTAATAAAACTCTAAATGGTTCAAAGTTTTTAACTTTGTATGGAGTTAGTGAACACCAGGGGCCAGGGTAAAGTTTAATACCACCACTGAAGGAAGTGCTGCAGTATAAATGAGATAGTTATCTCTTTTGTCTGAATTTGCTAACAACATTTCTATCTGCTTGAAGGATTATTTTGCCAACACACATGAAAACATTTAATTGAAACTTCAGTATTTCAGTTCAAATCTCATTCCCATATCCCCAAAGGAAACTCCTCTAGCTGCAGAACTTAGTGTTGTATATTCATCAATGTTAAAGCATAATAATTAATTTATATATTAATAGTTGTTAGCCATGACATTATATACAATTAAGACTAATGTTGCCTAACATAATTTTTCAGTTTGTCTTATTTACAGAAATGTATGAATTGTACTGTCTTGAAAGAATACAAGATGTTGAAAAGACAGACTTAAATCTAGGTTCTGCTTGCTCTACTGTAACAACAAACATTTATTTTATTATATTGTCTGTAGCACCTAGAGCCTTCACCTGTGGTATGAACCATACATTGTGGTATGAACTGTACAAATTCATGGCAAATATAGAACTTACTATTTCATTAAAGTGCAAAAAAGTAACAACGACATTTGGATAAAATGGAAAATTCAGTCAGTATCATCACCACACCTGAATTGAGCCATAGACTTTAGCTGAGAAAACAGTTATCTCTTCTTCAAATCATCTTCTATCAAATGGTTTCAGAGAGACTTTCAAATTCTCAAACACCAACTACATGCACTGTGATTCATCTGCTTTCTCTTTTCCATAACCATCTGAACAGAAAGACCTGTTTCACAGGCAGGGAATATCAATCATGGTATTTTTCCTTTGGTGAATGAGCAAACATTAGGAAGGGTAGGACAGTCAAAGTGATTTAATACATTCAAATTTCGAAACAAGCAGATTTATTGCTCAGAACACAAAAATACAGATGCAATTTGAGCTGGATAAAAGTTTGACACCTCTGTAATAGCAAAGTAGAGCTGTGGGTATGGGGAACCAGGGCCCTGCCCAGATGTCTCTTTCTCTGACACCGCTCTTTGCTTTACAGAATCACAGGGTAACTGAAGTTGAAAAGGACCTCTGGAGGTCATCTGGTCCCACCATCCCTGCCCAAGCAGGACCACCTACAGCTGGTTGTCCAGGGTGTTGTCCAGACAGCTTTGGAATATCTCCAGGGATGGAGACTTTGCAACCTCTGGACAGTCTGTGCCAGTGCTTGGTCATTCTCTCCATAATAAAATGTTTTCTGATGTACAAGAGGAACCTCCTGTATTTCAGTTTGTGCCTGTTGCCTCTGGTCCTGCCACCTTTCTTTGTACCTTCCCTTCAGGTACATATATACATTGATGAGTTCACCTCCAAACCATCTCATGTCCAGGCTGAACAGACCAAGCTCTCTCAGCTTCTCCTCACAGCTTTAGTCCCTTCATAATCTTTATGGTCTTTCATTGGACTCTCTCAAATATGTTCACATCTCTCTTCCACCAGGGAGACCAGAACTGGACACGGTACTCCAGTTATGGCTTCATCAGGGATGAGTAGAGGGAAAGGATCACCTCCTACAACCTGCTGGTAATACTACAAAATGCTGGTAATACAGTGCAGTCCAGATACCATTAGCCTTTTTTGTTGCGAGGCCACATTTCTGGCTCATGTTCAACCTGATGTCCATCATGAGCTCCCAGGGCCCTTTCTGTCAAGCTGCTTTCCAGATGGGTGACCCCCAGCATATATGGGTGCACAGACAGCCCCTGTAAGCTGGTTTGGACCACACCAGCCTAGATAAACATTTGAACCATTTTCAGTAGCCCTTGACTCACAAGACTATATATAAAGGGGAATTTTCTGATTATGTTGTTTAAAGTCAGGCTTCAGCCAATAGCTCTGCAGAGAAGGTGTCTCTGCATCTGCACCAAAGGATTCACCAAAGGTAGACACCAGGGGCCTCAGCTGTCTCAGCACTGACAATGTTTCAGAAACCTCACCCTCCATTTGCCAATGACATGTAGGCAGTTCAAGAAGCCATAGAAGCCAAAACGGTTTTCCTGAGCACAAAGAATGGTTGTCACTGAGGATAAGACTTTCATGGAGTGACTCCTGTTTCAGAAGACCGAAACTGGCATCCCACAGTTTGATACAAAGCTCTCAACTGCATGCAGCAGGATTTAAAATGCCAACCAACAATTAAAGAAACAAGGTAGATAATATACCATATTTCCTTTTAGGAGTCTTCAGAACTACTGGTCATTTTGTGGTAATATTCTCTAGAGATAAAATTATTGCAACATACCAGGAATTAAATCTTTAAACCACAGTACAATGAAATTATCTGATCACTGCAATTCTGAACTTGAAGAGCATTAAAAAAATAAATAGAGAAAATTTTCTTTCATTAGGCCCAGTAAAAAGTTAAAATTATTGTGAAAAGTGTTCTTATTGTGGATTAGACAAACTGGTGGGTTATAGTCTGAGAAATGTTACTTTCTTAATCCATATATTCATTGAAGTCTCTGTTAGGTAGAAATTGAACAAGCTGAAGTGTTGCAACCAGAAGCTAAATCAGTGTTCCAAAAAAGGATAACAAGAACTATAGTTTACAGATTCCAAGCTCATAGCCTGCTGTCTGTTACTAATGTTAAACAAGAGGATCTTCAGTGTCACCCACATTTGTAGCAATGTAATTTGGTGCAAAATGTGGATGGATAGTCATGTGCTGTTTAGTATAACGTCAAAATTCACAGTCCATGAGTTATACAAACACAAACAACATGGATTCATGAAATTGTTAGAGTTGGAAGGAGATCATCTAGGCCAACGCCCGTGTTAAAGCAGGATTACCTAGAAGACATTACTCAGGATGGCATTGAATTGGGTATTCAGGGTCTCCAGAGAAGGGGACTCCACAACCTCCCTGGGCAGCCTATTCCAGTGCTCTGTCACCCTCACCATAAAAAAAGCATTTGAATGGAACTTCCTCTGTTCCAACTTGTGCCCATTGCCCCTCATCCTGTCACTGGGAACCACTGAAAAGAGTCCAGCTCCATCCTCCTTCAACCCACTTTTTTGATACTTGTAAGCATGAATACATGCCTTCTCTTCTCCAGGCTAAAGAGTCACAGCTCTCTCAGCCTTTGCTATTTATCCCCTCATCGATCCCTGCAGCTGGTGGGATAGAGGAGAACACTACTTGTGCTCTACAAGGAAGAGACAGGAGATTAACTCCTTGCTCTAACCCATATGATCATGGGTTGATCTAGAGGATACCAGGCATCCTGACAACAGCTGGGGAAAGCCTAACCTGAAGGGGAAGAAGGATTCTGGGACAAGAGTTAGAAGGGCCTATTGAAAGGGTTTTAAGCTAGGGGATGGGGATGAAACCAAGATTACTAAAGTGGAGCTTGAGAATGGCAGGCCAGTGCCTGTGGTTAAAATTACTAGCAAGGTCCTCTAGTCTGTTGTCTCAGTGGAGCTGGGGAACGGTGATCCATGTCGTAGCAAAAACATGAGGCGTAGTGATAGGCTGGCAACTACAGAAGAGTCTGAGCACAGTCAGTTGGGAATGTGAATGCACACACACACATAGCATGAGCAACAAACAAGAGGAGCTGGAGGCCATTGTACAGCAGGAAAAATATGATATAGTTGCCATCACACTAATGTGGTGGGAAGGCTCACAAAACTGGAGTGCTGTGATTGACAGCTACCAACTTTTCAGAAGGGATAGGCAAGGAAGGAGAGTCAGTGTGGTGGCCCTCTATGTTAGGGATGAATTTGAATGCCTGGAGCTTAACAATGTGAATGTTTGTGTTGAGCGTTTATGGGTAAGAATCAAGGGGAAGACCAATAAGGTGGACATATTGGTGTGTGTTTGTTACAGACTCCCCAACCAGGATGTAGAGGTTGATGAAATATTCTATAAACAGCTGGTAGTGGTCTTGCAATCACTTGCCCTTGTTCTCTTGGGGGAATTCAACTTCCCAGATATCTGCTGGAAATATAACACAGGAGAGAGGGAAGAGTTCCAGAGGTTCTTGGAGTGTGTGGAAGACAACGTCCTAACATAGCTGATGAGGGAACCAACCAGGGAAAGTGCCCTACTTGACCTACAGTTTGTTATCAGAGAAGGACTAGTGGAGGATGGAGATATCAAGACGTAGTGAAGCTGTGCAGGGGGAAAATTAGAAGGGCCAAAGCTCAAGCAGAGCTGAACTTGGCCACTATGGTTAAAGACAACAAGAATTTTTTTCAGTATATCAACAGAAAAAGGAAGACTAAGGAAAATGCAGGCCCACTGATGGATGAGGTGGGTGCCTTAGTGGTGGAAGACACAGAGAAGGTAGAGTTACTGAATGCCTTCTTTGCTTTGGTCTTTACTGCTAAAACTGTCCCTCATGAATCCCAGACCCTGGAGACAAGGGGGAAGGTCCGAAGAGAGGAAAACTTTCCCTTCATACAGGAGGACTGTCTTAGAAATTGCTTGGCCAAACTGGACACTCCAGAAGGCTGTGCTGCCATCCAGCATGACCTGGACAGGCTGGAGAGCTGGGCAGAGAAGAACCCAATGAGGTTCAACAAGAGCAAGTGTAGGGTCCTGCACCTGGGGAGGAAGAATGCCAGACACCACTGTAAGTTAGAGGTAGACCTGCTGGAAAGCACTTCTGAGGAGAAGGATCTGGGGGTCCTGGTAGATAGTAAACTACCCACAAGCCAGAAATGTGCCTTTGTCACCAAGAGGGCCAAAGGAATCCTGGGCTGCATAGGGAAGAGTGTGCCTAGGAGGTCATTCTCTCACTCTACTCTAGGCTGTTGAGGCCACAACTGGACCCAGTTCTGGGCTCCCTAGTCCCAGAGAGACAAGGACCTACTAGAGAGAGTCTAGAGTTGGGCAACAAAGATGATTAAGGAGATTCCTTCCAACTCTAGAAGTTCCTTTCAACTCTGACAATTCTGTGATTCAGTGATTCTATGTTTTGCCAGATTATATTAAAGATATTTTGGAGGACCCAGGTTCATTGTGATTTGCAGATCCAGACTGTTCAGTTGTGTGTAAGCAAAGAAATTTCACATTAAAGAAGCAGACAGTGAGACTTGTTAATTGCTACCCAGGCTCAGAGGTGCCCTGGAGAATATTCTCATAGAGTCTCCTTTTAACTCTTCCATCTGGGAAATTCAGTTTACCCTTTTCATGGGAAAAAGAAATCTGGCACCTAGAGCGTGAAGATCTCATCTATTTTACGGCTTTAAGCAAAGTTTCTAAAGCACCAGGTACCTTCACTCATTTTTTAAATGAAAAAGATATTCCTGACCTCCCCTGTGGGGAACAATTTATCCACAATGAAAATTTGTGTTTGGTCTGTGTTATTCAGACATGCAATTTTCATATTATTTCCATATTTGTTTTATGCAGAGGTTCATGTATTAGCACTCCGCTCAGAATTTGCAGGCCTTTTCTGTATGATCACTGAGTACATATATTATCAGGTTGTTTTCAGAAGTATCATAACAATTTCCTCATGAAATATAGAAACAACATTGAAATTAGAAGTCTGAGGAGGGATTGCATAATTAAAATGTCAGTAATGACTTATTTTTCAGTAAAAGAACATAAATCTCTGTTTTTACAGATGTATTTCACTGGTAGCTAGTTTTCCCAGGAGTAACTGGATAATTAGAAAGCTTTGCTGCATACATAGAAAAATATCTTTTGTAGGGAAATTTCCTCAACAAGATTTATTTTAATAAAAGGATCAGACTGAAAATAAACACTTTCATTTTATGGCACAGGTACTACCAGTGACATATTACTGCAGTGAACTCTCTGATTTCTTTTTATTCTAGCATCATATTTCACTTACCCCTTCTGTTTCGAAGGTACAGTACTGTAATGTTGATAAGTAAAAGAAATATTGCTCATTGTTTATTACTACTCAGTAATTTGGACTTTTTAATTACATTTAGATGGACTTAAATTATGAACATGGATAAAGTGAAATTCAGAGAGATATTTCATATAGAGGGAATGCAGGTGTAGAATTTTACCAGCCAGATACCCTCAGACATATACTTTTTCTGCCTGTTTTCCCAGTTTGGCCTTCTCTAAAGAAATTCTTGTCAGCAAGCCATAGAAACACATTGGGACAATGCTGTACTCAAGTCAATAGCCCTAGGAAGAGGCACCCAGTATGAGCTCCTCTAAAATCAATAAGATGAAAGCACTATGTCAGTTCTAGGGCTTCATCAAATCTCTTTCAACTGATGGAGAGGAATTACTTTCTCCTTGTAATTGCATCCATTGGGCACCACTATTATCTCTTGTTCTAGCTATATCATCTTTTCCAGTGGTATGCCTTTTATGCTTTTCTTATTCAGATATAAAATACACTGTATTATTACACTGATATGTATAAAATACACTGAGAGTGTACTTTATCCCAAGAGTGAGTTTTAATGTGTTTTTTTTTCCAATAGCTAGCTGATGACAAGCTATTTTGAAACTGAAGAACACACTTCAGATGAAGTTGTTGAGGACTGTAGCTAAGGTACCCTACTGAAGGTATCATACTGGGGCTGTGCTGGAAATTCTGCATAAGTTCAACTTGTTTACAGATCTTCCTGATAGGCCAGACTGAACAACATTAGTGTTGAATGCTGTCCTCTGCCTCTTGCCTCATCTTCTGATATATTCCCTTTCTTGAAGGCTTGCAAAAGTCTGTCCCTGGGGGACAGGTGTTCCAGGACTTGGCTTCAGATACAGTTATCATGAACAGTGAGGATGAGCCCCATCATTCTTCTTGACTGCAGCCTCTACTGGGTCAAATAGTGGGGTTACCCTATTAAACAGGGATGTCAGGGAGACAGACTTGTCTACCACAAAATACTGTAATTTCTCACTGAATTTGAAGCATTAGCCTTATTGCTAAATACCAGTTTTAGTCTTGCCTAATATAGAAATTAACTTTTCACATCAACTTTAGGAGCTAAGACTAATAAAGGATGATGCTGTTCACTTACTAAGTGGTATAGAATGCAAAGCATCCTCAGATAAGTACCTGTACTGCCTGATTTCTCACTTCCAGATTCAGCAAAAATCAAGCATGAAAGATTTCCATCCCCAGAAAGGCACTTTTATTCAAACTTGTAAATGAGTGACAACTTCGGGTAAAACTGGGGTCTCTTTGTAACATCAATTTCTACCACTGACTACTATATAATTATAATATCATAAATTACAGATCTAGTTATGGAACACCTAATGCTTTTAAGGCTGTATTCTGTCAATCAGCCTAACACAGTTGTGTAATGTAGCATGGTTTAAACTTCTGAGATTTATTATCAATTAACATATGCTTTTATTTCTCTTATTATTCTTATTATTCTCTTATTATTCTTAATGGATTCCCTGAACAGAATACCCATGATACATCACACCTTTTCTTTATTATTTTTCCTTACATTTTAAGAAAAAAACCCTACAACTTTAATTTGATACAGAAATTCATTATTTTATGTATTTAACAGATTTGTGCTTAATGTGTTCATAAAGAGTCATTTTAGCCATCGGGTATATTCCAAAGAATAGATGGAATTTTGGGACATTGGCATTGAAGGAAGAATGTTTTACGGGAGGGAATGGCTTGTTAGGAGGTACATCTGGGATCATACTTTAAAGCAAGGGTCTGTCTCTGAAGTATTGGCTTGAAAAGAATGAGCTGATTACTGAGGACCAGGTACAGAGGGAGCAAGTTTGCAGGAGAAGACTGTTATTAGTTTTGAAATGAAGAACTATGATTTCAGTAGAAATAAATATCACTGTACAGAGTAATTGTCTGGGTTAAAAAAAAAAAAAAATTATGCCAGCTTCTGTGAATGTAAGACCAATCTCACCTTTCAAAGCAAGGAGAACTGTAAGTTTTAATCTTTCTGATTTTTGCTTTTTCACTTTAGAAAAACATAGGTGTTGACTCACCAGATGGATACCTATACAATATAGACACTTTTAACAAAGAAGTTGGAAGAATAATGAAAGGTAAAGCTAAATCTTGTGAGGCAAAAATCAGTGAGCTGGAAGGAGGAAACCTTCAGAAATCCTCAGAGAATCATGAAATCACAGTATCATGAAATTGTCAGAGGTGGAAGGAACCTCTAGAGATCATCTAGTCCAACTCCCCTGCTAAAGCAGGATTGCCTAGAGCACGTTACTCAGGACTGCATCCAGGTAGGTCTTGAAGGTCTCTAGAGAAGGGGACTCCACAAGCTCCCTGGTTAACCTGTTCCAGTGCTCTGTCACCCTCATGACAGGTTGTCAGGAAAAAGCTGTAGCAACATTCAAATCTGAAAACCTTGACCAAAGAGGCTGCAGGAGAGGCAATTGTCTCTGACAAGAATTCAGAAACACTGGGATACAGTATTCTTTAGGCTTATCCTGAATTGGTATTGTCATCTTAAGAAAAGAAAAAAATAAGGATGCCAAAAACCATCAGAACAGGCATAAAAAAAATCTCTGAAACATAACTGGAAAATAAGCACAGCACCTACTAAAACTTGAAATGAGTCCAAGTGCTAAGACTCACACTGGAGTTATATGAGTAACACAGCTTATCCAGACACTTCCAAGCAGTACAGAAACGCATAGTTGTAATTAACCAGAGTTATGCTGTTCTTTCTTAGTTGTGTCAGTCCTGTCTGCCTGGATTTGTACTGTAATATTGCCCCCTATTTACACCCGATCGTGGTTATATAATTGTCCTCTCCAGTGCAAATTATGATTTCAGGGGATAGTGTACATCTTGACTGTATATGGAATGTTTAAATCTCAATGAATGATATGCTGTTCATATTTCTGAAGCTAAAATTGAGACCAGCTAACTAAAAATAAAAAGGGAATGTGAAAAATATTTTTCTCATCCTGCTCTTTCCTCCTGGATTTTCCTTATTCATGAAGTAAGTTAAAACTCTGCTTCAGTTCCAGTATTCTTTTTGTTTCTTTCTCAGTTTTTAATTATTTTATCTTAAAACTGTGAAGAAATTAGTTTATAAGGGCTCCTGTAAACAGGCTTCCCAATTTTTACTCATATGAGTACACTCTTGGTAATTTTACTTTGGTTTTTGTTTTTAAAAAAAATAAACTATAAAAATACAGAAAAATTTAGCTTTCACTAGTCACTAATTTCACAAATTTGGTTTACTTTCCATCTTTAAAAGCCACACAGCAATTTGCATATGATACATCACTACAGTGACAGACTAAATGAACAACACTTGATTCATGACAACATTCAACCAAAGCTTCCCATGAACAACTGAAGTTGTTTGGCCAAAAGTCTTCAGGTTGTAAGAAATTATTTTACCTTATTAATTAAGACCCAGATCATTACAATGGTATCCTCAAAAGTGCTCAGCAGTGGTTTGGCTCTTCGTCAACTGAAATTGTAAAGCTTGTACTGATATCAGTGAAACAGGAGTTAGATTAATACTAAAGAGGTTTTTGCAAATTCTATTGATGTGTCACTACAAGTTTGTCTGAATCTCTTGGCTTGAACATTATGCAGTAGAGTGTATGCAGAAGGTGCAAATATTCAAGCAGCAGGATCACCTTCAGGTGAAATCATTTGTGTCTCAGCCCAGCAGCTTGCCAAGAGTAGACGACAAAAGGGCAGTGGCTTTCCCTGCTTGCCTTCTCTGTGCCAGAGCCAGGGAGAGCTAGCTGACTCTTGTCAGATATGGGGAGAGTTCCCTCCATCCCACAGTTTCACATCCCTTTCTCTTTTGTCTTCCTGTGGCAAAAATGTACTAGTCACAGGCTCAGAACTTTGCCTTCAGGACAGGAAGTGTTCAGCTCTAGATGGCTGCAACAACATGGTGTCAAATATCTAAAGAACCCTCTTTGAAATAGTATTTTTGTTTACAGTGCATTTCTTTGCTGCTCCTAGTATTTCAAACATTTTTTTTCTTTCCTTGATTTCTTCTTGTTTCAGCAGTATCTTTACAATGTAATTTCTAAATGTTAATTTATTTTTTATCATAGTAATTTCAGACAGCTGAAGCTAGGTATTGTCCATGACTATGTGTTAAGCCCTACAATCAGGCAGTCTTCCTTAAAGGTGCCATGATGCACTCACAGCATTTGATATATATCATTAGAAGCTGCAAAATTACACAATTACTTTTTTTTTTTTTTTTTTTTTTTTC
>VZRU01013341.1:21329-35484 GCA_013398155.1 Pedionomus torquatus
TTTTTTTTTGAGAATGTTTCTGTACATTCTGTATGTCCTACTGAGCAGCAGAAAAATATATCCCCAAACATATTCCTGGTTAGAGCATGAAAATGCATGGAGATAGGGAGAAAGTTGTTGAACCCACTTATAAACATAGAATCATAGAATGGTTAAACTTGGAAGGGACCTTAAAGTTCAGGTTCATCAAGTTCCAACCCCACTGCCACAGGCAGGGACACCTCCAACTAGACCAGGTTGCTCAAAGTCCCATCCAGCCTGATCTTGAACATTCCCAGGATTGGAGCATCCGCAAATTTTCTGGGCAACCTGCTCCAGTGTCTCACCACCTTCATAGTAAATAATTTCTCCCTATTATCTAATATAAATCTACCTTCTTTCAGATACTTATTGAAGAAATCATTTTTGTTCTTGAGTTCTTATTCATCCAGGCAAAGGATTCCTAGGGAAAGGAAATGTAAAGCTGTGTACAATGCTTGTGGAATCTAATTCAGAGGATCAAGTAATTTTAGCAGACAAGATTTTATAGTTAAAATTAGTTAAGACAGATTCTGTTACATTTATTCAAACAATATTGTGCAATAGACTCTATTCTATACTGCCAATTGACTTCAAATTTAACAGAGACAAATCTCAATTAGTAAATCAAAACATCTATTCAAGGTCTGTAACCTGCAGTAGTTCTCAAAAAGAAGTTAAATGTGTATTTTGAAAAAGTTTCTTCAAGCTATATCTATCAGAACTCGCAATGTATGCTATTTTCACTAGCAAGTTTTGTCACACCGTCTTGAAGACTATAATGCCTGTGATCAGTATTTTGCTACTTTAATTCCAAGAGAAGTCACTTTGCAGATTTTTTTTTTTTTTAAAGGGGCAGGCTGAGGAGTTCTTTGACAAATTAAAATGCTGAAGTAAGAGGAAAGTAGATAAGACAAAAACGAACTACAATCTACCACCTACCACCTACAATCTACCACAGACTACCACCTGTCAAAATAGATTATTATTTTTCTCCTGTTCTTTTAGGCTTCCTTAGATCAACACGTTGTTAATGCATTAATAGAAGATTATTCATTACAGTCTAAGGTAATGTCGAGACTCTGTTTTCAAGTAACTTCCATCACAGCCAGCAATGTTTTGCTTAAAAAACCAGTTTAGAATTCTATTGCAGAGGTTAGTCATGGACCAAATGTTTCTATATCTTAAAATAAAGTTTTAATTCATGTCCTTGTGATAACTTCAATAGCTCATTTATATTTTGTTATTTTTTTTCTTTGATCCTTTGATCTTGTTTAAGGAATTCCCACATGATTACAATTTTTTTTTTTCTATTTTGTAGTGTTGTCTGACCTTCTGTGAAGTCTTTATACTGATTAAAGCAAGAACTGCTAGACAAAGTCATGAGAGGCTGCAGCATCTAACTTCTACCAGGGAATCTAAAGCTGTGTGAAACATTTATACTCCTGCTTCCAGAACAATGGGCAGTGAAGCAGTAATCTAAAGAAATTATATTCTAAGTCCCAAGCTAGAAAAACTAAGGTATGTTTTCATCTTTCTCAAAAAATGGAGCCAAGGCTAGAATGGTACCACTAAGAACTGCAACTCTGGATCCACCAACACATCTTTAGAAGATATAAAGAATGTCTGCTTCTTCCATTTTTCCATTTTCTGGATGGAGCACAAACATGAAAGTGATTATTCTTTACAACAGCCTAAGTAACTTGTGATGTGGATTGACCCTGTCAGCTAGGCACCTACACATCTGGTCCCTCCCTTCCATCCCCTGTTCAATCAGCAGAAAGAATACAAGAACAAAAAGTGACAAAACTTGTTTAAAGGCACTTTAAGAGGTGATAAAGACAGTTTAATAGGCAAAGGATAGAAAAAAACCCACAAGTGGTAGGAAAGCAATCTCTTACCATAGTCCACAAACAAACCAATACCCAGACAGTCTATCAGCAATTAGTCCCTTGGAAGTCAGAAAACTCCTACCTTTTTTTTTCTTCTACCACAGTTTTTCTTTCTTAGCATGGCATAATCATTTGGCCTATTCAGTTCAGATGAGGTTTTTTTGAGAAAATATTCCCATTATTTGGCTTATTTCTTTCTTGGGTGCTATTTAGCTACAGAACTTGAGTTACAAGGTCCAGTGTTTTTTGGGACAGTAACATGGGTTACAGGGTATCTTTCTAACCTCCTGGTAGCAGCCTGCACCGTGGTAAGCACATGACACTTGCCTTGGCATGTTCAAAAGATGGGACAATACAAATAATCTGCCACCACTCCATATTGATATCCCAGGGAGACTTGATGCATTTTTGTCACCTAGTTAAGCTATATATTTAATGAATAATCTGTCTGTTATAGTTTGAGAAAATCTATAACAATTTATTGTCATTCAGACACTTATTCTATCATCCAAAGGTCCCTCCCCAACCAGGAAAGGGAAATCAGGAAATGTAAAGGAACACGAGGGCTCAAATGTATATAGATTTAATAGAATAACAATAAATAACTAACAATACTACAAAAGAACCGGTATTAATCCTAACACTGACATAACATATATAAAAATTATACTCGGCCAATTCTATCAGCAGGAAGCTGTGCACTCCCAGCAGTGGACAGCAAATGTCAGACACTGCAAGTGCAGTGGCTTTCAGGGAAAGGAAGGCCTCAGGGGTCTGGCACTGGGGCAAGGAGCTGTCTGCATCACCACCATCAAGGGAGAGCCAGCTACACAGCAAACCTTTCTAATTTATATTGAATGTGACATTCATGGTATAAAATAATCCTGTCGGCCAGCTTGGGTCAAATGCCCAGGCCTTTCCCTTCCTCGTCCCTGCACCTGTCAAGGCTCAAAAACCCTGAGACCTAGAATCCCACAGAGCCTGGCTGGCCATAAAGTAAATATTTTCATGAATTCAGACACTAGTCTTCTAGAAGTGCAATTTAGAAGCATTAGAAGAAAAGTTAGTCCTGGGCCTCTCAACCAAGGACACTGTCTGACGGCTACAATGCTTAGGTCTGCTACTCAGTCACAAGCCCTTCTTTATGTCCCCATGTTCAGTGGCCCACTGAACTATGAATAACTCACCTTCACATTCCCAGTTCTGGTCCACCTGAGCCACTTCATTTCTATCAGCCTAGTGTACTTATTTTGTGTTTCAATGTTTTTTTGGTAACAAAGCTCTTGGGCATGTGAGCATCTTTATGATGTACCTTTACAGAAATATTCTTTAACTGGACTGTAATTTCAGTAGCAGCCCAGATATGTTTATCTATGCACACCTAGTTGGTCCATTTCCATTGCCATGGCCATCCCCACAGGACATTTTCCACCTTCCATGAGTCAATTAAGAGACAGCACTGATTGCTTTTCTTGTTCAGCAGTATCCAGGGCTAACTGGATGGTTTTCATATTTTCAAATTGTCTCAGTTTACTTTTTCTTTCAGGAGGTTCCGTAACTCTTCATGTTTGACTTCACACAGCAGTTTTATACTTCTGATGGTTTTATAGAATACAACAGGATGTATCAGTAAAGAAAGATTGCTTTTAATTTTCTGTAAACTCATGATATGGTGGGTCCTCTAGGGCACAGGTCACCACTTCAAGCAATTCTCAACTACCCAGGATTCCTGGGTAGTTGGAGTTCCCCATTTGAGCCTGCAGTGTTATCAGTGCTACCTGCTCACTCTGTAGTGTTGGTAGTAGTTGATAGTAGCCTTTTTTTGATCATCCAACTTATCAAAGGCAATTACAATCCCAAGAGGATCTGTGCTTTCATCACAACTACTGCAGAAACAACCTCAGCTTTCTCACATGTTGCTAGTATTTTCTTTGTAGTTGGGATATAGTCAGCCTTGAATCCTTTATAACTAAAACCCTAGAGGTCAACCTTGAGTCTCTGTTTTCTGTCAGATGCTCAGGTGTAGCCATGCTCCCCATATGTGATATAGACCAAGTTTCTCAGAGCTGGTCCTGTATGAGCTTGCCCAAGGGTTACTGCACAAACTATTTCATCTGACCTGTTCAAAAGTTTGTTTCAGCTTAGGATGCCACTCAAATATAGTTCTTCTTTTGGATCACTGGGCAGAGGGGTCTCACAATGTGCAATACACTTCTCCAGAAAACCACAAAGCTTAGGAAAGCTTGTGTTTCTTTCCTGTGTTAGCCAATGGGGACATGGTTGTTCTCAAACTGACAACATCCATTGTCATGTGATGATATCTATTTTGCCATCTCGTACCCTAAAACTGAATGGCTTGTGCAGGTCTTGATTTGTTTTATGGCTAAACCAGCTTTCAGAAGAATTTGGATTATTCTTTTCCTTTTCTCAAACAATTCCTCCACTGTGCTGCCTCAAACAATGTCATCAATATATTGCAGATGATACAAGTTTTCAGCCTATTCTAGCACAGCCTAGATCAGTCCATGACAAATGGTAGGGCTGTGCTTCTAGCCATGGGGTAGCTGGTTCAAGGTATCTTGATGTGAAGGCAAACTCTTGCCTCACTCTGCTCCCAAAGGAACTGAGAAAAATGCCCTGACCATACCAGTTGGGGCATACTACTTAGCAGCCTTTGACTCTATTTTGTCCTGGAGTTCTAGCATGCTCAGCACTCAATGGTCACATGGCTTCATTCACACCGTCAGACCACTAGCCCCCCGCTAAGCTCACTTCAGCCTCCAACATAGCTAACTGCTTGGATTCTCCTGTAATTCCAGAATTCCCCTTGGTACCCTTATGACATTAGGATACATGGTGCTCCAGTTATCCACCAAATTCCTATAGCCTTATGTGCCCAATGTTCAGGCTATCAAATCCAGAAGAAATGAGAAAATACTAACTTTTTTATCACAAATTGCGAGTAAATGAGCATGATGATAAAATGCTTAGTCATGGCAAATTGAAAGTGTTGCAAAATCAGAACTCACAAAGACTCAGAGTTTCAAAGTGTTTCCTCCTTTCAAAGAGGATTCAAGTTAAACTTAGGCAACAGCATCAGCAACCACTATGTCAGTTCCATCTAAGTCCCACTATAGGTGTCTTCATCTTTATCATTTCCTGTCTGACATTGGGATCCTTTGTTTTGCAGCAAGGAAAACTTGCACTAAGATGAGCCCTCAGTTGGTTTAAACTTTACTGATATATTAGTGTAACATAAGGCAACAGATTTTAGGTTCCGTCCTTGAGACATTCACAGTTCTATACATGCTGAATATATTTTTTTTTCTCATAAAAGGCACGTAAGCTATTCAGAAGCAGAATACATTGATGATTTTTTTTTTGTTTTTAAATTAATGCAATCTGTCTTCCTTTTGTTCTTTCAACTCTACTTCACTACTGTTGCTGTGTGTTCTAGTCCCAAAAGCTTTTCTGGAAGAGTAGTAAGTTCCAGGATTACATGCAGAAGAAGTTAATTTAAGAGGAAAAGTACACCACTCGTGTTCAGAGAAAATATTTAACTGTTGGCAATGAGGGAGCTGTGGGAGACAATCCTCATCAACTTCCTTCACCATAACTAATAAGAGCAATGAAAACAATGAGGGAGAAGAGGCACAGATGTGGTATCTTACACTATGTGTAATTTCAGCTCTGCAAAACAAAAACTCGGGGTTATTTCCTTCCCTCCTTCCTCCCCTGACATCTTTCTGTCCTCCCAGCCATCCTTTCCTCCTTCCTTCCTTTTCTCACTCTTTCCCTCTCTTCCTTTCTGTCCTTCCAGTTTATGGAGTTTACAACTTCTTTCAGTTTCTGAAGTATTTAATCTCCTGACATTTAAATTTCTTATGCAGTTTATGGAATTTACAGGCTCTTCAATCTTAAAGGTAGAGAAGTAGAGCTTGTAAAGTTTTATAAACTAGTGAGTATATATATCACTATCTATATTTAGATGTCCATCTATACAGATATTTTCTGTAGTTGGAGAAGTCACAGAGGCAGGCAAAACTCTGTCTTTACCTGAAGTCTTGCATATTTTGATTAGTTGATCACTCTAGGTAAGGAAACGTTGCAGCTGAACTCCTATATAGCCCCCAGTCTCAAAATTTTTAGATGGTGCACCTTTCTGACAGTAATAACTTTATTTTTATCTAGCAGCTATATCACTCTGAGTTGAGGTTTTCTCATTTTATATAGGAAAATTCTGACCTGTGAGACTTATGAATAGCTAAAAATATACTGCCTTTTCTTTATGGGTTGATAGTCACTCCATAATTAATTGCTGGCACCTGTTCCAAATTTTTTGAGACGTCTTCTTCAATCTTCCCAAGCTGAAGCCTGGAAATATTTCTTGTCTACTTGAGTTTCTTCTGTTGTTTTTGTTTTTTTTTTTTCTGTTTTTTGTTTGTTTTTTGTTTTGTTTTGTTTTGTTTTGGGGTTTTTTTTGGTTTTGTTTTTTTTTGTTTAACTCAGTATTACTCTATATCTAAAAGTAACTGCTTACTATGGGGTGTCAAAGAGTTTCTGTCTGAGATTATTACTTAAATAAAGCCATGAACTCCTCCAGTGGCAGTTTGGTTTGATAATTGAAAGCAACTGTTCCAAAGAGAGAGATAAATATATCAGTTCTCTTTTCCCTCTCATCAGTTTTAAAGTATGATTCTGGTAGGAGAAAAGAGGCAAATGAATGAATAATGGCTAAAAGAACCATTTCTTCTTCCAATGTCTATTTACAATGTTCCTGTTCCACCTTTTAAATTCCATCTTCTCTAGAATCAGATATAGAACACAGAAAATTGTATATGAGAAAACATGTTCTGTGCATATAAGGATGGATTACAGAAACACCTTTATTAGTAAAAGATTGGCCATCTGTTATTCCAAATCTAGTAACTATTTTAAGCATAGATCTCCTTACATTTATTGATTTCAGTGTACTTCTACCAGGACTGGTTGCTCTAACCTCACAAAATAAAGCTGGATTTCAGCAGCTGAACAAAATAAGTCTGTCACTGTTAATTTCCAAGTCTAGAATCCAACGGGAGAAAGATGGAGTTAAGTTTAATTGTTACCTATTAACCTTGATTAATCACAAATATACTTTATAATACCTTTTCCTAGTCCTTGCAGTCTGAAATATAGATGTAGTCTAAATTCCATTGACTTTCAATGCGTTCTCTTGAGTCCACTGGGTTTTGCTGAAGTGAGCTATGCATTTCTATGGGGTAATTTAAAAACAAACAAACAAACAAACAAAAACCTTTAAAAATTACTGAGAAAGTAAGAATAAAACCTCATATATTAAAAACTATATAATCCACCTCACAAGAGACAACCTGCATGAAGTACTGATGTGCAGTGAGGGAGTTTGGAGTAAATGAAAGTTTCCTTTCATTAGCCAAACAACCTATTATATACCAGATCAACCTGTTACTATTGGGCAAAGTTATCAGATACTTCTAGTACATTTTTGCTGAAAGCAAAACCATGACATGCTCTAGACTGGGGGGGTTGGGGGTGGTGAGGAAGTAAAGGAAAAAAAAAAAAAAAAACCTTGCAAAAAATAGTGGGGAAATAATAATGGATAACGATATTTTTACAAAATTACAGTGATTGATTGGGGAAAAAAGAAAAGATTATCTGTAACCTGGATGAGAATACAGGCATGGGAAATCAGATAACAAGCTGACAGCCAAAAATCAAATCTCTGATGTCCCACTAATTTTAGAGTAATAATGTTGAACTGGTTATAAATACTTCCATAGACATCATACAGGAGCTAACTGTATAGTAAACGAACTTTGTTCAATTTAGAGAGGTTCAAATCATTCTGTTATTTTAGTAAACTAGTTATTTCTGTCGTAGTTTTCTGTTTCCATCATGGTTTAACCCCAGCTGGCAACTAGGACTTTTCAGTGGTTTGTTCATTCCCACACAGTGGGATAGGAGAGAGAACCTGAAGAGTAAATGTGAGTAGCTCAGTATGAATGAACAGTGCTGCTATGGCAGAGAAGCCAACAAGATGGTGGGTTACATCAACAAGGACTACACCAGCAGAGATATAGGAGTCATTATCCCACTCTATTTAACGCTTCTCAGGCCAGACCTGGAGTACTGTGTTCAGTCTTGGTCCCCGCTAAACAGAAAAGGTGTGGACAGGCTGCAAATGTTGCAGAGAAAGGCCACTAAGATGCTGAATGGACTGGGAAGTCTGCCGTATGAGGAAAGGCTGAGAGAACTGGATTTACTTATCCTTGAGAAAAGAAGGTTTAGGAGAGACCTTATATCCGTGTTTCAGTATTTAAAGGGTGGTTACAAAGCAGATGGAGACTTCCTTTTTACAAGGAGTCACATGGAAAAGATGAGGTAATGGGTACAAGTTACTTCTTGGAAGATTCCAGTTGGACACAAAAGGACAATTTTTCACAATGAGAACAACCAGCCATTGAAATAGTCTCCCCAGGGAAGTGGTGGATTCCCCAACATTGGACATTTTTAAGATTTGGTTGGACAGGGTGCTGGACCATCTTGTCTAGACTGTGTTTTTGCCAAGAAAATTTTGACCAGATGATCTTCTTAAGGTATTTTCCAACCTGCTATTCTATGATTCTGTGAAAACTCAAGGGTTGAGATAAAGCCAATTTTAAAAATCAAGCAAAACCACGCATGCAAGCAAAGCAAAACAAGGAATTCATACACTACTCCCCATCAGTAGGTAGGTGTTCAGCCACAGCCAGGAAAGCAGGGCTCCATTATGGTTGCTTGAGAAGACAAAATTCTATAACCTCCAATGTCCCTATCCTTACTTCTTCTTCGCCCTGCTTTATACAATGAGCATGGCATCATAATGGCATGGAATATGCCTTTGGTTGATTAGCTCTCCTGACTGTCTCCTCCTAACTTTTTCCCTCCTCCCAGCCTACTTGCTGGTGGGGTAGTTTGAGGAGCAGAAAAGGCTTTGAAAGCTTAGCAACAAAACCCACTGCATTATCAACACTATTCTCACGCAAAATCCAAAACATAGCACTATGCAAACTATTAGGTAAGAAAGTTAGATGTATCCCAAGTGAAACCATGACAATCTTATATATGTATGTATACACCTCCCCCAGTGTTTCTTTATCTATATAGAGATATATGTGAAATAAGCATTCAGCAAAATCAAGATGTACAGACTCGAGGTGCCATCATCTCCTCTACTAACATGTTTTGTAGTTCTATGCTGAGAATACCAATTTCTTACAAAAATGTGATACATATTACTTGGTTAATTTTAATTTTTTCCCAGTAACTTTATTCATTGCTATGAATATTTTCTTATTTTTATTTGCTTCTTAAAAACAATCTACAGTCATTATAGTTCTTGCTATGTTTAAAATGTATAAATTTTAATGTTTCTTTTCTTATTAAAAAAATAATCAATGCTTTATATAATTATAAAAAAACCATCAAAGATGTGGGAGACGGGTAAGGTGCTAAACTTTCACAAATAATTTTATCACCAAGTCTAGTACATGTTCTTCTAACTCAGTAGCATTAATATTATTTTAAAATGAGGACCTGTTCTCTCTAAAACTCTATTGCTACCTCCACAATACTAGCACATTTTTAAGAAATAATTTCTCATTTATGTAAACATTAAAGAGAAAGTTAAAGCATAAACTTGCACTAGCTTCCCATACTAAAATAACATAGTGGTTTTCTAGTCCAAAAGAGTAATACACGGTAAATTTTAACCATACATTTTAATTGGATATTGAATTAATTTGCTTTGACAAAAAGTCTATATACAGTGTGGACATTTTCTTAGTGGAATTTTCAATTCCTTCTCTTGCCCTAGAAGTAAATTCCCAAAATTTCTGTAGTGAGATCTTTGAGTAGATGGTCTAATAGGTTTTGACAGCAATTCAATAGCTATATCTGAAAGGTCTGTTGTTTGAAATTATTTCTTGGTGTGTGACAACCGATTAATTTAAAATTCATTTGAGAGGAAAACACTCGGTCCTACCTCAGGAGCTGAATCACTTCTTGTACTGTACTTCCTCCGTAATTGTTGGTAGTCAATCAACATCTGAATCAATGTCAAAAGGTTGGAATAGTCACTGAAGCATTTCAGGTACTCTCCAATTGTAAATGCTGTAGAAAACATAACATAGATATACATCGGTATAAATAGATAATGTGAAAGGTTCCACATCTTCCACTGTCTGCTACAATATGTATACCCTGAAATGTTTTAAAGGTAACACTGACTGCTGAATAGGTTAGCGCACATAACAAAGTTCTGAGAACTTTGCCCATGACTTATAGATACCTTTTGACTTCTGACTTACTCCCATGACTTATAGATAGGACATCTGTGTCCAAGTTCTTTTCTACTGGAATATGTTGATCCCATAATTGAGACAGCATTGTCCCATTGCGATTAATGGTTAGAAAGCTTTCTGCTCTACCATGTTTGCAAGAGTACTATCTTCAAAGCACTAAGACATTGTTTCTTTGTTCTGATAAAACGTTCCTCATCCTCCTCTTCCTCCATTCCTCTGTCTCTGCTACACAGTGCAATCTGAGACACCACGTCACCATGTTATGGATATACTCCCATGTGACATACAAACCAGTGGCATATAGTATTCAGCTAGTCTGACAAACTCAGAAAGCAACATGCTACTATATCATGGAAGATAAAAGTCCTAGCCTTAATTAAGTACAAACACCTCAAACTATGTTCAGAGAATAGAAAATCCTAAAGAAAAATACTTTGATTATTCAGTCTTGAATATGTAGTCAATTATATTGTGTACCTGTCCTGGCTTGAGGTAAAATGAACCAATTTTCTGGTTTACAATTTTACTTTTTAAGCTGGGCCTCTTCTAAGTAACTAAATTCAGAAATTAAGAGCACATTGTTCTGAAAACTGTTCACTCTTACAGTGATAAGACCTGATTTTACCAAGGAATGGTATGCAGAGAGGCCCTTACTTATGCTTATTACTATAACAACCAAGGTCAGGTAATTTCATTATTAGAGGGTTGGAAGCGGAAAAGCATAGAGGGGTCCCACCTGCAAGGAGGAATGGACAGGACAGGTGGTCCAAGACTGACCAACTGAGGTATTCCATCCACATCATGCTCAGTATAAAAGTTGAGGGATCAAAGGACCACCCCTCTTTTTTCAATGGCTGATATCTCAGGAAAAAAATGTTCACACTGTCTCTGTTTCTTACTCAGTTTTCTTCAGTAGGCAAAAGAAAGCATTAACCCACAGACAGAACATGAAATCTGTATTTAAAAGATGTTATTATCTTCATTTGCCACTGAATATGAGAGAAATATCTACAGTACAAAATTTTTGTGTAATTCACTGCCCAGCTGAGTCACTAAACAGTCTCACTGATTTATGCAAGTCACTGGATCAGGCCCTCACTTTTTTATGCTTCAGCTTTCCTGTATCTGATGGTGATATATATACAATATTGAAAAAATTCAAAAATCCAAACATGATAGCACACAAAAGGTTGAATATTACTAGGTAGCCTATATGACAAGTCATAAAATAACTAATTTACTGATGCAAATAAATATTAACACCAACAGTTCAGAACTTTCTTGTGTGTCCCTGAATGACCTACCAGGCTATAATCCATCTCTTTGCTTCTTTAGTTGTAAAAGGTTTCAAAAGTCATGGATAAGGGAATTCTAAAGCATATGAGCAATTAAAAGCTTGTCTTTGTTTGTGCTTGGCCTTGAGCAAAGTGAGCCAAATCAATTCTTCTTATGTAATTGATTGCAGTGTGCTGCCTTGAAATGTTCCCTGGAGTGTTCATATATAGACCCTTTTCTTACTCTGAAATGCAGTCACCTATTTGTTGGAAAGTGTAGCTGCTTGATAGTAACAAATAGTGCCACATGATCTCTTAGTAGCTTTACCTCTTGAGTTTACAAGGCAAAAATCTACACAATGAAAAAACAAAATCACAATACTGTTTATGAGAACTTGAAGTTTACCTAAAGCTACATAAGAAGTTTTAAACCAGCTTTCTCTTTTTCATCTTAGACATCTTCAGCAATGAAAATGTACATCAATCATGATAAATTACTTGTTTGTGAAGAGTCAAGCAGGAAATTTGGGCTCTAGTTTCCAAGAATGCTATCTTATTGCTTACCCCTTGGTCTTTCTTTACTCTCTATATGACTTAGGCTTGGTCCTGAGTTCTTTCCTATTGTTAGTGGCTTACCTCCATAGAAAGCCTATGAAATAAAGGAAATGAGCACCGTCTTTAATTTCTTCTCATTAAGAAATTATTCTTTTGCTGTACATGTCTACAAAGTTTGCTCAATCTCTCTCTTGTTTGGTTTTGACTCTGTCTTTTCATTCATAAGGAGGGAGCAAGGATGACTATGAAGAAAGAAGCCTAGAAGCCTGTAGTTCCCTGAATGCAAGGCTGAGCAAGCTGTCTGGCAGGGATGCTCTAAGAAGTGAAAAAGGTGGAGTTTAAATTGAACAATTTCACTTCAGAATTCCAAGAACAAGCATTCTAGAATGAACCGCTATAAACAAATACATGTGCTTGAGATTACTTAGTTTAGCACATTTATTAGTTCCTTGTATAACACACAGCTAGAAAAGGTTGCTTCTAAAAATAGATTTTGTGACATAGAATGGTGATATGGAGTTTACTGTAACTGCAGTGTGAAAGAAACAACTTAGGCTTGATTTATAGGGCTCTATGTTTGCAAAATAAGCAATATCCTAAAGAAAAACAAAATGACTGGTAATATAAAATTTCTCATGGATGTCTAGGTAAGTAAAGAAGGTACTGCCAGAATAGGTCCACTCTAGCTCTCCCTCAGTGGAGAAACAGAGCAGGAAAAACATAAGAACACAATAAAGATAAAAAATTAGTTTGCCTGAATTACATGATGTTTTAGTTATGGTTGGTGTGTGAGCCTGCTGAAACACAACCAACTATGACATTGAGCTGTTTGGAAAACCAGCTAATACTGGCCAACATATGCATCAATTTAACAACAGGAACGATACCTTGCATTTACTTTTGACAGTTCCCCAATTAAAGTAATATATTTCTAGGACAAAATTAGTAACAAACTTTCAATTTGGCAATTTTATTCTGGTGGTTAAAGAAGAAAACTTTTCTGACTCTTTTGAATTATATGAATTGCATCCTTTCAGAGGGAAAAAGTATCTTACCCCTATTCCTTTTTGCCACTGTATATTCAAAAGGGACATAATGTGTTCTCTCACTTGAGGCAATCTGTACTAAACATCTGTAAGCAGTTTTTTAAAAATATACAAGGCCTTGTGGATATTTTAACTCAAGAGTAGGACTTGGTGGTTATGTCAGTATCCACAGCCTTAAAACTTCTGACAGCCTCATCTCCTCCATTAAAAAGGTTTCTCCAGCACCGATGTTGCAGAATCTCCTTTTGTTTCCATGTAAGTTCTAGAATTGAAGGAAAGTGTGCAGCAAAACACCCAGGTCTCTTTCAGCAATACCACAATCCTGGTGGATTATACAGGACCTCATGGATAGACTGAGAAAACTTGTGGTAACTCCCAGGCCTCTGTAAGTTATGCCAGTTGTTGGCCATCTACCCCTGATCACAGAATCATAAAATCATAGAATGGTTAGAATTGGAAGGGACCTTAAAGACCACCGAGTTCCAAACCCCTGCCATGGGCAGGCACACCTCCCACTAGAGTAGGTTGCTCAAAGGCCCATCCAGCCTGGTCTTAAACACTCCCAGAGATGAGACATCTGCTTCAGGCATGGGGACACCTGGTCCAGGGCCTCACCACCCTCACAGGAAAGAATTTTTTTCTAGTATCTCATCTACATCTTCCCTCTTCCAATTTAAAACCATTACCCCCTGTCCTGTTACTACACTTCCTGACAAAGACTCCCTCTCCTGCTCTCCTGTAGGCTCCCTTCAGATACTGGAAGGCTGCTAGAAGGTCTCCTCAGAGCCTTTTTATTCCAGGCTGAACAGCCCCGTCTCCCTCAACCTGTCCTCATAGGAGAGGTGCTTCATCCCTCTAATCTTTGTGGGCCTCCACTGGACCCATTCCAACAGTTCTATGCCCTTTCTATGTTGAGGACTCCAGAGCTGGACACAGTACTCCATGTGGGGTCTCACAAGTACAGAGTAAACCTGCTGGTCACACTTTTTTTTGTACCCCAGATTGTG
>VZRU01013341.1:35571-66817 GCA_013398155.1 Pedionomus torquatus
CATAGTCCTTCTCTTCGGGGGTGCTCTCCAGCCATTCTCTGTCTAACCTGTATTTGTGCCTGTGATTGCCATGTCCCATGTGCAAGACCCTGAATTTCATGTGATTTGCTCATCTCTCAAGCCTGTCCAGGTCAATCTGAATGCATCCCTTCCCTCCAGGATGTCGACTGCACCACCAAGCTTTGTGTCATCAACAAACTTGCTGAGGGTTCATTCTATCCCACTGTCCATGTCTCCAACAAAGATGTTAAGTAGTATTGGTCCCACTACTGATCCTTGTGGGACACCACTCATCACGGTCTGCCACTTAGATATCAAGCCGTTGACCACAAACCTTTGAGTCCGGCCATCCAGCCAGTTCCTTATCCACCGAGTGGTCTATCCATCAAACCCATGACTTTCCAATTTGGAAGTAGGCTGTCATGTGGGACAGTGTCAAATGCTTTGCTTAAGTCCAGGTAGATGATGTCCATTGCTCTGCCTTTATCCATCAAGTTTGTGTTAGTTTCATAGAAAGCCATCAAATTTATCAGGCAGGATTTGCCCTTGGTGAAGCCATGTTGGTGGTCTTCAGTCACCTGATCCTTTCTAGCCATTGATTCACCACAGGAACTTCTGAAAAAAAATTGTCAAAACATCTTGGAAATGCATTGAAGTACTTGATGCTGAGAAACTGGATAATGCGAAAAAAAAAAAAAAATATTATTATCTGCAAGAGTGAGGTTATCATCAGTATGTTCAGCTGTAGGCAAAATTATCAAGGTTAAGCATATAAATATAGTAAAGAGTTAAAAGACTTATAGAGGAGCGTTGGAAACCTGTAGAGGTTTTTACACTCTGTATCTGTATTTACCAATCAACAATCACCTCTGAAAAAAATATGAACACATGCACAGCCTTTTCGAATTCATATTGAGTGTCATGTACACTACTCTGATCTACACCATCTTCAATACTTTGATGATTTATTCACTGGCCATGAATCCAATAATGTATCATACCATTACAATAATAAGACTTCTAAAAAGTTCTTGAGCTGGCAGAAGTATTTTGAATGAATTCAGAAACTTAAGATATTTAATTTAAAGCTCTTTGATGTGGAAGTGTATAAATGTAATCAGTGAGTTTAAATGAGCTTTATTGATCATTAGAAAGCTTTTCTACTACTTGATATAATCTGTAAATATGAAAGGAAGCACTGGATATAGATTTCCCTACTCACATAATTGAATTAGTTAAGATTATTTATAGCAATCAACACTAACTACCCTGTGTGAATAATGAAGAAAGAGTCTGAGCTGATGTTGAAATTATGCTGATCTCTAGGTTCCATTTTCAGCTGCTGAATTTGGCCAAGACCTTACAAGACAAAAGAGTTACCTGAAAAAAAAACAAGACACTAGCTTTCAAACACAGGTTATTTTTTTTTCCCAGGGTACAGCAACATATGAATAAATCCTTGCAAATCAGAGTATGTCTTCCACTGAAGCTATTCAGAGCATTCTATGAGAACTGATTAACCAAAGACCCTGTATACTTCTTGAAGTGAAAAATTATTCAGCACCAGAAGCAAAAAAATTGGAAACCCAGGCAAAGTAAATGTCTTGTGTAAAGAGAAAATCTTAGGTAAAGCTTTATGGTCTAACTTCTCTTCTAACTCCCTAGCCTAGACAGACAAGTACTCTTGCAACTACTGGCCCAAAATTTCCTACTTCTAATGTGATGATCTGCAACTGAATTGTAGGCAAGTTTCCAACAGATATGGTACTTTAGTGCATAGACCTCTTCTATATATTCTGGAAACAGCACTGGGCTAGGAGTTAGAAGAGTATTCCCAATTATGCCCCCTCAATTCCTTCTGTAATTTCAGGCAAGCAACTGAGTTTCATTTTGTCTTGTTTTGTTTATGTGGGGACAGTGAAGTTTAGCTATCTTAGTTGAGTGGTTCCAGGAATATCTGTACATCTGCATCAAAGCAGGGTAAATTTAAATACTTACCTGTTTCAAAAGATGAAAATCAGAGCTTAATCACATAATTCTTCCAGAATTATTCAATTAATGATGGCTTTCTATAGAAATAAATTGCTTATGAGAAAAAAAAAATAATCTGAATATTTAAAATGTTATTCAATAAAATGAACCCTCAGAGGTTCTCAGAGGTACTGATCTCTAAAAAACATAATTCATTTCAAATCATCAAGTCTTCCTATGGTTATGTACAACCATATGGTATTTCTGCAAAAACAAATTGTAGCTGAGAAGGGGTTACTTATCAACCTTTGTACACCTGGCCCACAAGTGCTGTGTGATGAAAGGGAGACTCTCTGAGGTGGAAGATCTCTTTCAGGTTGTCTTTAGCTTGGCAGTGCCTAAATCAAAGTGTTACACCTCACACTTGGGATGTTTCCTATTATGTATTTTATGTTATTCAATAGCTAGAACAAAGAGGTGTATTCCAAGGAGCCATGAGTGGAAAGCAGACCAACACACTCTCAACTGGGCATTCTGGTTACTAGCCTGCTAATAGGTTATTTTTCATTCATCCTACTTTTGGCCCCATGAGTATTGCATCATCTGCTATATACAGACCAGCTTTAGCAAGATAACCCTGATGCCTGGTGAATAGGAACATAAAAGCCTGGGTTTAATTTCCCTCAGGCTGCAGCAGCCGCTAACCCACATTTTTTCTTCCTGTAGTGCAAACATGGTCAATCAACATTTTCTGCAAAAAAAATAGGCAATAGCTTCTGAGTGATTTTAACAAGAAGCTCTTTAAAGTCTTCTCCTCAGGACTCCAAGCTCTGGGTTCAAAGGAGGATGATGGTATGTACACCCTTGAGTTAGATTTCAGAACTTCAGATAGGGAGTTTGAACACCTGCCATGGGTAGGATTTTTTTGCCCCTTTCCTGTCATTATGTGTTCAAATTTCCTTTCCACTCAACATTTGGGTGTTCTTCATGCAGGCCTTAGAGTAGGAAATGACTGTCCATCTCAGATTATTATAGAAGAAAACAACTTGGATCCTGGTGGATCCAAAGACCTGACACCTTATTTTAGATCTGGTAAACTCTAAATTGCAAATGTAAAAAGAAGAAATCAGAACTAATAAGCAGTTCTGAAGGTTTTGATTCATTTTAGCTATAACGTTTTAATAATTAGTAAACTGTCTTCATGTTCCTGTCTGCTGCCTCCTCAATGGTTTCTGATGTATATCAAATATTCATAAACACCAGCCTTCCAGCTTTTTATGTTTCAACTGTTTTCGGCTACTATCCTGGTAAAGAACTAGCCCTCTGAATACTGAACTACAATGACTCTACTTTCCTTAGCTGTTGAACATTGACTTTCTAGATCATGAACACATGAACTGACTCAGAGTACGTGGGTCACAGGCTGCAAAAAGCACCGTTCTAAAAGCTCAGTGCCTTTCTTGTAGCCATGAAGTGATGAAATATTAGCACTATTATAGGATTATCAAATTCATACTGAAATGTCTCAGTTGTAAGATCTTAAGTCTCTTGGTACTGCTGTGTAATTGAAGTATTACGATTTTATTTTTAAGAGTTTATTAGTACACCTGAAACCTTAAGTGAAAATTCAGCAGATTCCTTGGAACTTTATTTAAATAATAAATATTTGTAGGGAGATTTTGGTAAAGGAAATTTCCTTTTATGTGAGACTGGACTGAAACTGCTTTATTATGCTTTAACATGTCATATATTAGAGGAAGGGCTAACTGATGTGGATATTGTGGAAAGTCCACATCGTAAAGAGAGCCTTTATGAAAAGGAGTATACTTAGACATCTCTATTTTTAATTTTTTTTTTTTTAACTTCAGCCCAAAAAGTTTGTAGTATCATTCTAATAAGGTTCTATGTTAGCTTTTGAACTTCTGTGTCCTTTTATATGGTTGCTGTCTCTTAATTTAAAACACACACTGCAGGTTTCTGTGATGCCAAATTTTTGTGAGTCAGGAGCCATCACAGCAGTAGTTAATGTGCACATTTTTGTGAACATATCTGGATGTATATCAGGTAAAGGTAAAGGTGTTTTCTACATCAGCCCTCCTGTACCAGAGGGAGAATTTGCAAGAACAAATATTGAAAGAAATTATCAGTTTGTTTTTAAAAATTGATGAAGAAGAGATTCAACCCTAAATAAAAGATTCTTCAGAGTCCTGCAGAGTCTGCCATTACTGTGGTTATTCTTCATATCTATCCACAAGTTGGTTTTTTTCAGAAACTATCTCCAGCATACTTTATAGCCTCCATTCGTTAGTCTCACCTTTTTGTCTTCACTTGTATAAGTATCCCTCCTTGCATTTTCTTCACTCAGTTTACCAAGGTAGTTCTGATGCTTCAAGAATTTTTATCCTTCCTCCTCCACCCATCTAACACCCATCCCTCCACCACTCATTGGTATCAATTTTTTCTCTTTCCCAGTAAGCACATGCTATTATCTTTGTTTCATATTCATCTTCCAACATCCAGCCATTGATTTCTCCAGTTCTTGGAGCATAGAAAAGGTTTATCCTGCTTCTTGCTCTCATGAAATATTCAGCAGAATGCTATGCCTATAGAACTGAATAAGGTGCTCCGAATGTGGTAAAAGCACAAATAGTGCAGAATATAGTGAGTAAATCATTCGGTTTTCTGCTGTTCATTGTCAGAGTGAAGTGGCTGTGTGGGTCAGGTCTACTGGGATGGCCAAATGAGGTAAAGTGAATACTCATAAATAAAAGAAGGACTGAAAACGTCGTATGATGCAAACAAACTTGAATTCTGTTTCCTTGGAAATATATGTAGTAATAATATGTGTGGTGTTACTGCACCAGAGCAGAAACAATTGAGACAATGAAGATTTTTCTTTACAACTAATGAAAGGAGCAAGTAAGCTGACATGAATAACCTGTCGTTAATAAGATACAACATAAAACTGAGAAGACATACACTAGAATCCTGTGAGAAACTCTACCATAAGTAGTAGGAAGATAGAGCCTTCTAATGACATGTAAACAAATGGGAAATTGATTCCTCTAGACTAATTTGCCATAAAAGCTGACGGTTTTAAGCACTAGTTGAGAAAGTCACTGCCACTACCTACCCCTGAGCAGGCAAGATAAAGCTGCCACCTTACACCAAGACTGGATGGGGTACCAAAAATTACATTTTTTCTCCCATTACAGGGAGAAAAAAAAAAATTACTCCTGCAGGAGTCTGAGGAAGGCTAACCTGTACCAGTAAGATACTGCATAATAATCACTTAATGATCTATCAAATCTGTACAGTACTTGTTATCATAACCTCATGAGTGTGAGGCAGTGAGCCAGTATTTTCCCAGCTGTTTGGATTAACTTTTCAATGTGAAACTTTTTAATACACTGCTGTTAAAACTCCTTGCAAATTGTAATATTTCTGAACTTCAGATATTTATAAACTTCACATTAAATTTTGAGGGGTTTTTCTTTACAGGAAAAAAAGATTTTTGTCCTCATTCATATATTGATTTTTTCTGAACATTTTGGAAACTAACACTTTTTTGGTAATAATTAAAATAAATTTAACCTGTCCCCTGTCTGCAGTGCTCCACTAGAAAATTTATTCTTCTCACTATTTTTTTCTGACAGATTCAAGCACTGAAACAGTGTATAGGAAATAATGGGGCATAGCCCAAGTCTGGGATGAAAAGTAACAAATCATAAGTGAATATTGCTTGAAGTCAGTTTCTGTTGTGCTCATTTTTCTTGGATATGTAAGGAAAGCTGACAGGCAAAATTGTTTGCCTCACAGAACCCTAGGTGAACCTTGATGAGATGAACACATGAGGGAATACACACAAAACAAACTTGAATGATTGGTTTACCACATTTTATTTGAGGTAACATGGGAGGTAGGCAGTAGCTTTAGGGCAGGTAAATAACATTTCATACAGCATTGTTCATTTAAAGCAAATTCTGAAGGATTACAGAGTGACTCAGTAAAGCAACAATAACAATGACACTTTATACCTGGTTACTGGTTCAAAGAAACCCTTCATTGATACGTGTTAGAGTAGCATTTTATTACATATCTTGCAGAAATTGTCTTCTCCTTCATTTCTCGGTAAAGAAGTATCGGCAGGTCCTTTCTTTTATGCCGCCTCAGTATCTTTGACAACACTTGAATGAAGCTGGAAAGCAAATTACTTTCTTTCCCCTAGTGACAATCCTTTGAGAAGAGAATGGTGACAGAAAAGAGAAGCATGACAACTTGTACACCACCTGTTCTATCTCTCCCCAAAATCAGGAAAGCTATCAAATACCTCCCTTCTTCTGTATGTAGGAAAATTTTGTTTATATGTGAAGGAGGAAGACGTGAGAGGATTCCAGAGGCTAATTACAGACAGAAAGTTTTTTTATTATTATTAGATACTTGGATAAAAGAAATAGTAGACATATGATGATCAAGAAAACTTCAGCATTCAAATAATAACTTTTTTTTGCTCACATTCAAGTTAATTATGGATATTTTAAGTGTTTTGTATGGGTAACCATTTTAATTTCAGAGTTACTGAGTAGTCAAATGCCCATGAAACAGGTATCAAGAGCTGTGTGAAGCACTGAAACATCTGTGTGTTGACCTTGGGTAGTATAAATCAAGCTCCAGCTTTTGGAATGCTAATTTCATAATAGAAAAAAAAAAAAAAAAAGAAAAAACAACTTGACAGATTTATAACTGTGAAAAATAATTACGAATTATGATCTCAAACTAAAAGCTCAAGTCCTGCAGATCTGTTGCACATGCTTAACTTTAAACCCCTAATGTCAATGAACCTACTCAAACGCTTATGAAGCATGAACAGGGCAATAAATCAGTTTGTTTATTTAACATACCAGAACCCCAAGGCATTTCACCAAGCCAAATCAAATATAAAGGAATCCTAAGACTGCCAATACTGTAGTTTATGTCTCATGCAAAAGACATTTTGTATGAGTCATTTTTTCCTTATTTAGTTATACAAGCCACAAACTGTTTAGCCAAAATCACATGTATGTTGAGATTGCAGAGCTGTTTTAGTATGCTTTTTGTCTTTATCATACCTGCAAAATCCTTAGATGGCTTTAAATTCCAAACATGCATGTCTTGGTTTTGGATGGGGTAGAGTTAATTTTCTTCATAGTAGCTTGTATGTTTTTGATTTGTGCTGGAAACAGTATTGATAACACAAGGATGTTTTATTTATGGTTAAGCAATGTTTACACAGAATCAAGACCTTTTCTGTTCCTCATACCGCCCTGCAATTTTGTGGGCTGGGAGTACAGAAAAAGCTGGGGGGAACACCGCTGGGACAGCTGACACCATCTGACCGAAGGGATATTCCATGCTATATGATATCATAGTCACTATATAAAACTGTGGGAAGAAGATCATGGAACAGATCCTTCTTGATGTCATGCTTGGGAACATGGAGGACATGGAGTTGATTCGGGACAGCCAGCATGGCTTTACTAGGGGCAAGTCCTGCATGACTAACCTAGTGGCCTTCTATGACAGTGTTACTGTGTCAGTAGAGGACGACATGTGGACGTGATCTACCTGGACTTCTGTAAGGCCTTTGACATCGTGATTGATAAATTGCAGAGATATGGATTTGATGGGTGGACTGTTCAGTGGATGAGGAACTGGTCGCATCCAGAGGGTGGTGCTCAATGGCCTGAAGTCCAGCTGGAGAGCTGTCACAAGTGGTGTCCCTCAAGGGTCCGTGCTGGGACTGACACTGTTTAACATTTTTATCAATGATATAGACAGGGGGATTAAATGCACCATTAGCAAGTTTGCAGATGACACCAAGCTGTGTGGTGGTGTTGATACACCGGAGGGAAGGGACGTCATGCAGAGGGACGTGAATCAGATGGAGAGGTGGGCCCAGATGAACCTCATGACATTCAACAAGAGCAAGTGCAAGGTTTTGCACCTGGGCCAGAACAATCCTCACTGTCAGTACAGACTGGGGGATGAGGTACTGGAAAGCTGCACTGAAGAAAGGGACTTGGGAATACTGACGGACAAGAGGCTAGACATGAGCAGGCAGTGCTCACTTGCAGCCCAGAAGGCCAATCGCCTCCTGGGCTCCATCAAAACAAGTGTTGCCAGCAGATCCAGAGACGTGATTCTGCCACTTTGCTCTGGTGAGACCCACCTGGAGTACTGTGTGCAGGTCTGGAGCCCTTAATATAGGAATTGCCCCTTTTTAAGCTCCAAATGCAGTTTTTTGGGTTTCCGAGTTGATTTTTGGCCTGAAAATGCTATTTTTGGGTTTCTGAGTTGATTTTTGGCCTGAAAATGCTGTTTTTTTGTTTCTGAGTTGATTTTTGGCCTGAAAAAATTTCTTTTTTGGGTTTCTGAGTTGATTTTTGGCCTGAAAATGCTATTTTTTGGGTTTCTGAGTTCATTTTTGGCCTGTAAATGCTATTTTTTGGGATTCTGAGTTGATTTTTTGCCCCTACCCTGGAGATATTCAAGGTGAGGCTTGACGAGGCCCTGGGCAACCTGGTCTAGTTGGGGGTGTCCCTGTGACTGTGGGGAAGTCAGACTAGATGACTTTTGGAGGACCCTTCCGGCCTGGATGATTCTATGATTCTAAAAAGGAAGTGGGGGGACATGCAGGTTGATGGTGTTTGTCTTCTTGAGTAACTGTTACATCTGAGGGAGTCCTGCTTTCCTGGAGATGACTGAACATCTGCCTGCCAATGGGAAGTGATGAATTTATTCCTCATTTTGCTTTGTTTGCATGAGTGGTTTTTGCATTACCTATTAAACTGTGTTTATCTCAACCCACAAATTTTCTTAATTTCATTCTCCCAGTTCTCTCCCTGATCCCACCATGTGAGCAAGCATCTGTGCGGTGCTTAGTTGATGTCTGGGTTTAAACCACAACAATGCCACACACCTGGCCCAAGAGAACTGAACAAATATTTTAACAAATAAAGGAACTTGTTGTGTGGTGTTATATTAAGCTGCAACATCAGACTCCTGGTTCTTGGTTTTTTATATAGCTATTCTCATTACAGTTGAATGAAGGACCATCATTTATTTGAAAGTGATTCCTTCAGGGGAAAAAGAAAAAAAAAAAAGAAAAAGAAAAAAAAAAAAGAAAAGAAAAGAAAGGAAAAGAAAAAAAGATAATTCTTTAACGGATGCTCATTCATTTGTCTTTATGTATTCTCTGCAGTCACAACTAAGCATTGTATCCTTGGTTGATTTGCATTAGGTACTTGTATTTTGGAATGTTCCTTTCAATCAGCAGACCTGATGAGGTGCTACAAAGTATTCATGAAGCAGGAAAAGCACAATGCTGCGAATACATGATGGTAATAGGTGAAGAGGAACAAAATACACCTAAGCTTAATTTTACATTACAGAAGACATTCTCTAGTGAAATGGAACTATTTTAGCAGAACAAAACATAAGAAAATATAATAGAATTTAAAGCAAAAATAGACATAGGTTGTAAATATTTTATCAGAATTTAAAACCCAGAATGATTTATATGAAAATAAGTTTAATTTACAAAGCTTCTTTGATTATGTTCTATAGTTTAGAAAAAAAGTTACAGGTTTACTGTTTGACTAGTTTGGAATTCTATAGTGAGAGTCAAGTCAAAATTTCTATGGTGGTTTCCACTGGCCTTAAAGATGTAAACAATCTACAAAGTCCTCTTGAAAATTAAAGATTAATTTAGTCACTGTCTGTCAAACATTAAATCTCTTCTATTGGGAGGTACTAAAAGCCTTCAATCTATGGAGAATGAAATTATTATCTATTATATAATAATCTATTATATAGTGTGAGAAACACTCCTTGTCCAATAACGGCTCAGGCAGTGAAAAATACGAAACGCATTTTATCTAAACATTCTTGCAAAAATGAGTGACCCAGTGAAAGTGGGCACACCAGTTTTTGGCACATTTTGTTTCTATTCCCTATTTCTGGCCAACATTTCCCTCCCCTGTTTCCCCACTGGCTGGGTGCTCCAGAGGTTACAGCTTATCAGACACATCTAAAACTACTTAGATTTGTCCCACCCCATTTATTTCTCCCCATCACTCTATCTATATCAATTACTTCACTTATTTATTTATTCCCTTCTTTGGTAATATTACTCAGGTTCACCAGACTCAGTTAAACATTCATCCTCTTCTTAAACTGTGTTCTGGCATAAACTGATTTCTTTGTTTAAGGGATGAGCGTTCCTGCATGTCCCTGGGAAGCGTTTCAGTTGTTAGTAATTCTCTAATGATATCATTGCAAGTTGATTAAACTGTTCTTCTGCAAAAACTAGCCAAACTGTTCCTTTGCAAAAACAATGTCTTAATTTTTCTTACAATATAAACAAACTAAGGGTAAAAGTAAAAGGTGATATTTATATTTAAATACAAAACTTATTATCATTATTATTATGCATTCTAATTGCTGATCTATTTACAACAACATTAATAAGTTTCATTTTTTTCTTTAAAATATTATTCAAATGGAATACAAACAGTTAGTCCTTTCCATGTATTCTTCTGTTTATTCATTTTAGGCACCTAATAAATGATTCTCAATATTAGTACCTTATGATTCTTTATTAGGTGTGTGCTACAGCACAAAAGTTTTTTCTTGTGTGCAGACTCATTGTAACTGTTCAGGTTCCTTCCACCTCTATTAGTACAAAAAAAGGTCACAATACTTTATTTTACATGGACATTCACTGAGAATACAGAGAAAAAAAAAAAGGTAATAAAAACTCATTTAGTTTCACTCCATGTTATCAGTGTGTAATTAAAAAATGCATTAAGTTTTTAAGTAACTTTGTATTGACAACATGGACCTTTGGGGCAGGCTTGCTCTAGATATACCTGCAGCCTCATTTGGAGTTCCAAATGGGTACTTCTATTACCTTCCACTAAAAAGATTTAGTATAAAACAGCAGTGAAAACACAATGTAAATTACAGTTACCTCTTTATGCCATCTATTTTAGCAATAAAATACAATCAAGATGTGGCAACTATTAACACTACAAGTTGTTTAGACAGTGACACACATGCACACTAAGAATAATGAAATCAGCAGCACTTACTTCTTTGTATTAAGAACAGAACCAGAGTTTGAAAATAAATAAAAAAAAAAAAAAAAAAGGAAAATAATTAGAAATTAAGTAAAACCAAACCTCTTAGACTAGGAGATTATTTTGTTTTCATGTAATTTATGTGAAATGTTGTGCAAAAGATCATACTATAGTTTATTACCAGTTCAAATGGGTGGTATTTTTTACAATCTATCTATTTTCTAGATCTGCACACAACTTATTCCATCCTGATGAAATTTAGGATTTTGATTATTTCAGTTTCATATGTTCACATTCAGTTCATACATGTTGTTCTGATTGTTTAATGGCACAGGAAAATGCCGAAATCTCCCTCATTCTCTCAAGCGTGCAAGAAAAAAGAAATCAGGAGGCTTATTTGGTAGTATTTCATTATCTCAGGCATATCTACAATGCTGTCTTTCATATCAGCCATAGCTAATTCTTTTTTATGTCAAGGCCATTAAACTTCCTACATAGCTCAGGAGTCCTGAATCTACTTAAATCAGGTAGTTTAAAAATGTGATCTTACTATGCACTCTAAAGCAACTCAGAAAGAGTAAACCTTACAAAACTGCTCAGCTCACAGCTCTTCCATTAGTGTTACTGTCAAATATATAAAATGAAAACCACAGAAATCCTATCTGTTGTTGTATTAGGTGCCAGATATTGTCCTGCTAGTTAATCTCTGCAAGTAAGAGGAAAGCTTAATAAAACTATAGCTAAAATCCTTTGACATGAATCCAGCTCTTACCTATGGATTATAATGTAATCCCATTATGGTCTTTCAATATCCTTTATCTAACATGAAAAAATGGTGTCTTAAATATCTTCTTATCTTTGAATGGTAGTGCCTGATTTCGTTCTGTTGTTAGAGAATGCAACTTACCCCTAAATATGTTGAAATGTAGGAGTAACTGAGTCCAGGTCTTTTTTAAAAAAATATTTACAACCTTCAGTTTGGAAAACATTTAGGTTGTCATTGTCAAAAAAATGTCCACATCTTCTCAAAGGTTCTCTCTTTGATTTTGACAGCATATCATAGAATCATAGAATAGTTAGAGTTGGAAGGCACCTTAAAGATCATCGAGTTCCAACCTCCCTGCCATGGGCAGAGACACCACTAGGTAGGTGGTTTCTCCTTCTCTGTCACTTAAGAGCCCTCCTTTTTCCTCTGTCTTTTTTCATGAGTAGAGGAATAGTTGTATTTTGCTAGCTTTTTCTATAGAAAGAATCTTTACAATAATCTTTACTTAAGTGATAAAATAAATCATAAGGCACTGGTTTTAGGCACTATTTTTATTCATTTCCAGTACCTTTTCACACTAAACTCCTTTCATGCTAATCGCAAGTAGGGAAATACAGGTGACAGCTTTGAAATTAATATTGGCCTTTATAATTTGTCTGGAGTGTTAACAGGCAGGGGTAAAGGATGACATGAAAGGATGATGTCAGAAAAACATGAAAGCTCTTGTTTTCCTGTAAAATGAACAGTTTAGTTGCTCGCCTTTACCTCATGCTGCCACTTTCTTCGATGCTATAGAGAACTCAATGATTATGTGAATGAAAAAGTCAAGTTACTTTCAAATCACTGTTACATATAATCATAGAATTTTCTATATTGTAAGGGACTTTTAAGATAATCTAGTCCAACCATCAATTAACTCTGATAAAATAAAATAAAAAAATTAATAATCATAATAAAAAAATACCACCTTCACTAAACACTGTGTCAAACCCATCTTTTAAATATCTCCAGGCTTGGTGTCTCAACCACTTTCCTGAGCATCCCATTCCAATGCTTAATAACCCTCTTTGCATAAAAAAAAATCCTAATATTCATCTGCACCTCTCCTGTCGCAACTTGAAGCCATTTCCTCTTGTCATATCAGCTGTTACTTGAGAGAAGAGACCAATCCCCACCTCTCTACAACCTCCTTTCAGGTAGTTGTAGAGAGCAGTAAGGTCTGTTATCAGCCTCCTCTTTCTAGGCTGAACGACCCCAGCTCCCTTAGCCTCTCTATCACAGGTGAACAAAAAACCCTTATATTTTCAAATGAAAAGTGCTCGGAATAGTAAATAATAAGAAGGCTATTTGCATAACAGAAAATCAACTTTTGATAATTGCAATTATCAGTGTCTGCCACTGCCTGAACTAAGAAATAAGAGAATTGTCTGATAATACTCAACTTTAGCAACATAAACTTGGAAGTTAAAACTGCACTGTCAACTCTTTTTAATGTAAAGCTTTTCAGCCACTGATGTTTTCTGATGCAACTGACAGCACATTTTTTCCTACTTTTCATTTAGAAACACAATACTTCTAAGAACAAAAATGAAGTTTCCATGATCAGATTTCACTAACCCACAGAACCTTCAAGACACAAAGTTGGGTTTTTTGGGTTTTTTTTGCAAGGCAACTGATGTTTTCCAAAAGATAACAGAAGTTGTATTAATATTTTAAATTATTTATGAAAAATATAGTGATAACAAGCCCCTAAAGAAAATATTAAAAAGCTACAGCCTTTCCTGATAAAGCCTTGTCATGGCAAGGCCATTATGGACAATATTTGTGGTAAGTTGTATTCCTCTAGGTGTAATATGTTAATGATAGTAAAATTCAAAAAATCATGTATATTTCAAGTACACAATAAAAAAGATTAAGACGACCCAATATATGGAAGCAACTCTACTAAATGAAAGATACCATATGCTCAAAACCCAAAAGGGGTTTTATAAGGAACATACCATTACTAAAGGCAGTTTAGTCTCAAGAAGTCTGAGAGAAATCCAGACTCTTTCCAGATAATCCAGTACAACTATATGTCTACTCTCAAATATCTAATTTGTTAAGGATACATGGTGTTTGCTAAAAAAAAAAAAAAAAAAAAAAAAAAAACCAAAAAAAAAACCAAAAAAAACCAACCAATTGAGTTTCTGAACACATAGACTCTTTTTTAAGTTATTTACTTTGAACTTTGATCCTCAACTTAGTTGCAGACATCCAATTACACTTACAAATTACTCCATCCAGATTTGAACAGAGGCTAGAAAATTGTTTAACATTTTTTAAAATGATAGGACATGAAAATGAATAAGTGTGCAGATAAGACATACTTCATATGCATAGTACCATTTTCAATGATGATTGACTTATGACATGAGCTTCATTCATTTTATGTTGCCTGTCAGCCTGCAGCAAGATCACAGAAGTCAGTACAGAAATATCATAGTTTAGTCAAGCAAAACAATTATCTATTGCTTTTCAAGCTGGTGAAGTTACAATAATAAGCTTTAGGGGAACAGTTAATGAGCTTTGTAAGGATTTAGTTTCATTGTTCTTTATTGGCTGTTCTTGTGTTCTTTAGAGGGGGCTTTGCTTCTTTCATACTGTAGCCTGGACACTCAAACATATATATACAAGCACTCTCTGCTCAGACAGAGAAGGCACTGAAAAAGAAGACAATGAAGCAAGCAAGAAGGAAGAGAGGTAAGAAATCCTTGTAATTCCCTGCCTTGTATCTCAGGATGGAAAGGAAATAACTGGGAAAATAGAATGACCTCAGCCATTTTGCCTCCCGATTGGAAAACCTCAAGAAGCTTCATGGCTCCGACTGTGAACCCTTACAGGTGCTGAAACTAATGTGTACCTTTCTAGCTACTATTTTTCTGCTTTTCCATCCCAGGAGGGAAAAGGTCAGAACTAAGCATTCAGGGAGCATATCACATGTTCTGCTCACTGAGATGAATGGAAGGAGAGAGGAAGAGAAAAGAGAGAAAATTCACTAGGCTGTAAGCATTCCAGGCTTATTCCAGCTTAGGTAGTGGAAATAGTTGGACACTCCGTGTAGATCCCTCCACTAAGTGTCTGCTGGCTGGGGTACTCATTAGACTGAACACTGACCTTGCCTTTGTTGTCCTACCTATCAGGCAGTAGTTGGGTCAGCAGTTGGAGTCATGCAGAATAACCTGCAGATTCAGCTCCTGGGCTAGGATGAGAGCATTACCAAGCATAATAACAGCCTCATCAGCTGCTGTCTTCCTTACTGAGACAGCATGAAGTTGCTTCAAGGCTTCACCTTCTGCTAGCCCTCAAAGTATACACAGCTCCCAAGATGAATCCTCTGCAGCTTGGGGAGGACTACCAGATGTCATAATAAATCTTGATTTAATCTAGAACAGACCCAGCAAAATTCTAATTGCTTGTTTCAGTACACAAGCTGGGTTAAAACAGTAATATTTGCAGGCATGTGTTACAAAATAAGTCCTTGTAAAATCCTCATCCCATTTAAAAAATCAAACTGACCAAAAAAAAAAAAAAAAGTGAAAACCCCCAACAACTAAACAAACAAACAAGAACAAAAATACAAATGAAACCAGAGAAAATGAGTCAAAGACAATTGTTTTGCAGTTTTCAAATCTAAAAGTGACAGTTTTGACTCATGTAATCACTTCCAGTGCCATTCCATACATATCAAAAGTTAACGTGGTGAAATAAACTTTCTTCTGTTTCAAGAATTTCCCTTTTTTAGGTTGTTGTAGTGTAACTTCTCATAGTAATAATAACCTTCCACTCACTTTTCTATTCTTACAAAAAGAATAGAAAAAAATAAATACCAGATGACAATATTTTATGAAACCATTATCATTGTGGTGGAACTGATTATTTCATGTGAAAAATGGAAAATATCTTAGAGGGAGTCTGCTGGGGATTACTTCTGCTTATAGCTGCAACAGCTGAAAATGTGCATCTAATATCAGGTAATTACCTTTGCGCATATGACTGCTCTAATCCCAAGGTTTTTTGAATTTCCAATTAAAAAAATAGGCTTACCATGTCCTCACAATATTATTTCAGAGAAAGTGGTTCATTAGAGGGTCTACAAAATATGACTTATTAAAGATACTGAATCTGTTGGGTTCCTATACTCTAGAGAAGAGAAGAGTGAAAGGACATTTGTTAACAGCCTTCAAATATGCAAAAAGTCTCTGCAAAGAGGAAAGTAATAAACTGCATCCATGTGGTGTTTTTTGTTTGTTTGTTTTCAATAGTGCAAAGAGCAATTAGATAATTTGCAGCAGGGGAAATTTAACTTTGATATTGGAAACAGTTTAATGATATTCAAATACTAATATATATCATTCAAAGAAGTAGCAGGATCTTCATCAGTGAACATTTTTAAGAACAGGTCACATGAAATAAGAAATATTTGGTCATATTTAACAGCTGATCAACAAAATGTTGTTTAGAGATATCTTCCAAGCTTATTTTCTATAATCTAAGATTAATTATAAATCTGAAGTTCTAGAAATACACTGTAGAATTCTGTGGATTGCTTAGCTTTCTGCATTTTCCACTAGTAATTTCATCAAAAACCAAGTAACTCCAATATCAACAACTGCAGTGAGATCTAGTATTCCTATCTTAATCTGAGGAAATTTAAATACTCACTGATTCTCTTAGTGCAGTCCATTATGAGATTTAGGATATGTTTAAACAATGGATTTAGAGCTCCATCTTGATGTCTTGATACATCTGTGACTACATCAGAGGTAGTAAGTGACTGGATACCTGGCTGGAGCTTGCTGCCTACACACAGAAGCAGAATTAGGGAGATTACATTTGATCAGGTTTTGTTCTAAAATTTTTCAGAATGCAAGCAGAGACTCTATTTGAACACAGAAAAGCTCCAATCCCTGCTGCTTTAATCTATTTTATACAAAACAGTACTAAGTAAGCAGACTAAAAATGTTTCAATTTTTTTAAAAAATTAAGATCCAGATTACTTGTATCTTTAAAATGGGAAAGTCACTGTATGTAGAGATAAATAGTAAAAATTAATATAATACACTGCAAAAATATTACATTCAGTAAAAATTCTGCATTGTTATGTTCTTTACTGAATTCTCTCTACCCTGCATTTTCCTAGCTGCTGTCTGTTTAGACAGTTTTGCAGGGCAAATACATTCCAAGATATTAAATCACATTTTTATGTGTTTATAAATACACATACCAATGATTTATATTATGAATGGAAACAATATAACTTTGAATTTCCTGAAGAAACTGGAGCAAAACTTTTTTGTGTTCTAATGAGGTCCTCTGAATGTATCATTTTCTTGTTTTGCCCATTTGATATCAAGATCCTTCAGAAAGAAAACTTCAGCTTGTAAAGAAAATTGTACCAAAAGACAAAACCATCATCAGCCTAAGTTTCTTTGTTTTCATACTGAATGTGATTTGTTCATCAACTTTTGTAAAGTCTAAACTGATCATTGAAATAGTGTTCAATTCTGAAATATGTTACATACTACATAGTTATTAGATTCCAGTATCTGGGTAATGCAAGACAATTTTTTTCCTTTCTCAAGTTATTTAACATTTTGGTAGCCTTAGATCACTTTGCTATTTGAAGTACAACCATGAGTCAAGTATTTTCTTTGTTTGAGGTATTTACAGAACTCCTCCTCACACAACCATAGATATAGTTCGATGAGCAGCATTGACTCTGATAACTCTTTTTCCAAGTAAAGGTAAGGGAAGCACTGTTATCCTGCTTTACGAAGCAGCCACTGGACTGTTTATTGTTTTAGAAATCTAAATTGCTAAAAGGAAAAATGTAGAATTCTCCTCCTCAGTTCTTAAAAAATGTTGTCTTATTTCCCTCAGTTTTTGAACTTGACCCTTAAGGCATTTCCCTACCTCAAAAGTCCCTGAGTCACAGACTGAAAATATTTACTTGGCTGTCTACCCTATTTTGAACAACATCTCTGTAGCTTGAAGGAACTTCTCAGGTTTGCCTGGCAGATAGAAGGTCTGGATGATACATTAAAGGTTTGTTAATGGACTATTCAATTGCTCATTTTCCATTTTATGGCAGTCATATATGCATTGGCATGACTACAATATGGTGGACAAAGGATTCTTTAAACATATTTTTAGCATAGGATTGCAGCAAAAAATATTCAGAGAATGTGAAAAAAATGTGGAGTAGAAGAATGGTAGAGAAATGGTGAGAAAATATTATTTTTATTGAATTTAAATTCTCCATTTAATAGGTCCTCCATTAAACAGCTAAACACCTTATTCAGCTTGCACCTAAAAACTTCACTCTCTCAATAAAAGAGATGTACTTTCACAGTAAATTTCAAACAAGCTCACCTAAACACAGTGTTTTGCAAAGGCATATCCCTTTTGTGGTCTCAAAATGCTAGCACCGAAATTAGTGATGCAGGACAGCCAAAAGATCGTGTGAAAGAGTAAGCACTCTGTTGTTCCAGACATAGCTTGGGGTAGGCTGAATGTTATGATACATTTTGGCTGCATGCTTCATCTCTAGCTTTCATATTACAATGGATCTCATTAAAGGCTTTTGGTTTTATTCTACCATCCAGCTATCTGAAATAAACACAAAATAGAAAGTTTGTGTATAAAGAATGAAGGAACCTGTCACAAATCAGCCAGATATTTATTCCACACATTGTTTTCTCTATCACATATACACACATACACCTATTTACCTAATTCTGCTTTTTTATATATATCATTTAAGATGCCTTTCATTACCTGTGACCTCTTGAACACTTTTATCCTAGCATTCTTGATTAATAAGTGAGACTAGTATAATCCTGTATATATCAGCAGACTCTTGTCAGACTAACAATGTTACAACTCAGTGTTGTAACAGCTGCTGACACCAATGCTTTTGGCTGACTTGGTCTTTCTTTTTATAGTAATATTAAACTATAGTGGATAGTAGTTACATAACTTAGCTATATGGACAAAGAAGTAAAAGAAACACTGCACAAGCCTCCATGTCTTCTGCTATAGGCAGCTGAACACATTCTCTTGGATTGTATACAGCATTTATTGCAAAAACATAGTTTCATTCTTTAGAACACAAATTAGTTTTACAGACAAAATATGTTTTAAGGCTGAAGAGGAAAAGATTGAGGAAATATTTAATAGAGATGCCTTTGGTTTTTTTAATGGTAATCGTGAAAAAAAAAAAAAAGTAATTTCCTGTATATAGTTTGCAAGCAAATCCTATGCTGTTTCACAAATAAAGGAATTGTCCTTTTTTTTTTTTTCCTTCATTTTGTATTTCATATAGAAAACAACCAAACCCCACAAAATCATATTCCTATACCTCTTCCTCATATACTGTTATAGACTTTCTTGAAAGCAAACAATCTGTAATGGGTTAGAGAAGAAATAATGGCCTATGCTCACTCTTTCTTTCCTTCTCTCCTCCATTCTTCACAAATTTGTCCAAATATGAAATACAAATGAAAATTTGAGTTCAGTAAACTCTACTGCACATTAACTTTCTGAAATCTGGTTCCCAAAGACTGCCCCACATCAAACATCAATGCAAACTTCTGTAAAATTGTACAAAGGTAGGTAAGGTAATCTTACTGAAAGTATATATACAGGAACACTGCAGGAAAAGTTTGAATTGTGCGTCTTCTTACTCCAGCTAGAATTTAGAAGTAATGGAAACTTCAATATTCTTGTTAACTTCAAGCTGCTTCAGGTCAAAGAGAATTAGATGAGTTTGAGCAATTTCTACATGGAAGCACAATTATTAATACTTAGCTGATTTAATTTTTATTTTTTTTTAAGGCTCAAACATCAATAATCTGATATTACAGGTTTCAGACTGATCCAGTTTGTACAACTTGTCAAGGCAAAGGTTGATAGGGCAAAGCACTTCTCTGTTAGATAAAAGTTAACATTGAAAACATCAGGACACTTCTGCATTAGCAGCTACTGTAGTGCTATAGAAGCAAGTTAGTAGAACAGACAACTTGATGCTGAGGGCCTGATATCCATGCCATGTGTTTCATTACCCCTTCTGTGTAGCAGTTATGCTGGAGTAGCTCTGGGCCATTCTTAAGTACAGATTTCCAGTAACAGCTAGAGACCATTTTGATGCAGCTCCATTGATGAAGTTTCATCCAAGAGGAATCCATGCCTCAAGAACACTCTGCAATTGAAATAGAGTGGGCTAAGTGGAAGGAACTGGGAGTTTCATTTCTAAAGCACTTTGTTGATCCAAATTAAATTGCTAATGTTGATGCACTCTCCACACAGCTGGCATATTTTGATATACATTTCTTACCTTTGCTTCTATATCAGAAAATCTAGGAGGATAAAAAGGGCATTGCAAACACTTTCTTTTTAGTGGATCTCAGTTTTAATGTTTATTTCCTTTATTTTTATATTAAGAATTTGGGTGCTTCACTCCGAAATGAATAGATTAAAGAAGGTGAATGCAATTGCAAACAGATTACTTTGAAAAGATTACCAGGTTTTTGCACACAGTAGGTTGCAGCAGGATTTTTACAGGGTTACTTAGTGGATGATTTCACTGTTAATGTTGGACACTGAAATAATCTGAGACCAGTCATCCAATAGCAGAAACATCTGAGAACTGTAGTACATCATATCAATGATCAGTGACCTACGAACACTATAGATACACTGTAACTCTCTATTCTGTCTAAAATCTGCTTACTAAAGGATATACCAGAGCCATATACTGCAGCAAAGAAGTCCATAAATATGAATTTCCATGATGGATGGTGATTATTTGGAATGAGCTATTACCCTTTATTAGGACACTAATCTGCCTAGCTAAATTTTCCTGAACACCAGGCTGAGACTGTATTTCAAAATATTTCAACCTATTCAAATTTATTTCATGGAATATTACTAATTCTATTCCTCTGAAATTTCACATTGGATTTTATGGAAATATACTACACGGCACTTGTATTTAGTTGCCAAATCATAATTTTGGGGTCATGATTATACTTGTTTGCTCACTTTTAATGGACAAAGAAATAGCCAGGATAATCCTAGATTTGCTATATTAGTTTTGAATGACTGTATGAAACTTATCCAAATTTCCATGTTTTTCTAACAGTTTCAACTTTCTGTTGAAAAAGTGTTGCTGATTGGCCAGGAAGACCACTACCATGTCCTCCTCTGACTATGAAACTGCTATTAAGATGCCTAAAACTGTTTATCTATCTAAAGATGAGTTAAGTGAAGAAAATTTCTGGAGAAAAAGTGGAAAAGCATGAACAAAACAATATGGGTTCCTTCATTTTCACAGCTACAGATCTTGTGAGAATGAAAGAGGAAAAAATGCTTCCTAGAAATCGTACTCCCTTTCAGCTGTTTTCCATCCAACTTTAATTGTTTACACAGATTAATGATGACAAATGGTTTCTGCATTGAACTACACTTGAATCAAGAGAGACCAAGGCAGAATAGCAGACCATAAGAAAGTGAGTGTTTAGACTCAAATCATATGGATTAATTCCACATATTCTAAAATGTATATAACTATAATTTCTTTCTTTATACAGGGATACAGCAGGTAGTTAATGTATCAACAAGAATTGTGATCTTTAGCAGCTCAGCACATCATTGATGAAATGAAGCATCCTTCTGCCTTGCTAATTCTAGCTATATAAATGTCATTTTAACTATTCCTCTACTATTGTTTTACTTCTGCTCTTTACCCAATGCAATGGAGTAAATGTAAAATGTCACCTTTTGGGCTCCAATCAGAAAGTAAAAGTAAAAGTCAGTACTTGGTCCCTGCTCTCACAGAAAGCTACTATGTGTAAACTTACAGTAACCATGACTCACTTTATCAGGCCAAATGGAATTTTGATAAGTCCGGAAACTGTAATATAGTGGAACTTTATGTTGGTGTAGCTGTGATTTCCCCTCCACTTTCCAGTATTAGACATGATTTTTCCCTTATTGTAAGTCTTATAAGCAAACAATAGTGATTCTGAACAACTCTAAGGGGCTTGTCTGAACGTGCCTAAATCTCTAGTAAACCATCCTCCGCAGCTCAGCAAGTGAACAATTTAAATTTTTCAAGAGTGAGACTGAAAGGTTATGCCAAAGGAAAGCAATTTCAAAAGAATCGCTATGACACCTTGAGCAAAAAATGGTACAGCAAGTATGCATCCTTTCTCCCTTCAGCAGCATTATATTCTTATTATTAACATTTCTTATGCTGTTCTATTGAACCAAAGGTTTTTCAGTCTGTTTGCACAGGAATGGAACTTGATGCAGCAATGGATTTTCATTAAATTGAAATTACAGTAGCTTATGGTGACCATCAACAAGGCATAAAAGGAGAATTAACTGAGGCCTTACTGTCATCACATTGCTTGAGCCAAGTATTCACTGGAGCTCACTCAGAAGAAAAAAAGTAATATATTGGAATGACTTCATCCTAGTCTGTCAAGCAGAAATAAATGTAGACATTAAATCTCAGGGTACCTTAGAGAAAATATAGACAGGACGAAGCTCTACCATGGTGTAACTTTTGGAAAAAAATATTGCTGCAGAAGAAATGTATTTTAGAAAGCATATCCTGTTATAGCTTCTCTATTGCTTAGTAAAAAACAAGTATTTTTATCCACAATAATTCAGGGCAGTCATAAAAGACCTCAGTCCTGATAACTGTTAGAACTGCTGAAAGTTATGCCAGTTTGCAAGCCACAGATAAATCACAGAGTCATTCATTTAATTTTATGACTCTTGGGCTATCCTTTTTTAATGAGGGTCTCTTTTTCTCATCTCACTACCAATCAGATATTTTCATTTGCTAGTGTGGAAAAAACATGCTATAATGGGAATTTAAGTGAACTGTAGGCTAAAAATGTAAAACAGAAAGTATAAGCATACACAGAAAAACATTTACTGAATAAAATATTACTATTTTTCTAAGAATAGAAATAAAGACACAAGTCAACCTGGAACATTGTGTGATGTACAGTCACCTAGCACTAGCGTTCCAGAGAAAATAGAGAGGACAGAAACATTATAGACATAAACAATAAAAGTATTAAATGTATTAATTCAATATGTTTTTTAATTACTTATTTGGGATATTGTAAATTTTATTAAGCCACGAGTAAATAGTGTGAGAGAGAATGCCTGAAGAAAAGTCACAATGATTGGAGTAGAGCATGGAAAATGGTGATGAAGCTACAACTATTCTTAAATAACTTGAAGAAAAAGAAAAGGGTTACAGCCATACAGTCATTACAGAGAAGACAGTACAAATTTATAAATCGTAAAGTAATGCTCTGCTGAGATAACCAGACTCTGCCAAGCCATAATTAGAAACATCAAGCCAAGAACTTGGGGTGCACTTCACATCTGAAATCCACCAGGATACTGGTAGCATGTGGAGAGGAATCTCAACCCCTAGATACTCCTTTGCAGTACTAGTGCAAATGGTCTTTGCAGTATTAACACAAGCACCATTTAGTTGCCACAGAGAACATTATCTGTTGTCTGCCTTAAAAATATACAGAGCACTCAACCTATTGATTTTTTTTTACATAGAGCAGTTACTCAAGAAATTAAAAACTAGATGATGTATTTAGTGGGAAAATATTCAAGGGCAGTCAAGTTTACTCTCCAGAACAGACTGAGGCAATTTCTTCTGTGAAATGACATAGCCATATGCTGTGGAGCTGAAGAAATGGAAATAGCCATCACTGCTGAAGCAGTGTACCAATTTGTACTAGAAATTAAGCAAGAAAGAGATCTGTTGATTCTATAGACCATCTTATGGAATTTGATGGAAATGGTGCACATGTGCTCCATTGTTTTATTGAAAACAAACAAACAAAGAAAGATAAAAACAAGAAGACAGAATGAAATCGTGCATTGATGTAGAGCTTAGAGCTTAGAGCTATGTATTTGCTTAGAGCTATCCTCTTGGGACTCTCTAAGACCCTAAACATTCCCACCATATACAGTCTAGACCCTAATACTTTTTTATTTTTAGCCATCTTCATGTGGGCAACTTTTTTTTTTTTTTAATTATTATTCTCTTTTAACATTATCTAATAGGAGTTTACTTATCCTGTATTGATTACCTTATATGCAATAACTTGCAAGAACACAATTCTCCCAGACTCCTGGAATTCTAACTTTTAGCCACGAGAGATGTAATTTTCAATTAAATTTCTGACTTCTGCGCAGATAAAGGTACCTGTTGACCAGAGCACTGCAGATAGATCTTCTTTCCCACATGGATAAGGCTTGAGTGTTTTGGTTGTTGTAAAGCACTTTTCGTTTTTGAGGCTGCTTCCCTTTAACCCAATTGAGCTGAAGGAGAGCATTCCTACTTCAAAAAGGTCTGTCCAAAATCAAATTATTTTATAACTTCAGAAAACACATGTAAATTTGCCATGATATTATGTTGATTAATCTTTCTGTTCTAACCAACCTTAAATAAAGAAGGAAAAAAAAAAAAGTAAAGAGATTTTGTGCTGTAAGAACCTGTTATGCTGTGTAACTATTCTCCTTGTCTGATAAGGCTTCACTTAGAAAACCTCAGGTTTAGAACTGGTAAAAAAAAAATTAAAAAGAAAAAAATCCATAAAACCATTGCAATGTATTTATAGTGTATATGCATACCTCTTGTCCTGTTGATAAATGAGATTTCTAGGCAGTGTTGGACTGAAGTATAAAGCATTTTTGCATAAGAGCTGAAAGAAGAGTCAGAAAGCCAGAGAGTAATAAATACGAGAAAAAATCTGGGGTCTGCTCATGGTACCTAACTGCAGATTCCTTAAATCTAACTCTCAGTTTATGTGTCAAAGAAAACCTGAAAGGGAAAAAATAGCGCTACAACCAGTCCAGTAATAACATTAAAGAGAACTAGAAAATACTCAGACAGGATTTTGAAATATATTTAATAGCAGTTGGTGCAGAAAGGTGGAATTGAAAGCATCAATCTCTCCTCATGTTGCAGGAAAAGCAGCATTCCACATATATAATAACTATAGTTTTCAGGAGAAAATGTAAACTTGAATATAATACTAAATGTGTAGTACTTCAAAACAAAAGAGCTTTGAATAGATCGATTTTTCTGTGTGCATGAACAGACTGGGCAAACAGCAGATCAGATCTGAATATTTAAAAGTAACCAGAGTCAGTAATAAAATACAACGTAATCAGTGAATTACTGGCAAGATGTAAAGGGAGAGGATGACTTTTATGCAATAAGCTATGGTAAATAAACTCTGGTAGATAGCATAGGAGAAATTATTAAATAAACAACACCAGATCTGGAAGAATGGCTGCTTTTGTCCTAAAAGATATAAGGAGAGGGAATAATGTGAAAATGGGAAATATTCAAAGTCAAAATCCACACAAAAACCCCTCTGAAACCAAAATGTTTCTCAATTGCTGAATTTAATGTTATTTTCTACTCAAATAAAAATTATTTCCACATCCAAATCTTGTCAACAAAAACATAGAGCTGGATTGTCATGTGAGTGCATAATCAAGTGTTCTCAAAAGTCTGCATTAAAGTTAGCACTTAAATGTCGTATTTCTCAAATCTATCTCAGTAACTGAGATTCATCATAGTCCACCAGCTGGACACAACCACATCAACAATTCAAGGTGCTGTGAAATCCTAAGATGTGGTGAAACATTCAGCTGCAGTGGTGTAAAACCAGCATCTCCCGACTTCTCTCAGGTCCCTTATTACTTCTGTGATAGTTAATTTTTTTTTACCTCTCCTTGATGTTTAAGGTAGCGGAAACTCACAACTGGTTTTTGTTACCCACCAGGTAGATGCCAATTTTACCAATGGAATTCTGTGAGCACTTTGTTTCACTTGATTTGAGGACAGAGTCAGCTGGCTTTCTCAGGTTATCATCAACACCTTCAACTAGCCTATCTGACTTTGCTTTGAAATAATTGAGAAAACTCTCTCCATTTCTTTCTCTTGGGAGAGAGAGATCAGTAGAAAGCTGTGAGGAGCCACTGAAGAACAATATGATCTTCAATATAAAAGAACAATATGGTCCTTAAAAAGAGGATATGTCCCTTTGGTGTACTGCTTTATGACACATTGACACAGAACTGTTGTGGACATAATTGTTTAGACAACTTCTGTGATTCCCTTTTTCTGTCCTTGTGTCGTGGTTTCAAATTTACCAAAACCTGAGTGACAGATATGCCCCCCTCCCCCCACTTTGGGTAAAGAGAGGAGAGGAAGGAGTTAAAGAGATTCAAGAGTTTAGAACAAACTAAACTACTTTAATGAAAATATAAGTAATATAATAAAAAGAAAATTTAGGAAAAAAGGGGAAAAAGGGAGTATACAGTATATACAAAACCATATCAAGCTCCCAGGATGACGACCACATCACCAGCAGGCCTCAGGAAAAGTCCCAAACCACACTCGGTGATCAACAGGAGCCGGATTCCAGATCTGGGGTCAGGAATGCTCAGATCAGGATCAAAGGCAGACGAGCAGGCAGAGTCCTCCTTGGATATCAGCCATTGAAGAAGAGGAAAGAAGGGGAAAGAAGAAGGGGAAAGAAGGAGAAAGAAGGGGGTTGACCTGTTGATCCTTCAGCTTTTATAGGGGGCATGATGCAGATGGGATGGAATACCCCTGTTGGTCAGTTTTGGGTCACCTGTCCTGTCCACTCCTCCTTGAAGGTGGGACCCTCCAGCGGGTGAAAAACAAAAATTATCTGACCTTGGTTCTTCCAGCAATAAGTCTAAACAATGGCCTCTCTGCATACCATCCCTTGGTATAATCAGGTCTTATCACCGTGAGACGGAACAGCTCTGAACAATGTGCTGTTAATTTCAGAGTTTAGCTAGTTAGGAGAGGCCTAGCTAAGAAAGTAAAACTGTAAAACAGAAAATTAGTTCATTTTACCTCAAACCAGGACACCTTGATTTCTGAAAAATGCCCATGAAAAGACTGAGAGACTATATTTCTTTGAAGGTTAATAAATATGCATAGGTTACTATTAATTCAACAGGGGCTTCCTTTTGGGATAATTTATTCACAAAATATATTGTACAGAATATTAAGTGTATGTGTTACATAGCCTGTAATGACCTAGTGTACTTTATTTTTCTTTTTTTGATTATTTAAAAAATAAATACCACTGACTATATATGGGATATGCATGGAAACAGAAACAAGAAATCCAAACACTGAAGTTAAGCATACATCTGGGAAATGGTAATTGGTTCAAAAGTGATACAAAGGAGGGATAAAATCTGAATACAGTCAGGTTCCCATTTCTAGGATTTGGCTGCTGTTTGTGTCTAAAGACAACTAAACCAAGAACTTGCTTGAGTCTTGTACTTTTCTCTGCCCTCAGTAAAAGGAAACTTTACATTTGTGTTACTACAATGTCATTCACGTAGATAATAGCAGTTGACTAGTTACAATTCATTATATTCTATTTTGAAAAAAATTCTGTCTGATAATATTTTCTGGGAGCACTATTAATGTATATCGCTGAATAGCAATTTTATAGGCTTCATAATAATTGGAAGTAAAAGTAAGTTAAACCAATCAGTTGTTCTTAAGCTCATAATTTTAATTTTCAGTATTTTTATTTATATCAAATATTCAAATATTTCTTTTTTTTACAGAAAAAAAAGAAATTTTCTGTTCTTCACCAAGTAATACTAGATTATCAGTAAAATTACTTAGATAGATTTGCTGAAAATTTGTACATTGAGAATTAAAAATGTAAATACAAACGGTAATACACTATATTCAAATAATATGGTTTTATTTTCCAGAATATTTCTAGAAACATATTGACTGATATATTTCTTCAGATTCAAATTTCAAGACACAGATGAAAAAACTATAGTATTTTTTTATTTCAAATAATTTTATCAGCTTCGAAATTTCCACCTAGTTATTTCCATGAAAATGTTTTTAAAAATCAGATGTATTCAGAATCTATCGGTATGATATGAGGCAAAAAATTTAAAGTTCTACAGTTAGTAATATAAAAGTATACAAATAAATAATGAAATTATTTTTTTTTTTATTTTGAACTTGTCTAAAATTATACAGACATATTCAATAGTCACTTCTCAAATAACCCATGGTTAATGCATTCATGCACGTGGATGATATTCAAATAAGATGTTTACAATGCCCACGTCAATTGAATCTTTCACACAAATCTCTTTGACTTTAAAATAGGAACCCCTTTCAGTTAGTTTTGTTAGTCTCTATGAAGAAAAGAAACATCATCACACATCTTTCTAATTAAGTTATTTTAACTTTTTTTTTCCTGTTTTTTGGGGGTTTTTTTTTTGGTTTGTTTTTTTTGCAAATCAATTATTCTTAAAGCAAACCATGCACCAGGCACTTAGATAGAGCAGACTATTTATTTGCCACTGCTACTCCTCTCCTTAGATATACACCACCCAGGGTAGCTCCAAAGCTGTCTCTTCCTCTTTCTCCTACCTGCTCCAGGCTGGACCAAAAATCCTTCCTTCTCTGTTCCAGTGGGAGAGGAGTGATGAAAATCCCCACTCCTCATTGGAAGTTTAGATCCTGCCACAATAAGCTTTGAGCTTAACCCCAGCAACAAATGCAGCTTGTTTGTCCAAATAAGCAGTATGCTAAATAAAGTTCACTGAAGAGATCGTCTGCAGTTGCAAAAGAGCTTAGGAATATTTTAATTCTTCAAAATAAATTATTTTTCAGTTACTCACCCACTGCTATTTACTATACAAGTCTTGACCTTTTCATCAGGTATACATAATCTTTCTATACACGAGATAAATTTATCAAGATTATACATGATGAATGTTGCTGGGACTAACCTGTCTGCACAAAGAATTAGGTTACTTCTTTCCAAGGAACGGAAAATTTACTCTTTCCACTCCATTTTGTTGTCACCAACCTAATTTGAAGTATCATTTCAATTTCCCTGAACTGTTGCTACCAATTAATATAGAACAAACTAGGAAGTTTAAGCTTTTTCTTTTTTTTTTTTTTTGAGTTACAAGATATTTTTAAAATCAAGATAGATTGCCTCATCGATTTTTATCTAAAACACTTATAATATGCAGTACATAATAAAAATACAAGGCAGAGCTATTGATATTCCAGAGTTCTTTCTGTAAAGACATTAAAATAAATATGTTTTAATAATATTTTAATAAAAACTAACATTATTCTGCCCATGATATTAATGCTTTCATATAATGGCTATAATATCTTTTACATAAAGTATCAAATTGTATTAAAAAAAGAAATAGACCAAAAAAGGCATCACAAAAAGAAAGTCCCATATATATTAAGTCATGTCACCATTAAAGCAATAATAAACACTCATACATTAAATTATATAAAATATGAAAATTGATACTTTTATTGGCTAGACATGTTTGCTGGGATTTTTAACATAATTTTGATGACTGAAAAAAAGGATTATGTATTTGTATATCTTTCTCTTTTTCACAGTATACAATTCATAGTTTATTAATGAAAAGGAAAATTTCCTTTTTGACATATGAGTCATATTATTAATATTGTTATTTCTTACCTTGTTTTATAACTGTATGACTTTAAATATGTGGGTTCCATGAGTCAGTAACAAGGACAGTGAATGATTGCTCTAGTTTCTAGATGTTTTTGTAAGACATAAGAAGTGGACAAGACAGGACGTTTTGTAGTAAAAACTGATTTGTTCTTGAATTATTCAAGAAAGACTGAATCACACCACCTTGACTAATGTAAGATGTATTACTAGTGTATACTGATCATCAATTTTCCTATAAAAAAAGGGAACGGAAATATAGAAAAACAATCTGAGATTGTTAACCATATTTTTGGTATTTTTTTCTCTTTCACATAACATTAGTCATTTTTACATATTCATTCATTCAGTACTTGGCACGGCTGAATATTTGGATTTTTTTATTCTACAGCAGCAAGGGAGTATACTGATTGTGATGATTAATCTAATTGCTGTACAGTTCTTAGAGCAATGAAATCATCTACTCACTTTGGGCCTTTACTTTTGGCAGAGGTAACATCCAGGGTGTACGAGGCATGGTCTTACTTGCCCTACTCGATAATATGGGATGATCTTCTGGAAATCTGTCCCCAGTTCTTCCGTATCTGTCTTGCTGTACAGTCCTTCCTGTGAGTAAACTTATTTGATGATTCCAAAGCCTCAAAACTACAATTTTATGAACTTCTTCAGAATGACAAAAAGTCCAAATCGATATTAAAATCCCAGAAATATTTTGGATTTGAACAAAAAATATTGATTTTTAATAAAGAGAGAGTTCAGGGAGTTGGGAGGCTTGATAAAGGACTCTGGGACACAGATAATCTTTTCATCACTCCCTCCAGTGGCAGGTGATATTGAGGGGAGGAGTAGACGGATAAAATCAGCTCCAGACTTGGTGTCGCCACCACAGCTTTAGATTTTTTGAGAGTGGGTTGACCTATACAGCACCAGACCTGTTCACAGGGAGTGGACTATGCCACTCTCAAAAGAGGGATATGCCATGCTGGATCTTGTTCTCACCAACAAGGAGACGGCTGGTGGGTGATGTCAAGTGGAAGGGTAGCCTCAGTTGTAGTGACCATGAAATGATAGAATTCAACATTCTTAGGGCAGTGAGGAGGGTGGGCAACAAGTTTGCTACCCTGGATTTCAGGAGAGAAGACTTTGGACTCCTCAGAGATCTCATTGGCATGGTAGTGTGGGAAAAAGAGCTGGAGGGGAGAGGGGCCCAGGAAAGCTGGTTAGTATTCAAATATCACCTCCTCCAAGCTCGGAAGAGGTGAATCCCAAAAAAGAAGAAGTTGGACAAAATAGCCAAAAGGCCGGTGTGGATGAATAAGGAAGTATTAGGTAGGCCTCCTTCTTGATTTTGAGCCTATAGAGGGTGGAAGCAAGGACAGGTGAACTGGGAAGAGTATAGAGAAACTGTCCGAGTGGCTAGATTCCTCCTGGAATCTCTGCTAAGGCACATGGAAAATAAGGAGGTGACTGGAGACAGCCAACATGGCTTCACCAAGGGAAAATCCTGTCTGACAAATTTGATGGCCTTCTATGATACTGACACAAACTTGGTGGACAAAGGCAGGGCAACAGATGTCATCTTTCTGGACTTCAGTAAAGCATTTGACACTGTCCCACACAACATCCTAGTCTCCTAATTCGAAAGTCATGGGTTTGATAGGTGGACCACTCGGTGGGTAAGGAACGGGCTGGATGGCTGCACTCAAAGGGTTGTGGTCAATGGCTCAATGTCTAATGCCAGAAGTCCTGTA
>VZRU01013341.1:68439-130267 GCA_013398155.1 Pedionomus torquatus
AAGGGAAAATCCTGTCTGACAAATTTGATGGCCTTCTATGATACTGACACAAACTTGGTGGACAAAGGCAGGGCAACAGATGTCATCTTTCTGGACTTCAGTAAAGCATTTGACACTGTCCCACACAACATCCTAGTCTCCTAATTCGAAAGTCATGGGTTTGATAGGTGGACCACTCGGTGGGTAAGGAACGGGCTGGATGGCTGCACTCAAAGGGTTGTGGTCAATGGCTCAATGTCTAATGCCAGAAGTCCTGTAGTTGCTCCAGAGTGAAGTTTCAAACTATTGGAGGTGAAAAGCTCTCTAGATACCCGCCCATATTCTCCCACATTCCATGCCACCCATGATTATCTGACCTCAGGGCAGATGTCCGGGTGGTAGTCTTAAATAGTTGTCTAACCCTAAACAAGACCTGGAGCACATTCAGGAGACAAAGCAAACAGATCTAGCTGGTTGCAACATCCCAAGGGTATGTAAAATCCTCAAAACTTGGCACACCTGGCCCAAAGGAGAAAGAGAAGTTAGGAGCTGGGGAAGGCATCCCCCTCTGTTTCCCCATAGGCTGCATGTAGTTCTTAATAAATTCTGAGAGACAATACCCAAGATACGGGCAGGACAACAATATGGCATAAACACTCCCCAATGATCTTCTGACCAGAGAAGTCATCGTATCATTCGTTGATATTACACAGCAAATTAATAGCAAGATCAGAGTCCTGACCCCCTTCCCAGAGTTAATAAACATCATCACGGGGAGTACATAAAACATATAGGAATTTGCATAGCAGAGCCACGAGAACAAAGAAAGCAAAATGGTGACCGGCACCTATCCCACTTATACAACAAAAGCACACGGCGAATTCGTTTAGCAAGCCCTGGTGAGAGTTTGTCATTGCCTCAACCCTCCGAGTGCCCCATATTGGGCGCCAGAAAAGGACTTGTGGTTTCACCTCAGACGGCAACAAAGAACCACGTGGCAGCCCGGTTGGCTAACACCTTATGGCGGCGCTAGAGTGATTGGAAGAAAAAGGCAGCACTCATGGGTTGGGACAAAAACTGTTTAACAGGACAACAAAGCAGAACAGGGAAAAACAGTAACAGGAACACGGATGCAGACGGATACAAACGCGGGTACGATACTTACCCCTGCCTACCTGACCCTGACCCGTTCTAGACCCTGCATTGCTGGTTACCCGGCCCCTTCCCGCCCAGCTCCAGCTACCCCCTGGGCATGGCTCGTGGGGTGGGATACCTGGGCCCCTGCTAGAGCCGGGGGAGAATTAACCCTGTCCATCCCAGAAACCAGGACAAGACCTTATAGCAGCCTTCCAGTATCAGAAGGGAGCCTACAGGAGAGCAGGAGAGGGACTCTTTGTCAGGAAGTGTAGTGATAGGACAAGGGGTAATGGTTTTAAACTGGAAGAGGGGAGATTTAGATTGGATATTAGGAAGAAATTCTTTCCTGTGAGGGTGGTGAGACACTGGAACAGGTTGCCCAGAGAAGTTGTGGATGCCCCATCCCTGGAAATATTTAAGGCCAGGCTTGATGGGGCTTTGAGGAACCTGGTCTAGTGGGAGGTGTCCCTGCCCATGGTAGAGGGGTTGGAATTCAATGATCTTCAAGGTCCCGTCCAACTCTAACCATTCAATGCTTCTATGAATCAAAATATATGATTTGAAAATTTTGAAGCACTTTATAACAGCCTAAGACTTCTTAATTAATTAGTTAAAATAAGCCACTTATTAAGAAAAAATGGGTAAGTAATTTTTTATTTTAGTGGAGTTTTTAAGTGAGGAAATTTTCAAAGCCAGCAATTCCAGCAGTTTTTTACCAGCCTAAAGGAAGAAACCAAGTCATAGGCAACAGGTTTCCTGAGTGAGCTAATGCTAATGCTCATTCAGAAGTAAGTGAAGTAAGTATTTGGCCAAACAAGCCAAACAGGACAAGCATATTTGTATGTGATCATGAAGTAATTTACCAGTATTTCAAAGCGTTTCACCTGGTGGTTATAACCTCTTTGTCTCGTCTAAGGCAGACAAGCCCTCACTGCAACATTTTAGCTTTAATATTGGTAGCATCACCATAAGATTTACTGATTTCCTAGTTGATGTTATGATCACTTCATTTTCTTTGGAGTTTCTTTTAAGAAGATAGTGAATTACTGCCATTCTATTGCACTGTGTACAATTTATATGACACCGCAATACCTCCAGGTTCAATGTGCACTCTTAAGAGTAAAATATATTATAGCTATAGGTTCTTTTTGGACTGTTTAATAGAATCAGTTCAGGAGAAAAAAAAAAAAAAAAAAAAAAAAAAAAAAAAAAAAAAAAAAAAAAAAAAAAAAAAAAAAAAAAAAAAAAAAAAAAAAAAAAAAAGCCAAAACAGGAAAGTAGAATCAATTCTATCATATTTCATTTCGAATTCAGTTTGGAAGAATGCATATTTGGATGGGAACATTTATACTGTATGCTTTGACTAGTAAAAAAGAGATTTATCAAAACAAATACAGACAAGAAAAATAAACACACAAAAAGGAAATAACAATTAAAATATCAAGGTAAGTTTACCTGAACATTTTTAGATAATTCCCATATTAAATTGTTTCAATTTTTATTATAATTAAATGAAACCCTTTTTATATAAATAAAAAAGTCTGCAGATAAATGCTGTTCTATTTTTTCTTAATGATTAAATTATGAAAATGAAAATATTTTCATCAAATTTGGAACAGAAGTTGTAAAATACTTTTAGCAATAATTAACAGCAGTTATAAATGAAAGCAAAATAGTACATCATGAGGATGTCTGAAGATTAAAGAAGTTCAGTAAAAGAAACTTTTAAAACTTTGTTCAAATTGTCCTTGAGAGTGGATTGATGGTAGTCATTCAACTGGAGTATAGTGGAAAAGAAACTAAAATCATCAGTGTGGTACTCTAGATTTTTATTCTGAATTCTTTTTTTCTAATTTACTGTGGAAAGATAGAACATTATACTCCTGAAATATATCCCAAATTTCTTGGGATCAATCTGATGTGTATGTGGCAGGCAGAAAGGACTCAGCACAGAATAACAGGAAGGGGCTATTGGGATTTGTTAGGGACACATGGAAGGCCAACACAATCTGCCACAACCATGGGCAAGTGCAGGGCAAATGTTCATTTGATTCTTAACCAACAAATTTATTACATCCTCCCTCAAACAACAGGTGTGAGTGGGCCTGTGCTTATATTTCAGCTATAGTGGCTGAAGTGGGAGTTTAAATTCGTTTCTATTGCACTTGTTTCAGACAGGCAGAACATACTGCTTGAAGAAGTAATTTGTTTGATTGTCACAACTGTTTGCTTCAATGTGTGCAAGTCATTCCTGTGGGTACAACTGAAAACACAGCAAGCAATCAACCAAGTAATTTTAAGTTAATTGCTTAAGAAGCAGTATGATCAATCCTAAAGTGATGACCATAGCTTTTCAGATTATTTTACACTGATTTCCTCTGATATTTTTTACCATATCCTAATTTGATTTAATGTAGCTTTCACTGAAATAGAGCCGCTTTCTGTGTAGACAAGCTTACAGTCGTACAGATTTACTTTCCGTTATAAAGCAGATGGAAAAAAGAACAACTTACTGCCTGCATCAGTAATAAATGCAATCCCTCTGTATGGCAGTTATGACATTCAGTCATAAGCTTTGTTCATTTGTTCTTCCCTGAACATATTCCATATAATCTGTACAAAAATATACACTCAATGTGTGAGAATGCAACCTGAACCACTTGAAAGTCTTTAGAAATACATATGAGAATCACACACCATTAGGACCAATTGGGCACCAATTGGGTTTAAATATCCTGCTCACCTCAGGCCCTTAACCTACACCCTTTTCTCATGAGCTCCTTTACACACAGCCTCCAGCCCATGTGATGGTAGTATGATCTAATTCAAATATTTATTGACACACCTAAGCATAAATTATGTACAGGTTTTGTTATGACTTGATCCTTTCTTTTTTCTCTCTCAATGGAAGACATTAAGGAGAGGTGTGATCTCCCTTCCACAGTGTGAGATGATAAAAGGCAGGAATAATGTCCTAGATGAGGAGAAACCACTAAGAGCACTCTGTTCAGTGACACATTTTCTGTAGAATTGGGAGGTGGTTGGTTGATATGTTAGACTGGACTTGGACTGTTTAAATTAAAAGCGCTTTAATTTGGGAGAGTTCATACTAGAACCCCTGATAGGGATCCTAGACATGCCATTCCTAACACACCATTCAGCACCCCTTCACCATCTTCTCTAACTTTTGGTTTCTGGGAGTGAAGTTGCAAACCCAGGATGTGGAAGAACAGTGCCAGCCCACCCTAGCAAGTCCTTGAAAGTTTGTTGATCATAATTGCCAAATTTCTCACCAGAAAAATAGTGGTGTTTCAAGTATCATTCCTAAATTAACTAGACCTCAGTATGTTATAGATGAACCAAAGGACTTCGGGACAGAAACATCTTCTGCAAAGCTAGAATGTCACTTTCTTTTGTTTCTACAGAAGCTGTAAAATAAGTGCCCATTCAGTCTTTCTTTCAAGTCAGAGATGCATTTCTCTTTAATAGAAATTGTACTGAATTTTTGTTCTGAAGTCACAGCTTCTGAGGACAGATGAATTATAAACAGCTCACACTGTAGTACATTGCCCATTCAATGTCAGACACTGTCATTGCTTTGGTTCAGTTCTGTGTTTGGGAAGAAAGCCCACTATACATGTGTTTGGTATTTATTTTTTCTCTTTAAGATTGACTTATAAATCTAAAATAATACTCTAGTTGAGAAAAAACATTAAAAAAATCCTCAGGCTCTTCTTTATCTTACTGAAAATCCAGTCCTCTTGTGGAGTTGCCCTACACACTTCTCTATCATTTTATCAGATAGCAGATGATTCTCTTCCCTTGGTCTTCTCAATGAATTCAAATCAGATTTTGACACCTCCAATAATTCTTAAAAAAACACCTTATTTTTGACAGTGGTGTCTTGCTTTTGCGGTACACTTTACAAACCAGATTTTTTGCCAGAGTGCATGGAATTTCATGGCTTTATTATATGCTAGGCTTAAGGAAGCCATGAGGATCCTTGATTTTTATTCACTGCATAATTTTGATGAACTTCAATTGCTTTTCCAAAATAAATCATTGAGATGGCTTAAGATATCATATCCAAATAACCTGAAACTCTGGTGTTCAAGATAACTTTCACTTAGGGGTCTCATAGTCTAATTCACTTCTGAGTTGAATGAAATAAACTGATAGAGCACAAGAATTCTTCTCTATCTTTATTCTTTATGAACTAAAAGTGTTTAAAAGATTTTAATTTAAAAGATTTTAATTTATTTTATGCAAAACTTTATGCAAAACTTTGTCCTTGTGAATTTCTGACATAGAATATCTGCCATATTATCTGGCTATAGTTACTCTGTGAATCAAAGAACATTAAAATCTTTCTTCCTTTTCCTATTGGTTTCATGAAAAATCTTATTTTTCAAAATTTAGCTTTAAGATATGATACATTCACAAATGGTCATTTGCATGGAAATCTTCACCAAAACAAGAAATTTGGTAGCAATGCCTGGACATAAGTACCAGGTTAGCGTCCAGGCTGAGCTACCAATCACTTCCAGAAATGTTTATGGTCAAATCCAGCAGGTATATTTAGGAATTTCTCAGTAACCTTCTTTGCAGATGTTCAGTTCTCTTCCTGAAATCCTTAATCTTCTGTGCAGATGTTCAGTTGTCTTCCTTAGGCTCCTAAATGTCACACCAGGGCAACAAACAAGTGGACCACAAATCACCAATTGCAGGTTTGGAGAAAGGTTGTTTCCTTTGACAAGTAAAGGAAAAGCTGGAAGTCTCAAAAGAGCTGTGAGTAAACACTGCTGTCATTTACTCCCATCTGAATTCATTGTGGCTATAGCAGTTGTGTAACTTCAGAATTTATCATAAAGTTTCAGAAAGAGCCTGCTAAAAAACAAAATTCTTACAAGTAAATCGATCTAGTGATTTGTTAGTTTTTTCCTGAGTTTTAGACTTATGTTTATTTAAATCTTACACATATTGCTTGATAATATAATCTATAGATAAACATTAAAATGTAATAAGAAATACAAAATCCTTCTATGCAGTTTGGAAAGAATTCTGACTCGTAATTAGGTAGCTGGAAGGACAAAGAGAATATAATTTTACCATTAGCTCTTTGTCCTGTGCCATGGGTGAAGAACAATACTGTCTTGTATCACACTCCAAACTACAACTGCTCTCTAGCTACCAAAAAGAAGAGAGGACTCCAAGCTCCATCACAGTGAGAAAATTTATGCTGTGCTCTCCTCAGAGTACACTACATGTCTAGTATATCCCCACTGTGCTTCTAGTGGCATGGCCTAACAGAGCGTATGAGTAGAGGCTGAAGCTTGACTCTCCATCAACATTGGGATAGTTGATGAAAGACAGCCCTTCACAAGAAGGACTGTAAGCAATACTCAAAAGTTTGTTTCGGCCTGAAGGCACCTGACTATTTTTATTGGTATGAGCTTGGTAGCTTCACAACTCCGCCATAAAGTATAGAATCATACAATAATAGAATGGTTAGAGTTGGAAGGGACCTTAAAGATTGTTGAGTTGACACCTCCCACTAGACCAGGTTGTCCAAAGCCCTGTCTAGCCTGGGACTGAACACTTCCAGGGATGGGACACCCACAAATTTTCTGGGCAACCTATTCCAGTGTCTCACCACCCTCACAGTAAAGAATTTCTTTCTAGTATCTCATCTAAATCTCCCTCTTTCAATTTAAAACCATTATCCTTCATCCTATCCCTACACTTCCTGACAAAGAGTCCCTCTCCAGCTCTCCTGTAGGCTCCTTTCAGATACTAGAAGGCTGATGCTGAACTTCCGCAATAATATCGAACCATGATTTCAATACTTCTTAGTCCTTTCCTGTTGTTTGCACTAGGAAGTTAAGTTTTGGGACATATACTGAAATGCACAGTATTTTAACTGTGGTAAATGAAGTATGGGCAATCATTTTTTTCAGCTACATAAAACACTGTAATTCATATCAAAAAGAACAAAACACTAGTTTTTGTTAGTTTTCATATATGGAAAGTTTTTAAATATGGGCATTATTTAGCCATTACCCCTAGGGTAAACAGCCTCCAAGTTTTAAAATGTACTCTCTTGAATTCTTTTCTATAAAGTCAAAATCAATGGTTATTCTGGGAGAATTCTCTTTTTGTTGTTTTCCTGACAGAAGAAAAGATAAATAGCATAAAAGTATAAGGATTGTTATATTAATGAATTTTAATGACTGCATGCTTAAATAGAAAATATTATTTCCAGAATTAACTGGTTCCTTCCTGGTGGATCACCCAGAGTTCATGCAGCAATTAATATTAATTATTTCAAACATATGCTGAAAACTTTATAACAGATATTAGCTAGCAAGGTTAATTATTCAATGTGAAAGCAATGCACTGATGTAATAAATACAAGGAAACTCAAATCTAAGGGGACCAGAAGAATAAACTACAATCCATTCCCATAATAAAAAGTGCTATCTTTTAGATATCCTTGCCCTGCTCTAGTGTCTCACAAGACTAAACCAGGATCATATTCCCATGGAGAATATTCCTAACTTTTTATCCGTCTCATTCTTTTCCCACTCCTGAGACCAATTTCTGATACATAAGACATCATAAAGCCTTTTTCAGATTCCTGCTTGGTCTTCACATTAAGTTAGAAGAAATAGATTTCAAATAATGTTGGCGTTGGACTCTGCTTCAAAATGAAGTGTAACTGGTTCATAAGAATTGCTTTTCTAAAATTTCTGCTATATCTTTTGTGTTAAGAAACACTGTGTTGCCATGGAAAATGTTCATCCTTTACTTTAAAACAGCTGTACCAAACAAAAATGTTAATAAAACATTTCAATCATAGAAATGACGAATAACCTTTGGACATATGTTATGAAAATTATTAGATTTCAGTGATGCTGCCTTTCTTTTCTCTACTTTGATTGGTTCTGTTGGAATTAAACAAACAAACAAACAAACAACAACAACAACAAAAAAAACCCACTCTAAAAATAGAGAGAAAAATATTAAACAGATATTTCTCACAAGCAGCCTCTGATGCTCATTAACTATAGTTTCTTGATGTTGTACAATTTAACCCGGTAGGAGTAATTGGTTCTGTGTGATTTACTCATTTTTCTGTTTCAGCTTTTTTCCAATACTCACATTGCTTTTGAAACTTTGCCAATATTTTTTGTTTTGTTGCTATGCAAACAATTGAATGTTAGCCTTTAAAATCATTGATCCATTTCCAAGAAGGCTCAGAAATTCATTTTCAGCTTTTACATAATATAATAAATTTATTTCTTCTAAGGATGAGGTATAAATAATTTATAATCAAATATTATTTTTAGCAAATGGGCACAAGATAAACACATTGTCTTGTTCTTGTTCTCAGTTCAATCTTAAATAAGAACTAACACAACTAGTAGAACACTGAATTTCAAAGAAGTCAATGGCATATGCCCTTTCTGAATGCATAAAAATTAATACCAAAAAATCGGGGAAAAACCCCACAAAATTTACTTCTGTCCTGGATTTGAAGACTTTGGATTTGTGTGAGGCTTCTCATGCAAAGATGAAGTTATAATGTGAATTCCATTCTTTTAGCTGGAACTTCACAAATGCAGTGGTTTTCTCCTGTTCCTTTAATAAAAAAAACAAATGCTTACAAAAGTTAATGAAGACAACATTTGGCTTGAATTACAGGGAATTTTATATTTAATTGTATAATTATATAATTGTAATTGTATATTTATCCAGATGTTAAGAGGAGCAAGGGTAAACTGGAAGTCATATTCCAGCAAAATCTGATGTAAGACATCAAGTTCTGTAGAAAGCAATTAAAACAAAAGAGGGAAGGGGAAGCAGAAACACTATCACAGATGAGAAAGAAAGAAACTCTTCTACCAGTCTATACTCAAGCAAACTAAATTTATAAGGTCTGTCAGCAGGACTGTGATGACCACTGCCACAGAAACCATGTTGTAACGTATTATTTGATGTCAAATGTGAACAGACTGCATACTAACACAGGGACATCTTGTGGTACAGGCACCTCCCTGCAGAGCATGGAAAGGAAAAAAACTTTCCAAAATGGTGAAGAAATTTGATATTTTGCCTTTTTTTTTTTTTCCTAGGAAGCTGACAGAATTTTAAATGTACATTAAAAGGAAATAGGCCAAAACCAAGCCAGACTGATATATTATTTATGGGACTAGTATAATTCTGTCACAGCAACTTCCTTCTGGGTTGCGTTCAATAGAATTGGCTTTTCCAGATTTCATTTTGGCAAAGCCAGTAGTTTGCCAGGACAGCTCATGAGAGATATTATTTAAAAAACATGGTTTGACTTGAAATACAAATGCTAGCTTAACCCTCAGCAGGATCGAAATACATTGCTTGGTCTACATTACTCATGCTTAATTGTCTACTTAGTTCATATAAATGAACTTTTCTCTACCTCGTACTGTTCAGAAAATGTCTAGTATGGGATGATAACATAGGAACCAATCTTCGGATATGGTAAGTTAGTGTAGCTGTGCCAGCTGAAGTCTATCATGTATCTGGCCAATAAACAGCAGGTTTTATTGAGCTTTTAACATGATGCTTCTTAATATGGTGTTGATTTATTGTTCTGGTTTTAAATAGAGGTATTTAAATGATAGAATGCCATTAAGTTAACATATTGTTGGATTTCCATAGGTTTTTTATTGACATCCTTTTACTGTTGTCTTAAGATGGTAATGTCTCATAGCTTAGTTGCACTGAAATTATTTGTCTATCAGTTTGACATGACATTGTCTCCATGGACTTGTACTGACGTTTAAAACAAATGGAGAATTGCTGTTGCCATTTTGCACAGCAAAAAAATTGCTGCACCGCTCACAAAACAATTTTGTTTTCACAAAACAATGATCCACTTTAATAACATCTTTCAATTTTAGATGGCGCTTTTTTTTCCCTTTTTTTTTTTTTTTTTTCCCCTAGGGCTCGTTACTATAAAAAAACCCTACAAGATGAAAGCAGAGTTTCAACTCTGCTCAACTAAAATGGCTTTACTATTTGGTTAAAAATAAAAGCAAAATAAAGAAATAAAAACCCAGTTAGTGACAAAAGATGTGAAGCAGTTCACATAAAACAGGAAAAAAAAATACAGAATTTGGAGTATCACTGATCTGAAGAGTTATTCATCTCTTCTAAAATATATTTTTTTAATATGTCCATAAAGTTCTATTAAAATTCTGTGGGTTTCTTATCTTCCTTTGATTTTCTATTTGACTGAATATCAACCTACAGACAAGAAAAGAGACAAGAAAAGCAACAAGAAACCCTTTTTTGAAGTGCTGTGTTCAGAAATTCCAATTCAGATAACCATTTAGATAAACATTATATGCAGAACTATTTCAAAACATTTTGATTCCAGTTTTCATGATTTGCCATCACAATCATATTTCTGTTACTTTCATATTCCAAGCCAAGACCAAGATTGTAAAACATGGTCTAAAGAAAAGACAATTGGGATGAGATAATTTGCATATCTTGGTGTTTGTTTTTAAGATCCTTTTAACTAGTGACCTTGATCGAATAACTGCCAGCTAAAAGAAATTGTTAATGGCTCAGAGTTTGAAAGTACTGTCTAAAGACTATCCGCAAGAACTAGGTGACATTAAAAACTGGGAAAGAGATGAAATCTAATAGTGCAAAATAAAAGCTATGTCTCTGTAAAAGATAACAAGGATGCATGTTATAAATGTGGAGCTCAACACTGAACATAATATTTGCCTATGTGGTGCAATAATGAAAGAAACCAAGGATGTATCAGGATAAATACTTCAAATAGAAAAAAAGATGTATCTATTATACAGGATGCTGGAACACAGGTCTATGGGTTTTTTTGATAACATTCAGATAAATTATTCAAACTGGAAGACCATCAGGCAATCAGTACTGGGAATCTTCCTAAGAGCGAGATGCTGTGTCTGTCTTATACAAGGAGAGGAAAATAACTGGGCCCTGCAAAGTAAGTGCTAGCAGAGAATATGTTTTTTTCATCAAGATTCGGAGAGAGCAAGATTATATCTTTTCAGGCAGAAGAAGCATTTCAATCAGAGGACAATTGCTAACACAGAAACAAAGAGGTGCCAGCTGGTTGTAAACACATTTATGTTGGTCCTAGAGTATGTTTTTTTTCTTAACAGAAAGAAAGAACTCTTCTTCCTAGTGAAGCAGGATTAAGACTAGATGATAGTGTGGCTAAATGGGTTTTGATACCAAAGCAATTTCATCACAGATTTGCAGTTTGACAAATTGCATGACTTCCCCAGTCTGTGGGAGAGACAAGGCAGCCAGGGGGAAGGTTGAGTGCATCAGCACAGTGGTGTTAGTGCTGCAGTGGACAGTCCAGGGCTGTGGGGTCCCATGGGCTCCTCTGCACTTCCTGGAATTTAGAGAGATGTCATTGGGGGTCACCAAGGTCTTTTGTATTTTGTGATTACCTCCAATATTCTTAAGTGTCCTTAGTTATAGTTTTGGGTACACAACAACTCACTGAGAATGTCTTCTCAAACTGCACTATTTTCTGATTTGCTGTTGCCACTGTCGGTTCTCCCAGTCTTCCTGTTCAGGTCAGTTTTGGACATGTTAATGTTCAACCAGCTGAGTTTGTAATTTGGCTATGTATTTCCTTGAGCACACTGCAATGCAACTACTCTGTTGTTTGCAACAGGTTTGGATGATACTTTCTCTACTTTTGTTATAGTAAAAAGTCAGTTAAAGTCATCAGTTCATGCCAACATCTTTGCTAACTATGTCTAATTCATGCTAACTGCTACAGTAGTGGGTCAAGGAAATAAGGTGATTTTAGCTTAAAGATGAAAATTAGCATCTTATGATTTTTCTCAGAGACCTTCTGCTGACCACAGGGTATTGGACAAAGGTCTCCTTCAGTACTGAGAGTCTCTTTTCCCGAGCACTTCATGCAGGCCTGCTTTTCACAGTTTGCTGCCATTTTTTGTGGGAGTTACTGGGGACTGTCACATAAGCTGAAATGAAGCTTTCTGTTTTCTAGTGCTGGCCTTGTGCCATCACAAAGAGAATAAAAATTTGTAACACTAACAATTGTGAGAAGAGAAGAGTATTTAATTGGTAATTGATGATGATAATTAATGACAGAGAAGTAGATCTCTGAAGTGATGAACACTAGAAGTTTGGTCAAGGTCAATGCTTGTGCGATTGCCTGTTGCTTTCACATTTATGAGTAAAAAGTTCAGGAGCAACTCCCCTTGAATACCAGCTGACATATGTGCTTTAATACAAACCAATATGAATTTCCTTGATACCAAGTGACTGAGTCACAGTTCAAACTTTATGCCAGTCTGCTTCTGTTAATCATGAGTATAAGGTTGTATTTTAACAATGATGAGGCCCAGGAGCACTCTTTTAATAATATAAATTTGATCTCAGACAGATTAAGTTGATGAAATTTAAACACTTGCTGGGTTTTTTTACAAGTAATATACACAGTGGAGTGCACCTAGAAGTTATAAACAGCATTTTAAGCAGTCAAGCCAAAAAGGAGAAAGGGGTATATTTAAATGCAAACCTGAACAATTCAGTGGTTTGAAGCATCACTCAAGTCTCCTTGAAACACATTGCTGAAACTGACTGAAATAACCTAAGAACTTTAAGTGAACTGACATTTCAGGTTAACATTGATTTGACACATACTGGCCTAAATGAACTAATACTGAACATAACAGAATGACATCATGTTATATATAACTGGAAGAGAGCTCTCAGAAGATAGTTTCTAAAAAAAGTAAGTCCAAACTTTTTCTTGAATTTCAGCCTTCATTGCAAACCCTGTTTTAAAAAGTTTTAATTACAGTATCAGGAACTTCTCACTCCGAGAAACATGGCATCACAGTCTGCTGAGGTCACAGCACCCATTAAGGAGATGAATGGAAAATAATAAGTTTGGTTAGCCCTGAATATTGTTTTGGTAGCTTAGGAGATCAATACGTTTGTGAAGTTTCTGACACATAATGGTGTCCTTACTATTATAAGATATAATTAATATAATTATGTTAATTTAATTATAAGCCATATAATTATGCATTCCTTATTTATGCTTCCCAAGAAAATGATATTAGAAGCTCTAAAGTTTTTCAGAATTATTGGCTCTGATCTATTCTTGTAATCAGAGGACTTTGGAAAAGAATGTCTGGCCAGACTAAAAATGTTATCAGAATGTGGATTAAGTTATCAAACAGAGATAAAATGTATTAAAAATCCAAACTGGACATAAGTACACTTCCTTTTTTATAAAGGAAATGGAAAATTGGAATGGAGGAATGTGCTAAATGCATGCTGAAAGATATATCCAAACTAAATTAAAGAACTTTTTGTCAAAATACATGTTTTTGTTTTTGTTTTTGTTTTTTTTTAATGTAAGGTTAGATTTCCAAAAACTTTACTGAATATTTAGAATCTTAGAATCATAGAATGGTTAGAGTTGGAAGGGACCTCGAAGATCATCTAGTTCCAATCCCCCTGCAATGGGCAGGCACACCTCCCACTAGAGCAGGTTGCTCAAAGCCCCATCCAGCCTGGCCATAAACACCTCCAGGGATGGGGCACTGGAGGCACTGATGGGCACTGATGTCCCCACTGTCCATGCCACCACCCCCCAACCCCCCAACTTAACTCTACCTCTTTGTATCTATTCTGTTTTCATTAATTATAGAAACACAGAATCATAAAATTATTAAAGATCATCCTGTTCAAACCCCCCTGCCATGGGCAGAGACACCTCCCACTACACCAAGTTGCTCAAAGACCCATCCAACCTGGCCTTAAACACTTCCAGCAATAGGGCTTCCACAACTTCTTTGGAGAACCTGTTCCAGTGCCTCATCACCCTCACAAGAAAGAAGTTCTTCCTAATATTCAATATAAATCTCCCCTCTTCCAATTTAAAATCGTTACCCATTGTCCTATAACTACACCTCCTGACAAAGAGTCCCTCTCCTGCTCTCCTGTAGGCTCCCTTCTGATAGTGGAAGGCTGCAATAAGGTCTCCCTGGAGCCTTCTCCAGGATGAACAACCCCAGCTCTCCCAGCNCTATAACCTCCTGACAAAGAGTCCCTCTCCTGCTCTCCTGTAGGCTCCCTTCTGATGCTGGAAGGCTGATAGAAGGTCTCCTCAGAGCCTGCTCCAGGATGAACAACCCCAGCTCTCTCAACCTGTCTCCATAGAAGTGCCGCATCCCTCTAATCATCTTCGTGGCCCTCCATTGAAACTGTTCCAACAGTTCTATGTCCTTTCTAAGTTGAGGACTCCAGAACCGGACACAGTACTCCAGGTAGGGTCTCTTGAGTGCAGAGTAGAGGGGGAGAATCACCTTCTGTGACCTGCTGCCTATGCGTCTTTTGATGCATTCCAGGATGTGGTTGGCTTTCTGGGTTGCCAGTGTGCACTGGTGGCTCATGTTGAGCTTCTCACCCATGAGCACTCCCAAGTCCTTCTCCTCAGGGCCGCTCTCCAGCCATTCTCTGCCCAACCTGTATTTGTGCCTGAGATTGCTATGTCCCAGGTGCAGGAACCTGCATTAGCCCACCTCTCAAGCCTGCCCAGGTCCCTCTGGATGGCATCCCTTCCCTCCAGCGTGTTGAGCATGCCACCAAGCCTGAGAACCTGGGGTCATTGGCAAACTTGCTGAGGGTGCATTCTTTCCCAGTGTCTATGTCTCTGACAAAGATGTTAAATGGTACTGGTCCCAGTACTGATCCCTGAGGGACATCACTCAGCACCAGGTGCCACCTTGACATTGAACCATTGACCACAGGCCTTTGAATGCGTCCTTCTACCCAGCTCCTTATCCGCCAAGTGGTCCATCCATTGAATCCATAACTTTCCAGTTTTGAGACTAGGATGTCATGTGGGACAGTGTCAAATGCTTTGCTGAAGTCCAGGTAGATTATGTCTGTTGCCCTGCCTTTGTCCACCAAGTCTGTGGCATCTTGGATCTTTCTCAAACATACGTAAATGATATTAGACAATCAGTTTCAAATCAGCTTTAATCCCTTCCACATACAATGGCTCGAATACTTAGCTATCTTTACAGGGGAATCTTCTTTTAGTACATTGTTTCCTTTTTAGGGTTATAAAAAATGTTGCCACTCACAGTTGGTGTTGCCCAGTGAGATGACTCTCCAGACCACAGTGATTAGGCCCAGTTTGTAGACATATCTTTTCTATTTGATTTCCAAAAATATGAATTTGCACTTTGTAAAACTGAGTTTCATACCACTTCTGTTGAATAAAGTTCAGCCCTAAACATTCATTTCTTTCTGTGCAATATTCAGAGACATCTCTCCCTTGAACATTTCATGACTTTTTGCTAGCAAATTTCATTACTATCATCATATTTTAGATAAAGAATGTGATCAAAATTTTGACTAAGATGCCAAGATTTCAAATCCAGTCTTTAGGATATCCACTAAAATAGAATAAAATAGCATTGTTACATGCTAATGCCTCATTTTTTAAAGCCAAATTCCCCTTTCCCCTTTATATGACCTTGTGGTGTTGCCTAACTCCATCTCTTCAATTTAATATACACGTTTCTTTCGTTAGTATATGAAACACTTTACTGGAGTTCACAGAGGTGAGCTTTGTGAATGTCCTATGTTTAGAAAACTATCAACTAAAAAAAAAAGTTATTTGGTTAGTTTAGCACATTCTGTATTTACTACATTGGAATTGGATTTTATTATGTGCCATTTTGCTTTAGGGACAATTATAAACATCCCTTCTGTAGTGGGAAGTGTCCCTGACCATGGTAGAGAGCTTGGAACTTGATGGTCTTTAAGGTCCCTTCCAACTCTAACCATTCTGTGATTCTATGATTACCATTATGCAGGAATAATTGATGCTTCATCCCTTTCTTGTACATGGACATTACTTAGCTATTGTTCAGTTTGATTGCACCCATTTTCTCCAAAAAGAATTATTAAAGATACTCATTACCAGATCTACAGTTTCAAAAGTCTTTTTTTATAATTCTAAAATGAATATTATCTGAGCTCCTCAGTCCTCAGGGGGTCATGTTTTTCCCTGATTTGTGATTATTTCCATTTTAATAACCTTCTTGCTGATGTCAGTCTTGTTTTTGTGTCACAGTGCATAATTCTGAGGTGAATAATTTGTTTAACTGGAAGGCTAAGACTACCCTTAATCTTCTTTCCTCATAGCAACTGGTTTCTTCCTCCTTTATTCTGTTTTTGTATACCTTTAACTGAAAAAACTTCAATCAAATTTTTAAATGCCTCCTGCTAGTCTATGTCAAGTGAATTTCAGAAATAGTTTAGGAGATTGTTCTTGGCACTCAAAATTTGTTGACTGCTTGCAGACTTTTTCTCTATGTATTTCCTTATACATTTTCATTCCATAAGAATGAGGTAGCCTTCAGTACTTTACACCACAGACATTGGGCTAAGATTTATTTTGGAGAAGAATAAAACATGTGGAGCTTCTTTAACAGATGAAGAAAATGGTTCTGTTCAAGACAACCTGTGACTCTCTGTTTTGGGCTGCAGTTTATAAAGCAGCACTCAGGAAATCAGCATCACAGCTTCAAGCTACCTGGCTAAGTGAAATACTATTTGTATTTTGCAAACAATTTCTAACAACACAAATGGGAAAGTAATAAAACATAGTAGGATCAATTTTTTATTTTTTTTTTTATTATTATGCCATGGTTTAGCTTCTGTCTTTCAGCCCTGTAGTAACACTGTTGAGTAACTGACTAAATAACTAGCCCACAATGTGTACCTAAAAAAATTAGCTATAAAACTCCCAGAACAGTGGAACATTATTTAGTGACTGAGAACTGCCTCTGAGAAGAAGTCTTTGTCCTATCATATTTAATGCAGGGTTTTGCTTGTTTTTAAATTTACTAAAGACATCTTTTTGCAGTGTGTTCACATCTGCCGGCTCTGGTTTCTAATTTCACATTTAATTTTTCTCAATATAAATGATAATTTTAAGATTATCATTATCTTCATGTACATAATGTTGCTAATATGGAGTTATAGATTGAAAAAAACCCCACCAGTAACAAGTGAGAAAACTGAGAGCCAGCAAGCCACTCAAAAGTAGACTTCATCTTCCATTAAAAAAGGTCTAATAAAAATTGATGGCTCATCATAAGGGATCTCTTTGCCTTTTTTTTTTTTTAATTATTATTTTTTTAATTTTTTTTTCCTTCATTTTTAAAAGAAAACTGCTGTCTGGCATAAAAGGGTAAGAGAACTGTCCCTGGCACATATCCAACACAGACACAGCTCATTTGCAACATTCCTTAAAAGTGTAAGTAAAGGTCTAGCTTAAAATGAAAAAAAGAAAAAAAAAAAAAAAGAGTACAAATGCTAAATTGACTTCATGAAAACATAACTCCTGTATATGCAAAATAATTAGGTATAAGGTACAGTACATTAACTATAATTAAATGTGTAACACTCTCTTCATCTGCTTTATTACAAGATAATAGGTGATGAAAGGAAAGAGGAAGTCTGCTGTCTTTTTTAGTGTCTGTTGGGCTCAGTTCAGAAGCTATCTTGCTCAGCTCACCCTCTGCTGCTCACCACTGCTTTCCACATGGACATTGTTTTGCACCTTGTATCTGCATGCTGAAAAGCAGTCTGGGTTTATTCTTTTTCACCTGTCAATAACAGGTATTTGGAGTATAGTGGACAGTGCCAAGGAAGTTAGTTTCTTGTTGCTTATCCTTTAAGCATATGTATTAAACCTCCTACCCAGCAGCAAAACAATCTCTTCAAAGCAGTTGTGTTAGATAATTGGTAGTTAGGAAGATAATGCCAATTTTGTAAATCTATTTCAAAGGATTCTGAGGCAATTATGAAAGTTTTTGCAGTGTAGTTCTTATTCACCCCCATCACCACCAGTCACAAGGAGAAGCTTAGAATGACTTGGCTCTAAATGGTACACATTTTGCAATCCTTCTCTGAATATTAATGTCATTCTAAGTTAAGAAAACTGTGGAATAAATTGTAGAACAACTTTACGAGTTCAAAAAACTCTTGAATTTATTTGGATGTTTTTTTCATGTTGCAAATTTCTTTCTTGAAATGGTGGGTAAATACTAGGAATAGGAATAGTGTGATTGCTATTCCTAGTTTAGTCCTGAGTCTTATGTCCATTTTTGACCAAGACAAGATGCTTCTAATAAAGTATGAGAAACATCCCTGAAAGTGAGTCTGAGATGATCTGCTCTCTTGAAGGAAAGCTCACCTAGAAGATGAGATTTTTTTTTTATATTACTCTTAAAATTTTGGATTTTATTTTTTCCTAGCTAAGATCTAATCACTCTAGGTCTCCCTTATTTTCTGTGAATCTCAAAGTGAGTCCAATTGTATAATATATGAGCACATTTTTATTTTAGTGTAATCTTTTTCACACTCTTGTTTATTTTTTTTAATTTATTTTATTTTTATTTCTACCACTTCTCTCCTAGATAAGAATGAGAGAAATAGGGTGGTGGATTTCCATATTCTATTCCTGATAGTAGTCTGCTGTCTTCCTATTTTACCATCCCACTGAGGAGAAAAAAGAAATCTGATTATTATCTTGTGAAAATAGAAGCTGGATTATATTTTCTAGAGGATTAAGAAAACTTTTGCAAGAATCTTCATATAAAGGAACCTACTTTATACACGTCTCTTAACTAGATAGCCTAAATCCTACAGACAGCAAAGCAGAAAAAGCAAAAGGAATAAGAAACTTTCTTTAGCTACTGTATAGGAACTCTTGTTTGCTGGAAGCAGGATGGAGAAGTAAGAGATCTGGGGTATAGATGTGCATTTGCAGAAGATCTCAGATCTTGGAATGTGCATGAGTAACATGACATACTGAACTTGTGAAAACTTAAACAGCTTTCTTTGAAGAAATACAGAAATTACTTTAAAGGACAGGAAACAAATTATTTAGAAATCTTGTACAATGTATTTAGAAATCTTGATGGGCCAACAGCATTAGTGCAAGTATTCTGAGTTTATTGTTTATCCATCCCACAACTGACAGCTTGCTAAATTCTGTCCTGAAGATCAGCACATTATCAATATCTCTGTTCGCCAGTGTGAGTGCGGTGAGTGCCAAATGTGCTACACCTGCCATGTGTGCTCAGGAGAAGCCTAATGACCATCAATTTCCCACTGCTGTTGCAAGAAAGTAAGTCTTCTTTCTGGCAGAAAATCCAGGTGGTACTAATTTACCCTGTTTGCTAACTGTCTTCCACAGGGCCACAGCACAAAGATGCTAGGAAGCTAGAGACAGTAGACAAAGCAAGTGATGTTTTTAAACTATGGTAGTATTGGTTTTGTGTTTGTTTTTTGTCTGGGTTTTATGTGAAAAACAGAAGCTAAGTAACATATGGAAGTGCTCAATCACAAATTCAGATTTTGTTCAAAAGTTGCATTAAACTGGAAAAATGTATTAGATTAATTTTAAAAACTCTTTTCTATTAATATTTAGTAATCATTGAACTGACTTTTAAAATATCACTTTAAAGAGAACATTGAAACAATGTCTTCAAACTTTTCAACTATATATGATTTTTTTTTTTTTTTTNGAATACAATGTTTTCCACAAATTAAGGGAAAAGCATTTAGTCAAAAAAGTTTTCCAACAAGCCTAGTTGTATGAAAAAGGGGCAAAAGACTCCTGTTAGCTTTCACTGTGCCAGGTTGTATGTTTTATGGATATATCAGTACACTTGATGGTTTTTTGCTTGAACTTTTCTATGGACCAAGATATTTTTAAGTTCATTCTTCCCTGAGATACTGGGAACGCGCTCACAGTTAACCCCTTCCCTCCCTGCCCTGTATTTATGCATATATAGAATTATAATGATTCATGTTCTATTCTTTATTCTTTAAGTTTCTTTTAATTTCTTCAAATTAAAGTATTTTAAAAGTATTGATCAATTAAGAAATTGGTGAACAACGTTGACTAAATAATATCTTTATTTTAGAAATAGCAAGACATAGAAGGATAAATAATTGTTTTATAAGCTTTTGAGATTCACATAAATATTATTATAAAAAAGCCAGATCTCCATGCACTACTCTTTGATGGTGTCCAATGGAGTCACTTTCCTTTGAAAAGTCACCTATTCACCAGACAGGCTTGTCTATATCTGAAACATCTCCCTATAACCTGTAGGTGCACTTACCTACACCTACAGAAAGATTAAGATAGGTTCTGAAATCATGTTTGAAAGAGTTGACAACAGTCATGCTCCCTAACTTGTAGCTAGTTAGTGCAAGAAAATACAGTTACAGTGTCCTCAGAAGAATAAATGATTACTCTGTCCAGTACAGAGCCTCTCCTAAGAAAAGGATGTAAATTAGCCCACAGTCAATACTCAGTATTTTTTATATCTTTTGTGGTCTTCCAGGGAGTTTATGCTGCTTATAAACATCTTCCAAGCTTGTCTTGCTCTGCCACTCAAGCCCTCATAAAACACAAGTTTTTGCATCAGAGATAATACCATTTAGAACTGACTTCCTATTCTCTGAATTGAATTGATATTTTTTTTTCCTAATCTTTAATCCTTTAAAAGAATGCATTTTCAGGGCCTAATCCAATACATAATCTCAAAAAGAATTTGGAATGACCAGCTAAACCTTGTCTTTTTACCCTCAGGATAAATTCACTGTCTTAGAACACTGTACTAGAAAAGGGTATTTCATACAGTATCTGTTGATTAAAGCAGCTCTATCTTGTCTCTTCAATATAGTTATAATATGAAGTGTATGTAATATGAAGTTTTAAACCAGAAACATTTGAAATATCCTCTTAATAGCAAGGAGCTGTTGTCACTCTGGTAAATTTTAAACTGTATTTTCAACTGCAACAGGAAAGTAATCCGTCAGAGTAGCACCTGAGACAGTAAAGGATAACATATCAGATATCTGCTTATCATGTGCTCCAATGGCTCCTGGAACAACATAGTCTGTGCAATAGGTGGGAAGAAAACAAATAAAAGAAAAACTAACCAGGAAAGCTGAAATATTTCTTGACCTCTTTTTGTTAGCGAATGGCAGTTCTGTTCCTTGGTCTGTCCTCTTCTAATGCCCTTCAGAGAGAAGTTTTTTGCTGGATCCTTTTCCCAACGTTAAAAAAAAATACTGGCAAGGAATATTGCTTCAATATAGATTGTATTATTCTTCTGAAAATAAAAAAAATGAGCTAAATAGGAAATGTGAGAAAGAATACATATTAGTAGTATCCCTAGTCAGTGTAGACAGGGATCAACTATACCATGTGATTAAATTTGAAAACTGAAATCTGAATCTTTCACAAATTCTTTAATGGACTTTTATATCTATCAGGTACTGATGTGTCAAAATTACAAGGAAAGAAAATGATCTGCTATTGGCAGGATGTATTGATTTGTATACAAACATATACTGATAGAGAGTACACTTAACCACTAAACTTTATTACTTTTAAAGTCACAATACTTATTACTAATAACTGATAATACAATATTTTAAAATTATTTCAATGACCAAATTTATTTCTTTTTAATGTATTTAACATCAGCTATTTAGTAAACCTTTTTTTAATCCAACATATTTTTGTACCACAGGTATAGTAAGGCACAAAGCTATCAGGCATCTATCCTTCATGGATATCAAAGGTATTACTTACCTGAGATAAATTGGGACTATCCTACTTTGTTGTCCCACGTGCCTATATAATGTTTTCTAGTCTGCCATATTTCAGACATGTAAATAGCTCAACCAGTGGTGAAGTCTCATTTTAGGCATTATTCACCACTTCTCTAGCCCCTGATGTAAATGATGAGACAATAATTACTGTGATTCTTTTGGAAGAGAAAATGAATACATTGTTTGCCTGGATTCCTTTATTAAACATGGGTAATGTTTTAAGCCATTCAGCTGCCAATAAAATACTCCCAAGCATTGCATTTGCAAGGCCATCAAAGAGATATTGTCCTGGTTTGAGGTAAAGTGAACCAATTTTATGTTTTACAATTTTACTTTCTTAGCTGGGCCTCTTCTAACTAGCTGAACTCTGAAATTAACAGCACCTTGTTCAGAACTGTTTCATGTCACAGTGATAAGACCTAATTATACCACGGGATAGTATGTAGACAGGCCCTTGCTTATACCTACTGCTATAACAACCAAGGTCAGGTAATTTCATTATTTGCCCTGTTTGAGGATCGGAAACGGAAAAACATAAGGGGGTCCCACCTGGAAGGAGGGTCAGACAGGACAGGTGACCCAAAACTGACCAACAGGGGTATTCCATCCCATTCGCATCATGCCCCATATAAAAGCTGAGGGATCAAAAGGTCAATCCTCTTTCTTTGATGGCCGATGTCCAAGGAGAACATGCCTGTTTTTCTGCCTTTGATCCCGATCCGAGCGTTCCTGACTNTAGGTTTTTTCCTAAATTCATTTATTTCTTCCTCTCCTCTCTTTTTCTGAAAGGTGGGACACATACACATGTTATTTGTCTTTTTCGGAGTAGGTAAGAACCATGACAGATATCTATAGGCTTTTCCTTCTCCTTTTGAATCAAAAGTCTATATTTAAGTCTGATTTTAAAAAAATAAAATAAAATATATATACATATATATACACACATATATATGTATATATATATATATGTAGCTTCCATTTAGAAGAAATATCCAGACAAAATGAAACACTGAAACAGTGCATTTTGGTATTTTTTGCTTTAATATGAATGAAAGATTTCCAGCAGTATTGTTTATTTGAGTAAACATCAGTGTTTGGAAGTTTGGGATTGAAAAAAAAGAATGTTCTACTGAATTGATATTTGTGCTAATAAGGGGAGATTTAAAATGAAAAGTGAAGGGTTGGAAATGTGTCTTTAAGTTGACTAATTCTCTTTTAGTATCAGATCAATGAAATGTGTATTAAGGATACATATGTATTTTGCAAAAGGAGCCTTACGTCAACTGTACATGGACATGATGTTGTTTTTTGCACGACAAGTCAAAGGCACTGGTTCTTAGAAAAAGAAATGAATCTCATAAATATTGCATAATTGCAAGTATGCTATAATCTATTCTGAAGTTAAAAGGTTTCACAAACAAAGTCATTATGTTCACCATCACAATGATTATTTTTTTTTTTTGGCTTCTTTTTCTACATACTATGTCATGTTTTTAATTGTATTTTCAGGAATTTATTTCCTTTCTCTCCTACAAAATTCATTCAATGTCAGTGCTACTATGCCTCAGTAAACATTGTGAACTTAAATTATTGCATTTATTCCCACTTATACTCCCTAGAAATTGCTGAAGCAGTACATTTGAAAACATAAATATCTTTTTTCAACAGTTTTTGTTCTCATTATAAACTGCAAGAAAAAACAGTGTTCCTTATTTAGCTAAATCATGAAGAATAAAATCTCCACAAATTACTCATTGCATAATCTTTCATAGAAAGCGATATCTAACATGACAGACGTTGTTTCTCCTGATTCAAAAAGGTCTAATAAATATTATTTGTATCATATTAGCATGACACAACCAGGTAGGCTGAACCTTTCATAGAGAAAATACAGAGGTAGGTATTTTCTACTCATGTGCAAATATCCTTTAACTAGTAAAGTTTTTCTGCATGAGAGTAAGAAATAAGTGTTCTTTAATGTGAAAACCGCTGTCATCACAAGATGGAGGGACTGATATTTTAGAAAGATCTGTCTAACAGTAATTTTCAATTTCAGTTAAGGAGAGTATTTAAAAATTGTGCATCATGAAAGAAAAACAAGTGTTGTATAAGAAAATAATATTAACGATACTAGCTGTAGGTATTTTACCGAAAAAAAAAGAAAAAAAATTGCTCTGAGAAGTATTGTCACATTTTCTGTTTCAATTGAAGTAGACATAGCATGTATTAATTAATCAACAGGGAAATCTCAAAATTGAAACTTAGAAAAGAAACTCCTTCTAGGTGTGGATTTCAATAGTTTTAAATCTTTTATGATGAAGTATCAGCCTCAAAAATACATTCTGAATGAAAATACATTCTGAATGAAAATACATTCTGAATTACCCATATTTAGAATTGTTTGTTAACCTGCTTACCTCTTAGCTAAAGACTTGGGAAGAACAGCAAAGAACTGAAACATTAGGCAGATTTGGGCAGACCAGTTTTAAAACATGGGTGTTTTTTGTGGGGAAATATTTCAGTTTTTACATATTCCTATGAAACACATTTCTGTTAGAAATTTTCCAGTTAGCTGTACTCCAAGCTTCCTTTTGCACATGAAATGCGCACTTAGGTTTCTATTACTGTCACTCAAGCATCAGTTCTTGGATGTGTGCTCTTGGTAATTTCTCTCAGGCAGCTGATAGTGCCATAAAAACAGTACTCAAAAAATGGCAGAAGGTGATAAATCACTGTGAGAACAGGTCACAGTGACATAAATTGTCAGCAAGTTGAAAGCAGTAAATTGATACATTTTTCTTTTACTTAAATGAAGTTGTTTTGTTGAGTTAAACATCATCTTATTTACACAGATATATTTTTAACATTTTGGAGTCCTCTGTTCTGGCTTGCTTTATTACTGTATTAGTGTCCCATGAGACAGATGAAGATGTGCTTTATTTTGAGAAGTAATGACTCTGGAAAAACTTTCTGAGGGCTGGGTTATGAAGAATAGTCATGTATGTTAAAAAACTGCAAAGCAGCAAGGGTGAGGTTTCCTGTGAAGGCTGAATTTAACCAAATGCACAGACTGCTAGAAGACACTTGAGGGGCTTGTGCCCCTATCTGCACAGCCCTGCCACTTCCTTTACAGTGCCCAGACTGTGCATATCTGCTCACTAAGGTCATGCACTAAATGGGCAGAGGTGTAATCTGATCCCCTCAACATGTTTTCTTCTGGTTTAGTGGCCTGAAAACCTCACCAAAGGGTCAGCCAAGCAGAACAACTCAGGAAAGAAAGGAGGAACCATCCCTTCTGGCAGAAGCTAGCTGTTAAATTGGTTCAGACATCTTGAAAAATAAAATCATCTTTATTCAATACAAACTGTTTTCAAAGAAATATTTCAGCCCTCCTTTCTGCCATTGGCTGGCTGTCTATATCCATACTTCTACCCAGGCAAGGATCTACAGTACCACACAGCAGATTTTCAGGAAAACATACACTTTAACCCAGTTGTGGACTTTAGAGCAAATGATTTAATTTTACCAGGATTGTTTCACTAATAAAATTCATGACATAGCTGTAAAAACCTTTGTGATGATATAAGGAGAAATGTCACCTTTGGCAGAAGGTCTAATTCATGTTGTTCTAGTCTAAACCACAGTTTAAGCCTTAAAGGACTAGTGCAGCCATAGGCTGTTTCAACATAGTGTTCTTAAGGAGGAGGGCTATGTGCATATTATTGCAACATTTTGTTCAATTCAATTTTAGAAAGAAGTTGCAATGACAGTGGGTACAAGGAAAGAAGTTCTGAGAATCATTAAAGAATGAGGGAGAATGATGAATATTATGTGATCAAGTGAGATTAGTTTTTATTATAGTAAAAAGAATATACAACGTGACTTGATTGTAGTCTGTATGCATCATACATAAATGAAGATTTGACTTTTCCTAACTTTTGAGTGTTTGACCAAATCTCAATATGCTCTTAAAGCACAGACTTTTGTGCGTGCATACAGAGCATGCTTGTTGTTTTTATATTATTTTTGACTGGATTACTTGGTTCCACATCCTTATGTAGAACGTTTCCTTATTCATAGTTAAGAAGCAATATCTATGATTAGATTTACAGGCAAGATCATTGCATATTATTAGCAAAAAGAAACTGTTTAAATCTCTTGAGGAATAAAAAGAGGTCTAACTCATTAAAAGCAGTCATGATATAAGAAGTAAGTAAAATACTTTCCAGTTACACATGATTCTTACAATTTAAAGAAAGATGTTAGAGAGGTAAAGCACACACCACAAATAATAATTTAAAATAACAATAATATTTAAAATATTTTAGGAATTTTCCAACTGTTCTTGCTTTGAGAAGGAGTATCAAAGATATTTCTTTGGTTACTTTGGTTAACTTTGGTTACTTCAGTATCTTAACCAATATAAAAGCCTGTTTTTTGTAACACACCAAACTGTATTTCCACATCTTTTAACAATAAAAGCTAATATTTCTGCACAATGAACTCCAAGTAATTGCCATAGTATAATATACAGGTTTTCTTCATCTTTGCATTGTAATTAAAGATTCCTCACATATGCTTTACAATTTACAGCAATTCAAAAACATGTATTTTAGTTTTTATATAATATCAACAAAATACAGAATGCTAAACCAAGATGGATTAATAGACTGTGGGAAAAATTCCAGACTACTCAATCATATCTGGATTTACAAAGTCTGATTTTTTTCAGCACTTTCAGTGTCCATCATTGAACAATAGATTAAGTACAATTTAATGAAAGTGAACATTTAATTAGTAACAAACAGAACATGAGATATTATTCTCAGCATCCCATTTAGAAATACAATTGTATGTTTCCTAAAATCCAATAAAGGCCAGTTTACAATAAACTAAGTTTACCTATACATATATTATGCTTTTATTTATTTTTCAGGTTTGATTCTAGAGAATATTTAGAGAATTACACTATATTGTCCTTTTAAAATGAAGTATTACTGGAAGAGAGAACTAACATATCAATAACTAAAAGTACTGAATTAACAAACTTTAAGTGCAAGTGGAAGAAATAAAACTAAAATGAGATCATAAATTGGTGTAAGAGCCGAAATGGAGAAAAAGCAAAGGAAATTCACACAACAAAAACACAGCAGGAGAAAATTGACACCAGGTTGTTTGTTCATGACTTTCATTGCATTTAAAAAACTAGAACAGGCACTCTGAAAATATTTTTTTTTGGTGAACTTTAAATACAGTTTGATTTAATGAACACATCTCCATTAAAAATATTTTTTAATCAGGATAACTAATCCAAAATAATAAACTATGTATTTTACTTTGGATATTAAATGATAAAGGCTGTGGAAGCTCTGATTAATCATCATCCTAAAGGCTAATATGGATAGTAAAAGAGCTGTGTTCTGCATTCCCACCTGATAAAACAACCTGAAAGGAGATAAGATGGAAGAAATGTGAAACTGCCTAAAAGCTGGGCATTTTCTTACTGCTTTATAGTGTTGCCTGTAGACCAATGCATAGGCCATTAGCTAGTCAAACCTTTCTTATCCCTTTTAAGAAAAGCCTTCAAAACAAATCTACCAACATAGTGTAAAAGATGAAAAAAAGAGTAGTATTAAGGAGTACTACTTTTGAAGAAAATTACTTAAAAGATTCAGAATAGGATTGGATCAAGCAGTATAAAGTTTCTTTCCTGCCCATGACAATGGAATGCAGTAACTCTTCTTGTATATCATGAGTATGATGCTGGATTGGATGATATCTGTTATTAACTGTTTAGGGTAGGAGACACTACATAGTGTGTCCTGGTGATACCCTGGTTATTAAATGTCATATCCTTCCTTTTCTTAACGGTGTCATGCAGAAGGGGAAAGTAAGCAGTAGTCATGTGAATCATTAGGAAGCCTGAAGGAAAAATCAAAAGCAAGCAAGAGAGACACTATTCCTTAGATCTTAATTTCCTCAGGTTATGCTCTTTCCTTATCCCTAAAATTTCTTTGCTCTGCTTCACACTTCACCAAGATGTGCTGTACAGAGAAATGCAGGTATTTGCCTGTACATCCAAAAAAACCTTAGTTTATCTCTGCCAAAAACCTCTCAGAATCTTTGATTCACAGACATTCTTAAAACACTCTCAAAACACTCTCAGAGCATAAGGCAGAATTAGGCTTTTCCCAAAGTGCAATTGTGGACAGAACATTCTTATAAAACTTCTCAAGAAGTGGTGATAGCAAGTCCATTTCAAGTAATATCTTAGGCTGGAGCACTCAGGAATTGATTTATATGGTTTTAATTCCCTTTACTTCCTGAGTAAATTCAAACTTGTACTATTCAGCAGCCCACAAAATGTTCCTATCATGGGGTTACTTTGAGGATAAAGCACTCACCTTGAGGACTCAAGAGACAGAAAGCAGAATTCATGAGTTGCAGTTCCTGTTAGGAGGACTATTCCTGTACTAAACTTTCAGCAGCTGCGGGTGAAACAGGTACACTAAAATTAAATTAAACATTCTGTGATTCACAGAAAGATGATTAAAGATTCATTAACAGGAGACACATGGAAAGAACTTCTGTGACACTAAGTATGATCATCACCTGGTGCAAGTCTACATTTGTAAGGGGAAAAAAACCTCACTTCTTTCTGATTCCAAGCTGAGTATCCTAGCACCTAATCTATTTTTTGGTTGTTGATACTTTGAAACAATAATACTATATCATGAACAAACCTAGCAGAAAATACTTCTAGAAATAAAATCTCTGTCAGGCAGCAGCAGACATGGGCTGCTTTGCAAAGAGGAATGTGAGCCAGGAGCTGAGGGATGAATTGGGCAGGCCAGGTGTGGTGGTTCTGCAACAAAGTCCAGGAAAGGACTGAGGTGAAGGACTGGAGCTTGAATGCCATTGTAGTGTGCCTAGCCCTGCATTTGGCTGATCTTCACCTTACCTTGTAGGCTTGATTTTCAGGTAAGACTCATCTCTACAGATTGACCTGGCTATCTCTTCTCTGCATGTGACCCTGGTCAACATCACCAGCTCTGATTCTGCCCTGCTTTTCTTGCTGAACATAGTAGGATGCACTCCCCTTGTGGCTTCTGACTTGCTGCTCCCCTCAGTGGAGCAGCCCCCTGACTCTCTCCCCAGCAGTAAGCTCAGGGTCTGTACAGCATTGTGTAATCTTGTTGTGGGGGGAGTGATTGACTTCACTATTAAGAGAGAAGTAATAAACCATTTATTAAAATGAAACAAATTTAACAAATTAGTAGTAAATGTAACTATTTTACAAGAGTTGATGCCAAGGTACACATGTGTATTTACTGCACAGAGGACAGGGTCAGACAAAATGTCAGGGTGTGGCGGTATGCTCTCCCTGTTCCCTCCTTCCCGCCGCCCTGTGCTCAGGCCTTGGCCATCAGAACATCGGATGCGATAAGTTGGGAGGTAAATAAATGGGAGGGTCTCCCTGTGTCGCAGGCAGAGTGATTGACTTCACTCGTAAGAGAGAAGTAATAAACTATTTATTAAGATGAAACAGATTTAACAAATTAGTAGTAAATGCGACAATGTTTTATGAGGGTCGATGCCAAGGTACACTTGTGTATTTACTGCACAGAGGACTGGGTCAGACAAACTGTCAGGGAAACCCTCCTGTTGAGTCACGAGGTTCAGAAAGGATCCCCTTGCTTTCTAAACTCCTTCTCAGAGATGAGTCTAGGTGCGGCTGGATCCAATCCTAGTCCCAGACTTGATCAACGGTTTATGTCTAAAGGATTATATATATGTGTGCACAATCAATCCTTTCTGTTACTTAGCTAAGATTTCAAAGTTTTAGCATGCTATTAGTCACTTACCAAGAATCTGTTGTGGCAAGGAATCTCTCAACCTCAAGGAGTAACCTTAAGCGAACGTCCTTACAAAAGGGGAGATCCTGGTGTGCAGCCCGCTGCCATACCGGAGAGCTCAAAGGGCTCTTGGGCTGTCCACTATTTATACAGTAAGATAATTGATCTATAGTCATATTCTCATGGGAACAAAATATCTAGGTCCCCAGTTCAGACAGTGTTTTGGCTGTGTTACCAGTCATCCCCCAAAGTCCGGGTACAATTTATAGCATCCGGTGTTCTGATGGCCAAGGCTTAAGCACAGCGGGGGGAAGGAGGAAGAACAGTGAGACCATACGGCCATAAATCTTTCCATGTGATGAACAAACTCCAAGAAAAGGATAATAATACTAAAATAATTTAAATAATACATTTTGCTCATACAATCACATATTTTAAATATTGAACTGAGCAATTGGTTCTATACAGAAAACCTTTCTTGGATTCTTCTGATGTGTGGTGTGGAACCAGTTCTATTCTGGGAAGAACACTAAACAGAACTACATGTGACTGATAGCTGCACTGGTTGTTGTTTATGTTCTTGGTATGGCTGGAAAGAATAAATTTTTCATAGAATCATGTTAGCTTATCTTCTATAACAAAAGAGTAGAAAAGTAAAATTAGATTTTGACCAAAGAGTGACTTAAGTAATGTATAGAGGTGAAAAGATAACTTCAGAGTTGAATTAATTTTTTCAATGTATTAACTTCTTTCATTCATAAATAAAACAGGTTTTTTCCCCCAGAAATTGGAAAAATGTAAAATCAACCCTACTATAAATTAAAGTGGAAAGAACATTTGTATAGCTAATAAAAATAATATCCCTTATTTATCAACACTTCTCCTTTTTGTCCATGGATGTTACTATGTTAGGCATACATACAAGTAGTCATCAGTGAGTGTAAAAATCAGAACTACTCTAAGGTCAGTCACAGAAATGAAGTGGAGAACCATGATTGAGAAAGGGACTTATATCAGTTGAGAAAGGTTATATTAAACTCGGCAAACTGTCCCTTGTCCTACCTGGCACCGAGGTTTTTCTCAATTACGTAGAAGTAAGATACATGTCATCACTAAAAATTATCAAGTTTATAAATGGAACCAGAGACTTCTGAGTGCTAAGATACACAAATGATAGCCAAGAATGAACATAAAATGAGGACAGTGCATGTCTGGAAGACATAACCTAAAGAATAACTAAACCCAATGAATAAGATGATCAATATTGAAAAGGCAAGAGTTAACTGTAAGGGGGCTAATACTGAATATGGGAAAAATTACCCTCCGTAGACAAGCATATTCTTTAATAATCCTTTAAATTAAAAATTTTGGTAGCTGTACCTCATTTTCTTCTTTGTAAATATGATAGTAATATATTAGTCACTAAAAATAGAAAATATTACAACAGGAGGCAACTGAGTGAACAACAAGTTTCATAATCATTAAAGAACTGTAGCTGTAATATACAGTACTGCAAACTGCACATTATCCCTACAATAGGGTGATGTTTTGTGATGCTCCTTCTTCTTGATTAAAGGTCAAGCTTTCTGTAGCTTTACTGAACATGACAGTTTAGAATGATTATGAAGTTCTACTATAGCATTTCTAAAAGCTTTCCCATAGAAATACACAGCAGCAGCAGCAGCTTGAGAACTGAGACTGTACACCTCTGAGATGTGAATAAAGGAATCTTTGTACTGTTTTCTTATTAGCCATAATGACTACAGAAGTCAAAGTTCCCCTAACTTCAATAGAGCCCATTGAAAAATCCTGAGGGAAAAATATAGTGGAATCCTATCATATGATAATTTTTTTCATTCTTATTAATCCACACAGACATTCACACACATGCACAAGTGCCACTCCTACTTGAATCAATAAGATCTGGGTGAATAAAAAAGGGTAGATAAGTGGGTCAAATTTGCATTTAGTCTCAGTTGGAGTCTTTATAAGTTTTATGAAGTCTGCCTGTAGGATACAAACAGTAATTAAAAATCAAAAGGATTTGTAGGCACTATTCTCTGTTATTCTGAAAACCTCTCAAACTCATAAAGATTTTATAGTTTCTGTGACCATGCTCCTATAGCTGTGCTACAGGAGCCACAGCTTAAATCTTAGTGTGAGACAGTCATTAATGGCCTGAGTTCAGAAGTAGTATCTTTGTGCTTCTGTCTTCAGGTTTCTAGCAAATTAGATTGTAGCAGAATCAACCATTTTATCTGCCAAATATATACTCTATATTGTATCTCCTTGCTTTATTCTGTAACATCTATAAATTATGCAAAAGACCCCCACAGATAAATGCAAAGGCAAAATACTTTCATTGAAATACTTAAAAAAAATCTTCCCTGCTAAGATGAATACAGGCTAAATGCATCTGGAAAATATTAATAAAAAGAACTTTATTTGTTCAATAATGTAGGGAATTTGAAGAGGCAACAAAAATTATTTGGATAAAGAAATCACTAAATAGAGTATAATTTATTTCTGGAGAGTAGAAATCAGAAATAAGAATAATAATTATAAGCCAAATTTCATCAATGTTTAAAGCTTCCAAAAATATGTGGTTTGTTACTGTGATAATGTTAAAATATTTGATACAGCTTGATTATTTTTCATGATTGAAGAAAGCTGACCTGCATGGAGGAACAAACACACTACTTCTGATAGTACTTAAGTGAAACTGGGGAAAATGACCAATGAGCTCTGATGATTCCCTTAGCATGCAATTGTGATGGGTGTCTGAACAGACAAGATCTTGTTCATGTAAGTTGTACTTAGACATATGTGGTGACATGGTAGTGGTCTGTCCCTTGCTGTTTTGCAATATCAAAAGTAGACTCACCAATGCAGTGTGACTGCTCATAAACTTCCAAGGAGTTACAAATCCTCTCCCTTTAGTAAACTGATTTCTGTAAGAAGGCTTGGCAGTGGTGAGCCTGCTCCTTGAGTACTGTGTCTAGTTTTGGTCCCCTCAGTTGCTGAGAGACCTGAGCAGGGATTGTTTAGCCTGGAGAAAAGCAGGCTGAGGGGAGACCTTATTACTCTCTACAACCACCTGAAAGGAGGTTGTAGCAAGGTGGGGGTTGGTCTCTTCTGTTATGTAACAAGTGGTTGGACAAGGGGAAATGGCCCAATTTGCACCAGAGGAGGTTTAGGATGGCTACTAGGAAAACTTCTTCACAGGAAAGTTTATCAAACATTAGAACTGTATGCCCAGGGAAGTAGTTGAATTACCACCCCTGGAGATATTGAAAAGACATGTAGAAGTGGTTCTGAGAGACATGGTTTTATGGTGCTTTTGGCAGTGTTAGGTTAATGGCTGGACTCACAGATTTTAAAGGTCCTGTTTGTCTGTCCTTCCCCCCTGCAAAGAGAGGAGAGAAAGAGACAAGGAGATTTACAAGTTTAGCATGAAATAAACTAATTTAATGAAGTATAAATATTAAAATCAAAAAGGAAATCATTAAATAGATACAGTATATAAAAAAACCTTGTCAAGCTCCCAGGATGAAGTTACCAGCAGACACTAGAAAGTCCCAAACTGGACTCAGTGATTGGAGAAAACTGGATGCCAGCTCTGGAGTCAGGAACACATGAATTGTGATCAAAAGCAGATGAACAGAGTCCTCTTTGGACATCAGCCATTGAAAAAAGAGAGCTGACCCTTTGATCCCTCAGCTTTTATAATGATGTCCTGGTTTGAGGTGGGGCGAATCAACTTTCTGTTTTGCAATTTTACTTTCTTGGCTGGGCCTCTTCTAGCTAACTAAACTCTGAAATTGGCAGCGCATTGTTCAGAACTGTTTCGTCTTGCAGTGATAAGACCTAATTATACCAAGGAGTGGTATGCAGAGAGGCCCTTGCTTATACTAATAAAGCCATGATGAAAAAAGAAAGCCATTTGTTACTGTTCCTCATTCTCAGAAAAATCACTTTGAGACTCAGTGGAACAGGGAAGGTTCCCTTTCCTGCTTCACCCAGGCTCAGAGATGGTAATTCATCTGCCTTTTCTAACACAGAATCATGTAATCATAGAATTGTCTAGGTTGGAAGGGACCTTTAAGATCATCTTGTACAACCATCAACCTGACTGATAAAAAACTCATCACTAAACTATGTCATTGAGCACTATCTTTTAAATACCTCCAGGGATGGTGCCTCAAGCATGTCACTGGGCAGCCCATTCCAATGCTTAATAGCTCTTTCAGTGTAAAAATTTTTCCTGATGTCCAATCAGAACCTCTCCTGGCACAACTTAAGGCCATTTCCTCTTGTCCTGTTGCCTGTGACTAGGGAGAAGAGATCAACCCTACCCACTACCTCCTTTCAGGTAGTTGTGGAGGGTGATGTTGAGTCTCTCCTCAACCTTGTTTTCTCTAGGCTGAATAACCTGAGCTCCCTTAATCCCCTTAAGAGTTGTTCTATACCCCTCTCACCAGATTCATTGACCTTCTCTGGACCCACTCCAGTGCATCAATGTTTTTTTTGTGATAAGGGGGTCCAAAACTGGACACAGTACTCAACATGGAACCTCACCAGTGCTGAGTACAGGGGGACAATCACCTCTGAATCCTGTTCACCATAGGCCAGGATGCTGCTGGCCTTCTTGGCCACCTGGGCACAGTGCTGGCTTATGTTCAGCCAGCAGCTGACCCAGACCTTCAGGTCCTGTTCTGCCAGGCAGCTCCCCAGCCACTCTTTCCCAGGCCTGTAGCACCGCATGGGGTTGTTGTGACCTAACTGCAGGACCCAGCACTTTACCTTGCTGAACCTCATCCCATTGGTCTTCGCCCATTGACCCAGCCTCACCAGATCCCTCTGCAGAGCTTTTCTACCCTCAAGCAGATGAACACTCCCACCTAACTTGGCGTCATCTGCAAACTTACTGAAAGTGCACTCGATCCCCTCATTCATATAATTGATAAAGACGTTAAAGAGAACCAACCCAAATACCAAGCCCTGGGGGACACCACTTGTTACTGGCCACCAACTGGATTTAACTCCATCCACCACCACTCTCTGGGCCTGGCTCTCCAGCCAATTTTTTACCCAGTTGAGAGTACTCCCATTCAAGCCATGGGCAGCTAGTTTCTCCAGGAGGATACTGTGGGAGACTGTATCAAAGACCCTATTAAAGTCCAGGTAAATAATATCCACAGCCTTTCCCTCATCCACCAATTGGGTCACTTAGTCATAGAAGGGGATCAAGTTTGTCAAGTAGGACCTGCCTTTTATGAAGCCATGCTTGCTGAGCCTGATTTCCTGGGTGTTCTTCATGTGCCGCATGGTGGAACTCAGAATAATCTGTTCCATGACCTTTTCAGGAGCCAAGGTCAGACTGACAGGCCTGTCATTCCCTGGATCATCCTGCCTGACCTTCATTCATTAATGTTGGAGCCAACACACTTATAAGGTTTAACTATGATTCATTCTACTTTTGATATGAATTTTCATATAAGTACGAAAAATCTAGTGTTGATCAGTAGCAAGAGTAATAACTTTATCAGTTCTAGCATATTGAAAACTATGCACAACAGTAACTTCTTAGTTTACATCAAGATAAAAATGTGGAGTGACAATTTTCAGAGTTGAGAGTTAGAAAAGTCTTCAGTAATGCTATGTGCTTGTTAGAGTCAAATCAAAGTGGTGCTGGTACAGATAACAATAGCTCCACAGCTGGCTCCATAGTAAATCTTACTGCTGAAAGACCATTATAGACAGTGTGAATGGAGGTGTCAGACTGCAGGTAGAACAATTACCTTCTTTGCATTCATAAACATGATGAAGGTTCCTTGCATTTCTTAATGTTGTTGTTTGTTTATTTTTGATGTGATCATAGCACAGATGGAAAGATTTGTCAATGAAAAGCATTTACATAGGCTCAAAGACCAACTCAGTTGTAAGAATGTAACAGAAAGAAGAAAATAATGTAGATTTAAAAAAAAAAAAAAGACATCAATTTATGAGATATTGCAATTCATAAAAAAAAAAAACTCAAAACAAAACTAGGAAGAATGTTCCTTTAAGTTGTAGAAAAAAAATACTTTAATAAAAGATAACCAGTTAGTGAATAGATGACTGCAGATAATTGATTATAGCTGAAGTCAAGACACAAGTCTTTTCCTATCAAATAAATACCAGTAACACTTTCCATTATGCAATAAGCTCAACACTATGATACAGTTTTTCAAAAAGAGTTGTTCAAAAACATACAGAAGCAAGACGACTATGAGATTCCTACAAAATAAATTCTAAACCACTAGACAAAACCAAAGTTACAATGTAGAATTTGTTTTCTATATGTCCACAATGCTCTGCTCTGCCAACATGGTGGGAGTCTGAGTGCACTTGATGGCAGATATTTAGATACCTATATTTTCTGAAAGCAACTTAGATGTCTGCTTAAATAAATAGACAGTTGCTTATTTCTCGTATCTGCCATTTAACAGAAATAACCACTCTTTATGACTGTGCAGTTCAAGTACTAGGAAAAAATAATAAAATATGAAAGTGCTCATCTTGAATCTATTCTTTGAAGCAGTTAGGCATCCATAATGTAAACTGCAGTGAAATGCAAATTATTTAAGATTACCTTATGTTTTGGTTGCTATGGAAACTACATAAAACTGTACTATCCTTCTATAAAACATAAAATATGTTTTAATATGCAAGTAATTTTCACAGAGCTGTGATCGTTATTTAAAAAAGCATTCAGGAACATAAGTAACTATCAGTTTAGGGTATGAGACAGGTGTGACAGTGACATACGATATCAACAATAAAAAGAATGAAAAATCATCATTTATACTATGACATTTCTTGTTTCCTTAAAACTTAGGCTTGGAGCCTACAATATATCTGTTAAAAGTGCCATATATGGTGTGGTAGTATCAGAAAAATGACCAGTCTGTCTATAACAAAACTCTTCTCCAAAGGACCTTTTAAAGCTGGGAGTTCAAATTTTAGTGCAAATACGAATGACAAAGTTTTACCAGTGATTGACTGCCCCTGTAACCCTAATTCTCACATAAACATGAACAGTTTGACAGAAGTCAAACAGATGCTCTTTTTCTCTTATCTGAGAAGCTCATGCAGAGCTACTGGTGAATGTGATAGCTTGACTCATAGCTTGGAATCTCAAGATATGCAAGTCCATGGGACCTGATGAAATACATCCCAGAGTCCTAAAGGCACTGGCTGATGTAGTCGCCAAGCCACTCTCCATGATATTTGAGAAATTGTGGTGGCCAGGAGAAGTCCCTGTGGACTGGAAGAAAGGAACCATTAAGCCCATTTTAAAAAAGGGTAGAAAAGAAGACTCCAGGAACTACTGACCTGTCAGCCTCACCTCCGTGCCTGGGAAGATCATGGAACAGATCCTTCTTGATGCCATGTTTGGGCACATGGAGGACACAGAGTTGATTTGGGACAGCCAGCATGGCTTTACTAGGTCCTGCATGACTTACCTAGTGGCCTTCTATGACAGAGTTACTGTGTCAGTAGAGGACGACCTGTGGATGTAATCTACCTGGACTTCTGTAAGGCCTTTGACACGGTCCCCCACTACATCCTGCTTGATAAATTGGAGAGATATGGATTTGATGGGTGGACTGTTCAGTGGATGAGGAACTGGCTGGATGGTTGCATACAAAGGGTGGTGCTCAATGGCCTGAAGTCCAGCTGGAGAGCAGTCACAAGTGGTGCCCTCAAGGGTCCGTGCTGGAACTGACACTGTTTAACATTTTTATCAATGATATAGACAGGGGGTTTGAATGCACCATTAGCGAGTTTGCAGATGACACCAAGCTGTGTGGTGGTGTTGATACCCTGGAGGGAAGGGATGTCATCCAGAGGGACCTGGATTGGATGGAGAGGTGGGCCCAGACGAACCTCATGACGTTCAACAAGAGCAAGTGCAGGGTTTTGCACCTGGGCCGGAACAATCCTCACTGTCAGTACAGACTGGGCGATGAGGTGTTGGAAAGTAGCACTGAAGAAAGGGACTTGGGAGTAATAATAAGAGCCTAGACATAAGCAGGCAGTACTCACTTGCAGCCCAGAAGGCCAATCGCCTCCTGGGCTCCATCAAAAGATGTGTTGCCAGCAGATCCAGAGAGGCGATTCTGCCACTTTACTCTGCTCTGGTGAGACCCCACCTGGAGTACTGTGTGCAGGTCTGGAGCCCTCATTATAGGAAGGATATGGACCTGATGGAGAGGGTCCTGAGGAGGGCCACAAAGATGATCAAAGGGCTGGAGCACCTCTGCTACAAAGACAGGCTGAGGGGACTGGGGCTGTTCAGCCTGGAGAAGAGGAGGCTCTGGGGAGACCTAATCGCAGCCTTTCAGTACCTGAAGGGGGCCTACAGGAAGGCTGGGGAGGGTCTGTTCACAAAGGCCTGCAGTAATAGGACGAGGGGCAATGGACTTAAGTTGGAGAAGAGTAGATTTAAGTTGAATATTAGAAAAAAATTCTTTACTCTGAGGGTGGTGGAACACTGGACCAGGTTGCCCAGGGTGGTGGTTGAGGCCCCTTCCCTGGAGATATTCAAGGTGAGGCTCGGCAAGGCCCTGGGCAACCTGGTCTAGTTGGGGGTGTCCCTGTGACTGTGGGGAGGTCGGACTAGATGACTTTTGGAGGTCCCTTTCAGCCTGGGTGATTCTATGATTCTATGATGACTCTCTAAGCTATAATTTTGTATAGATGAATCAGAGTGAAATCAGAACACTATGGTATATGTTAATACTTGTTCTTGTTTCACTTATAATTAATCTAGTTCTGCAACTTTATACATGGCATATATATAAACAGGATTTGAATGAATGAAATGTAAATTCCTTAACTACTTCTACTACATGAAGAAAAGCATGAGGACTGAAGGATTTATTTTTATACTGTCTTGTATAACTAGCCTCATAGTTCAAGAAACAGTGGAACTGGAGTCACGCATGTTAAGAAAGACTGTAATCTTATAGATTCTTACAAAGGAATATATATTTTTTAATTAATGACATTATATAGACTACCTGAATAGACTATACCAGAAATTATCGATGAGCAGAAGAAGGATATCTCTTATGGGAAGTTAGTTATAGCTAGGTAGAAATAAACACAGACATCTAGAACCAAGGTAGGGTGCTAAAGTATGTTAGAGTAACACTGTGATCATGTCTGTTCAACACTGGAGAAGATTCTCCTGACTTCGAGATAGCACAGTTTGGATCTGTCATCACATAGATGTCACATAGTAGAAGGCTTTCATGTCAATTTGCTGTTTCCTACATCTCTGGATTATTATTCTGCCTTTTTAAAGCCCAATTAATGCTTAATTATTTGTAGTTATTCAGGAGTTAGTCAGGACTAATTGCCAATACATTTCTTCTGAGTGAAGCATTTAGAATTTTAATCCAAAATGTGGGAAACTGAGGTTCAAATTCCTCCGAGGGCTGTGTCAATTTGTAGCAGAATAGAGTGGATGTGGATGTTATTTTTCATTGAAATAGTAGTCAAATGTCTCAGAGATCAGGAAGGGAAATGACTGTTTTGTGACCATGAGTTCTAGTGCCCAAGCTTCAGTTTGATCTGAATTATAAACTGTAAAATAACCTGAAAAATAAAAGAATTTAGGTAATATCATGTTTGTCTTAAGAGGTTAATGTATCACTTGAATCCTTAGAGACTTACAAAGGGTGTAGAACAAATATGTCAGTAGATCCTAAAAAGGAGTTGTGCGTGCTAAGTAATCAGTGACGAAGCGTAAAGATGACTGAAAATCTTGAGCTATGATGACAGGATAGTTGCTCCAACTAATATATGTTAAAATCTTCACCCCGTGTGATATATATCCCATACTATTTACAGCTGTTACAGTCTATATTCTTGAAATTATACAGATACTATGCCTGTAGTTGTTCTAGATGTGGCAGCTAAAATGTCTTTGTCTGTTTCACTGCAACCAGAATAAGATTGCAAGACAATAGTTATACATATATGTACATATGTAATGTATATGAGTATGATAAACATGATAAATATATGACACCAACATTTAATTCAGATTTCTGAACATATAATTCTATGAACATTGTTACTGTAACATTGATCGAACAATAAAGTGTTGATATCATCAGTAATGGAGGAAAATTAATAGTCCCATTAACAATTACAGGCATTAAGAGGAATAATGGAGAGATAAGCTTTAAGTGGGTTTTTTTGTTTGATTATTTTTCTTTTCAACACACTAGCAAGTCAAGGAAAATCTTATTCATTACTTGTGCTTAGTTTTATGGAAGTTTCACATATTATCAGTTTATATAAATTCTCTGAAATGCAAGTACAAAACATTTTTGGTAGACAGAGTTATGTGTTCAGCAAGTCATTAGTACCACCACAAACTTAATTAAAAAAGCCAGCCTAGCCCTTCTAAAAACAATCTAGGAAGATCTTTATAATCTTTGCAGTGTGAAATGGAATATTAAATGTCAGATGATTTTTGGTTTCCTCATGAAGATACAACTTTGTATATAGAAGTTAATCATATTTCTGTGCAAAACATTGATGCCAGCACTATCATTTTAGACTTGATAAATCATAAGCTAACATTTTCAAGCACAATATAAAATTAATTCATAATCATTAATTCATATATGATAATTGTATGCAGAAGCCTTTAGATATTTTAGATATTGTATACATATAAATCCCAGGTGTCTTGTCTGATCACTCTTGCATTCTCTTGTGCTTCTATAATTTCATTTTGCTTCATTGGGGACTAACAATATGCAAAGGATACAAGAGAAGAGCTTTGGGTTTTTAAGCATAACACAGTACATACATACATGACTTTCATCAAAACTCACTAAAAGTCTTATAATTCAAACTAATGAAATTTTTTATGCATCCCTGAACAAATTTTAAAGGTACAAAACCCAGAGGGACATATCTCCTAGTAGAAGTGCTGACTGAGCTTTATGAATGAGCATAATTATTTCAAATAAATTAAGCAAATACCTTTAATCAAGAGCCGAATGGTAGCATGAGTACTAATTATTTCTGGTTGATGATGAGAAGACTGATTGCAATTTCCTCTTTAACTTACCTCTTTTCTCCTTCTGTATATGCCTCCAAGTTTACACATTTTGTTTCTTTGACAATTGCTATCTCATTCCTGTCACAGTATTTTTGAATCAGGAAACCCATTAAGTCTCATATGCCTCCCATCCATATTGAGGAGTTACAACATCTTTTTCCAAACTGGATATATTTCCACATTTCCTTTTAAAAGGGCTTAACGTCAAACCATGATGTGCTACTCTGTGTCTGTTGCAGTTGTGGTAGTGCTCCAAAAGTGAATAAATCAAACTAACCCTTTGCCCACTTTTTTAAAAGAATGTTCCAAATCAGGCCACATAAATTAAAGAACTTTTCACTCTAGAATAGTATATCATCTTTCTACATGCAAAGATGTTCAGTTTTGTATTTTTTTCTCAGTTAGTAGGTTTTGGCTCTCTTGACCATTTTTATTGATTTTTTAAATAAGATATAAGAAATAAATAAAAAAAATAGATTTTTTTTTTGTCCTAGTTAAAATATATCTCTATGCCCCTTAAAAATAGAAAGGATGGATTAAGGAAAGAATCAATTTCCCCAAATATCATTATAATTTAATATTTTCATTATGGGATTAAGCGTGACCCAATTTATGAGTCAGTAAGGAGATGCATAAATGAATAAATGATTTCTGTGAATATGTTTGAATTATAATTATTAATATAATTGAGTTGAGTCTTCTGCAGATGCCCAGAGAGATTTTTCTCACACTTAGCCCTGTAAAGTTCTGTCGAGTCATTGATAAAACCATTATAATGTCAATTGGTAATCTGATGGTTTGTTAATGGGTCAGGTAATTTGATGATGAATCTGGTAATATCCTAGCAGTATTTCCTACTGGATTAGCAAATTCTCTTGATGCAAAGTTTCAATCTGATTTCTGGTGATCTCTCCCAGCACAGACGCTCCAATGGCTTTAAGTCAGCACTGAGGAGAGACATTACATTCTGAAAACAAAGTTAACATATATTGTTTTCTCAAGGACTTGCCAAAAAGAGAAGCATGATACTATGTCATACATTACTATGATAAAATTTTCAGCAGACCCATGTTTTTCTTGGTATCAGGAGGAGGTTTGCCTCTCTTGTTCATATCTTCTGGGAAGAGAAATATGTTTGTTAATTCCTGGAAGAATAATATGTTCTTGCTTCTGCAGTCAGAAGAATAATAGATAGAATGATGTCTGACCCAGGCCAGAGAAAGCTGAACTGCTTGCAGTAAGTGCACAGGACTAAAACTTCAGGTCATTCAATCAGATATAGAATTAATTAACTGTTTCTAGAGGTGTATTTTGTAGACAGCAGCTTCTGAACTTCTGGCTTCAGTTTATATGTTTCCCTCTCCCTGAATTGGGCAGAACACAGTGAGCATATTCTTATGATTTCCACTATGACACAACACTAACACCTGGTGTTTCTTGTTTAAATAAAAAACACCCATAATGCTCTGACAATTTCATATTGATCATCTTTTAGTCAGGCATCTGAATAAAATGAAAAGTTAAGCTTTTTTTTTTCTCCTCCATGAGCAGCCATCATGTAGAAACCTTTATTTAGTCATTTGACTGCAGTGCACTGATTTATAAAAAAACAATCCTGAAAGTTTTGGAAAACAAAGGAAAATCTAAACTATTAGAATTTATATTAAGTAATTACATCTTGATTATAGTGACTTTGCAGAAACCTAAATGTAACACAAGAATTTCCAGAAAGCCACCTCTGTGACAACTGCATTTCCCAGCATAGACTGAAAAGGAAACCACAACAATAGTAAAAAAGGAAGCCTCGAATCTGTGAATGGAAACAGTTAAGAGTGAGTATATTTCCTGCATCTGCAAAATAAAAGAATATATATTTCTTTTTCAGATTTTTCCAAATATTTAAAAATTAGAGGTTTCTTTTGCCAGTTTCAGAATTTGTGGTTCCCAGCTTTAACTCAAAACTGAGTTTTAAGCAGAGGTTTTAAAGTAGACCAAATAACTTGCCAAGTTCAGGCTACATGCTTAATAATGTCTATATCTGATCTATAAACAAAATACCATCTGCTTAAGTTCTTATACTCAGTAGCTCTTCATTGTTGTTGGTAGTCACTCACACCTAAACAAAAACTTCAGACTTTTGTCAGGAAGATATTTTGCCCCTTTTGCTTGTACTGATCTATACTCTGTACTATGCCTCAGCTGTGTATTTTGCTCTGGTCTTTCTTGTCACTAAGAAGTGTAATAGACACTGCCTCTTTGTGAGACTAGTCTTGGCATTTTAGCTGAATGTAAACAAAACTTGTGTCCAAGTGACGGTTCCCTATGTGGCTGCCCATCAGTTTTATATACAGCAGATAGAATAGATGGCATTGTGCATAAATACTATTTCAGAAGTATTACAAAAAGCAATACAAACCTAATAAAAGCGAATGGAAGTATTACAGAGAATGATAAAGTTTTTTTAAAAGCAACCATTAATTTAGCAGAAAGAAGAGGGCAGCAGATGCATCTTAGAAAAAAAGAAATAAATAGATCCCTTGTGTTTACTTATAAAATACATAGAGATACAGATATGATAATAAGAATATCACAAAACTACAGAAGCAAAGATGGATGCCATAAAAATGTAGTCAATCTTGGGTTTAATGACTTTTCTGCCAAATTTGGTAGTGGAATTAATTGTTTCAAGCTGGACTTTTGATTAAGATTTATTCTTATCCAACATGAAGAATAGGAAATTCACCTTAGAGATCATATTTTCTGGGCAAGAAATTTAAAGGGCTGATTGCCCTACTGAGCACCTAATTTCATACAATGAACCTGAAAAGGGTTTTGCTTTAGTTAAGATGAATGATGAATGCTTTTTTTCTTTGCCAAAGTCTAGCTGTTTGTTCTAGTCTGGCACAAAGACATTCCTAATTTAACAGCTTCCCTCTACAGTACTGTACAGGACGTGTACCGTTGCTATGCATCCTGCTGACAATATGATTCATGTTCATGTAACACTGGCAATTAAAAGTGTGGTTTCCACTGACACCCCAGTATGTGAATCCATGATGTCATTCCCAGAGTCAAAGAAATTCTTCTGTTAAAGGTGATTTAAATTGTTTTCATTCTCTCTCAAACATAGATAAACCCTCAGCCAATTCAAAATCCATTCAATTAGTTTCCTTCCACTTATGGTCTTCTAAAAATCATATTGTAGTTAAAAGCCCTATTCATCAGACAGATCACTTGCAGTTGAGCTACTAAATATCTATGCACCATAAAGCCATCTTTCTGAGCAGAGCTACTGTATAATAAGTGTATGAGTTATTTCAAACAAAAAAGCTACAGAATGGTTGTTACAAATGATAGATGAGTAGATACTCCTAGGTTTTGGTAATCTCAAAGTAATAGCTTTCCTCAGGGAAGAAACCCCCACCTTTTTCTGTAAAGTCACTCTTAATAATGGATTTAAAGTCTATTTTTTCATCTTCTTGTTAGTTAGTTGCTTGACTTTTTTTGAGAACTAAAAGACTCCACCTAATTTTGAGCAACACAGTGATACGTGCAGATGAAAAAAATCATACAGAAATAGCTTTTAAGTAATATGGGAACATGATAAATAAAAATGTGTGCTCAGAACACCTGTGTCTAACCAACTTTGTCATATACAGGTAGATATTTGGACATACTTGACAAGGATGTATTGTGGATGGGAAATTAATTAGTAAAAGGGTTATTTTTCCTTCAAAACTTCATCTTTGCAGTGCTATTGCAGATGACTTCAAATCAGGAAACAATCTAAAAGGTGTAAATGTAATAAAACATGATGAGCAATGTAATGTGCCACTCATTTTTATTGCCCAAGGGAGATCATGCATGAAATACTTATGGTCTTGCCTGATCTGTTGCTTACGATTTATATGATTTGATCTAATTTATTATGTTATGCATATGTCTTGCAGTCTTCTATTGCACCTTTTTAATCTGTTTCTTGCCCTTTGCCTCCTGACTTTCAAAGGTTGACGAGAATTAGCTGCCAACAGTTGTTTGACAAAGCAGTGTGGCTTACTATTGTTAACAACCTTTACTTTCTTCATCTTGGGCATTAAAAGCTCTGAAGAGGCAAGAAATTTAGGGATTAACTCCCTTAAAAATTAATGTTAATGACTAAAGAAAAGAAACATTTCCAATTCACACAACTTCCTTGAAATCTTAGCTACGCAAATTCATGAAGCTTTTGAAAAAGACAAAATAAAAAAAAAAAAAGTCATTGCTGACCATCAAAACCAAAGATGAACTATCAAAAAAAGATTTAGTTAAACATTTTCTAGTTTGAGAATAATTTTTCTAAAGTGTAAGACCAAATTTTGAAGACACTTAAATTAGTCAGACTAGAAAAAGCTTATACTTGTTAAGACATCACACTTTGTGAGTTTTTATGTACAGGAGATGAAATGTAACTCAGCTTAAAATCAAAATGGAAATACATTGATGTAAAAGGTCTTCATGTGTAGATCTGTGTGAATCACATACTTGGTTCAATTATCAGAAGATGTTCATAATAAAGGATAGGTTATGTGGTGCTGTAAACACTGAATTCTGGGGGAGAAACAATTTTAAAAAAAAATGTTACCTAATAGAATAACAAAACCTAACCAGAGATCAAGACAATGCTGTGACTGCTACAGCTCCTGTAAACTTGGTTTGTTAGGTCTCGAAACAGTAAAAATTGAAAAAGGTGAATGACTTTTAATACATGAGCAATTTCATTGAATTCAGTGACACAATTTATATTAGTAAAATCAAGATTGATTGTAAGTATTCTCAAGATGACACTCTATTGACACAAGATGTAGCAGACTAGATTAAAAACATCTTAGCAGGAGAAACTGCAATAAACACAATATAAATTAACAATAATTTCAGTGCACAACAATGGCTAATATGGATTAAAAAATGGTGGAAAATAATTTGAAATGATATATTCGAATGTAATGCATAAAATGACACAATCACATAATGTTGAATATAGGGGAGGAACAGTTCGAAAAATATTTTTTTTCAGCCTTGGAAAGGATAAAAGGCAAAGTAGAAAGCAGTTAAAACTGCTAAATGTTTTTTCACTTACACTTCACTGTTTTCAAATATAGCATAATGAGTAAATTTGATTAAATTAGTAGCACCATCAATGACCAAGCCAGATATTTAACATTTCAAGGAATGATGTTATTCATTTGCCACAAGATTTAAACTGACAAAATGTTGTATTTCCATTAAATTTCTTATTACAGATTTTCACTCACATTATATATGCTAATAAAAAAGAACATAATTCTGTGTAAAGGAGGTGCCTTCTATATCTATATATAAAAAAATCCTTAAAATAGCTTTTTTATGATCTTGCAATGGAAGTTGTTACATAAGAAATGACAATACCTCTTACCAAGGATCAGAGTAAGAGTACACAAAGTTGACATCATTTTCTGATCTGGCATACTAAGTTGTGGTTCCGATTGAGAAGAATGAGCCATTTTTGTGAAATATCTCTTGATCTCAGTTAATCATTCACATTGGCTGCCTGTACAATGTTTCATAATTTACAGTCTGTGTAGAGAAAAAGGTGCTTGTTTCATTTCTCTAGGTGCATAATGGATGAGAACTGAAATGACTCTCAGGTGAATGAACACTAGAGGAATGCTATTCTGCTGTAATATATTATAGCTACCCTGCAAGTAATAGAACAGGAACAATGTGCCATTGTCCAAAGCTAGAATTTAAGCTTTAGTAAAATCTATCAAGTATATCAAGTGCTTCCTATAAAAGCAGACATGAGATAGTTATCTTCTATCAATGAAAATAAATCAGCCCAGAAGTGCAGCTTCATGCTTTTTGAATGATGCCTTCGTTCAGAGTATCCCACCACATCTTGATTCTTAAAGGCTATTTTCTACTTGATCTGTTATCAAAAATATAAATTCTGGCAGCACCAAAAACTTTAAAGCTTTCCGTACTACCTGACTCATAATCTCCTTGGCTGCTGAAGTAAAAATATTTTCAGATAATGGCTGGACTCTTTATGTCACTTTAAATTTTGTTACTTTCTAAGGTGAGATTGGCACAAATTATGAAAAATAAATAACATTTCTCTTTATCCATGGTTTTTAATATTAATTTCCAATTTTTATTGTTGCAGAGTTCAGTATTTGTATCCTTCAATGGTATTATTCCATTGTAAAATATGGTAAGTCAGTGAAAGAGAAGAATTGGAGAAAAATGTGGATACCCTGATTCACACTGAATCTGTTCTTTGAACAGCCTCTGCACTTTCACTGAGATGACTGGATTAAGATCCTACAGACTACAACTGTCAAATTCTGCCCTGCAGACAACGAGTGTAAAACTGTTATTTTGATTATCTAAATTATAAGAAAAAAAAGAGAGAGAACAACTCTTTCTTTGAAAGTACTTTGTGCTTTTATTCTGATTATTTCTTTCAGAGTAAAAATGTGTTAAAACTACTGTTACATTTCATGAATGGGCATTTCCTGATGTGCCTGTATAGTATGGACTCTGAACTGGATTTTCCAGGTGCTCCTGTAATACAGGTAACAGGATGTGCAAGAGTTATTTGATAGCAATATGAACACAGATGCCAGACAGGAGACTGCAGAAATAGGCTGAGCCTTCAGGGTTTACAATAAGTCTATGCTATTTCATTCCTTTGTAAGTGAAATAAACAGCTCACACAGAAAGTCATCACTATATTAGCTGACAGTAAATCAAAGAGGAATGCAATCATGGGAAGCAACAAATCTGAATTACAGTCTGCACCAGGAGGAGTCAGAAAATTCAGAATGGTTTAGCTGCACCAGAATTGACTAAAGGGATATCATGGATTTGTCAGAGTTGGAAGGAACCTCTAGAGATCATCTAGGCCAACTTCTCTGCTAAAGCAAGATTGCCTAGAGAACATTACTCAGGACTGCATCCAGGTGGGTCATGAAGGTCTCCAGAGAAGGGAACTCCACAAGCTCCTTGGGCAGTCTGTTTCAGGGCTCTGTCACCCTCACCGTAAAGAAGTTTTTTCTCATATTGAATGGAACTTCCTGTGTACAAGCTTGTGCCTGTTGCCCCTTGTCCTGTCACAGGGAACTGCTGAAAAGAGTCTGGCTCCATCCCCCTTCAACACACCCTTCAGATACTTGTAAGTATTAATAAGGTCTCCCTCCAACTTTCTGTTCTCCAGGCTACAGAGTCCCAGCTCTCTCAGCCTTTCCTCATAAGGGAGATGTTCCAATCCCTTAATCATCTTTGTTGCCCTATGCTGGACTCTCTCCAGTAGTTCCCTATCTTTCTTGAACTGGGGAGTCCAGAACTGGGTGCAGTATTCCAGTTGTGGCCTCACCAGTGAAGAGCAGAGGGAGTGAATGACCTCCTTTGACCTACTGGCCACACTCCTCCCTATGCAGCCCAAGATTCCATTGGCTCTCTTTGTGTCAAAGGTACATTGATGGCTTGTGGGTAGTTTACTATCTACCAGGACCCCCAGATCCTTCTCCTCAGAAGTGCTTTCCAGCAGGTCTACCTCTAACTTACAGTGGTGTCTGGCATTCTTCCTCCCCAGGTGCAGGACCCTACACTTGCTCTTGTTGAACCTCATTGGGTTCTTCTCTGCCCAGCTCTCCAGCCTGTCCAGGTCATGCTGGATGGCAGCACAGCCTTCTGGAGTGTCCACTTGCCCTCCTAGTTTGGTATCATCAGCGAACTTGCCAAGGATACACTCAGTCCGCTCTTCCAGGGGAAATAATGTGATATAATAATGTGATAACTGAATAAAGAAAAGTAACATTGTGATGACCTATATATGCACTTGTGTGCATAATTGAGAGATTGTATTTGATACATTGGTAAAAGCAACTTTAATTATTTCTTTATAAACAAGGAACATCACAGTTATTTTACACCACCTTTGTTAAGCACTAACTACAGGGCTAAATTTGCATTTGAACTCAGTAGAGAAGAAAGGCTAATGACCAGAGAAAATGTAAGACACAATGAAAAAGCTCAAAAGGTTATAAAATGTACTCTACAGAGAAAGAGAGGGCTTGAAAATGATGCATTTTGGAGGTAAGCCAACAAAATATGCGATGTAAGAATGTAGCCTCTGGGAAAAACTGGCACTAAGAAAAATATTCCTGCCCTGTAATATTATATTATATTTTACTTTATNTATTTTATTTTATTTTATTTTATTTTATTTTATTTTATTTTATTTTATTTTATTTTATTTTATTTTATTTTATTTTATAGCAATACTTTAAAAATCTTAGTAGCCTGTTATGAAATCACATTTTCAGGAGACTGCCTTAGTAAATGGAGCAGGGTCAACTGCAGCTTTCTCTTGTAGAATCTAAGGACACCTGGAGACACAGGGGAAGTGGCCACCAGTGTAGAGCTGCTTCACATAAAGTCACCGGAAAATATGACTTGGTTTCTTCCTTTATATGTCCATCACCCCTTCAGCTCAGCACTTACAAGCTTGAGAATGAAAGTATAGGCCTGTCATCTTTGGACCACATGAACACTGAACATTAACTTTTTGTAATAAATGGAACTTATATTTGACCTTATAATCTATTGAGTTACCAGTTTATTACTTTTTAAGTAAGATCTAATTTGCTCTTAGCGTAAGATCTTTCTGCTCTTCTTTTTTTTTTTTTTTTTTTTTTTTTTTTTGGTGTATATACACAAGGTCCAGTTGTTATCAGCTTGATGCTCATATTTAAAATCAGTTGTCTGCTTTTCACCTCTCCAGGAAATTTCAAAGAAATGACAGATGCTGATTGGAACATTATTTTACTTGTTCAGAAATTAGCAACTTTAAATAAAATAACTCCAGACAATATCCTACAGTCATTGCTTCATTTTAAGTGGCCCTTCTCTGTTGAGATGTAGAGATCTCTCCTCTAGATCCACCTTCTGCTGATACAGAGAGACCAACAGTCAACAGAGTTTCCATTTTTTAGCAAGAACTATAATTTTCATGATATATTAGAGTTTTCCTTGATATATTTTTATGTGATTGACTAAATATCTGCTCTCAAGTTTCCACCTCAATATTGCACTTCAGACTCCCCTAATTCTCAATTCTTTTCATGTTTTTCAAGCATCAATATCTAAATTAACTTCCAATGCCTCAATGTTCCCTTACATAACAAACTGCAATTTTTTACTCTTGCAGAGCACAGTACTTCTTCTATTATGGATGAAGCTACTGTCACCAGCACAAAACTCTATTACCTGTAAAAGTTTTGTCTCTTGTTTACATGACTTCTGGTTTGGTTTGTTTTATTTTCCTCTTCTCTCTGGTCTGTGCAATCATGTTGTCTTGCTTGGATGCCTTTGAGTAACTTACGTCTTACATAAAGGGAGATGTTACTTGATCATGCCAAAGCATTCTTTAAGGGCTTTCTGGCTGATTGGTTTGGTGATGTTTTTTTCCTGTCTTTTAGATTTTCTTTAATTTGGCTTTTATTCTGCTTTTCTTTGGCACATGTTGAATTAATGTTCTTATATTTTCCCAAAGACTGTAATTTCTTCTCTATTTAAAGCATCCATAACCTCACACAGATGCATTTTTTTTTTATAACTTTTCAATACAATTTAAGTAAATTAAAAAAGAATTTTTCAAGTTGTCTCAATCTCTATTTTGTCATAGATATATTCTATAGACAGTAAAGTGGCTCATATCTCCTGTGGCCTCCAAAAGAACTTCTGTGAATCTGACCTGTATGCTTCCCTTCAGTTCTCGAAAAGTATTTCCCTTAAGATGGAAATATGTTCCTGTGCCTAGTTTGTGACCTTTCATTTGTAGCCAGTGAAAGTATGGGAAAAGTATTCTTTAAAGAAAAGCCTACTGTGCTGAGGTTTTTTCCTGGATGTGCTGAGGCCACAACACAGAGAAGCCCTTGCATTCAGGATAGATTGAGGCCAAAGAATCAATCTAGAGATCTCTCGTGAGACCTGCAAAGGATTTTGAAGGGTTATAAGGCAGGACTGTTATGAAGGCTTATGCCTCACAGCAAACACTTCAACCAATATCCAAAGCACATCAACTTTTAGTCACTTTTAGAAAGTCAGTGAAGTTTAAGATCTAGGAATGCTCCTTTGAGCCTCTGCTCTTAGACTGGCATGAAGCAGTTCTACAGAGATATGGGAGAAACTGAAGTCTCATTTATCCTCAGTTTGTTGGTGAAGGCATGACAGTATTTCCAGAAAAATAAATTTCCAGCACTGTGTAGGTGGCACTCTGACTCACAGCTTGTGCGTGTGTGTCCTTGTGATGTTACCTCATCATAGAAATGGTAATATTGTTGATTTTAAATTATGTGGTACAGACACAGCAGTATTTTACAGCAATAGTGAGTCCAGAATAATGCTACTTGAAACCAGATAGTAACAGGTACTGTCACACATCTCTTCCACAGCCATCCTGCACTCTCTCACATTTTGTGATCTGCATGGCATGTGGCAGACTGTTTGCTTAGTGCAGCTAGAATCTTCCTACATATCTAAGTGCTTACGTACCAAGGAAAGCTTTGGTGTATAACTGTTTCTATCAATCAACCATCTATCAAGGCAATGTATTATTTCTAAATTATATTTCTACAGTGATTAAATTAATACAAGTTGTTAAAATATAAAATGTTAAATGTTTTTTTTTTTTCTCAGCAATGATTATTATTTTTTTGTTTCTTCAAAGCTTTATAATTGTGTCGATAAACAATAGTTTAGGACAAGCAATGGATTGTTTCTAGTCCAGAAAACCAATCTGGGTGTGAACTGTGAACTACTGCTGGTAGACTGCAGTTATTGGAAGAACTGACAGTAGTTGTTAGTTCATAAAATAATTGTTAGAACCATTAGCCCACAGAATACCAATGTGTCAAAATTTTAATGAAAACTGAAAATTATCCAAGTTGGATGTGCTTCCACTGCATGGCAATTTCGTAGAAATGAAAGCTGCCTCATTCAAATATGTTTTAAGAAACATACTTAAAGGGTATGACATGCTTTCTAGTCCAAAAACTGATGTTGAAAAAATTTGTCTCATAAACGGGGCTTTTAGGAAGAAGGTTGCATGGGCATTGTGCTCATATCACAGATTCTGCAATTAAAATAATTTTGCCTGTGTTTTTCTTAAATGAAAAAACAAAAGCCTTCAGAAAATATTATAAGAAAGTTACAAGGAGATTGATCAGGCTAAAACTGATTGGCTGAAGCTGAGACTCTAGAGTTTAAATATCGTTATGCAAAAGAGAACACTTAAACTACATGGAAATAAACAGGGTCACATCTAGTTTCAGGAATAAATTAATCTGTAGATTTGTTGACACAGTACACTGCTCCTTTCTGGCACAATGTGTATGAGGGAAAATTAAACAACAAATAATATTTGATGTTGATTTGATTTGCACAAAGCATAATATTGTATTTTCCCTTCTTTCATTTATCATATCTGATTTAATCCCAAATTTCAAAATTTATATAGTTCCCTCTGCACACTGTTTAAACAGACTGAATTAGTAAAGGATGCAGGGACTAGACGATGAGTTAAAACAAATCCTATATATTCATGTAAGAAAAGAAATTAAAAACTTCCAGTTAATGTGCAGCTAGAAAAACATGCATGTCATCAAGTAATAACTCTTTCCATGAAGTAGGCCAAGCGTCATGTCTGTATAGGCTGCTCTAGTCCATATGCACAATTTATAGACAAAATTGATGTGTGCAACAGGTAAATTGTATGCTTCCCTATTGGAAAAGAGTAGGAGAAAAAAAATTGTTCTGAACCTTAATAATGTACTTTTGAGGAATTGAAAGTTGTTTTGGTGAAAATGGCAGTAAAGAAAAAATTGCAATCAGCCTCTCTCCAAAGAATTTGTTCATTTTGAGACCATACCATCACTATGGTATTTTTTAATTTCTGTTTTATTTTTAATGGAATTATTTCTAAGAGTTTGTGTTAATTAATCAGATCTTTGTTCACAGTTGCAAAGGATATGTTATATAAATGTGACGTGCTGGGATTCCTGCACATCTCTATTCCCATTGTTTCCACTTTGTCATAGTAACTTTAAAACTTACTGTCTCAAAATGCCTGGAATTTACAATAACTTATCTAGAGACAGAAGTCATGAGCATTGGCTATATACTAGGGCCTTGAGTGACCTATAATATGGAAGACTGCATAAACAGGAACATGTGGGGTAGGACAAGATGTTAGTTTTCTTCACCATCTATAGCACTTTTGAGCATTTCTAGCTTAGCAATTGAGCTATTAGGATTTTTTTGACACATAGGTGCAGAAGACTGTTTTTTTCTTGCCGTGTGTCATTTGCTGCCCTTTATATAAAGTACAGACACCAATTTCATGAATGGCCACACTTTTTCCCTTGACTATTGTTTCTCCTGTACATAATGTAATGGCACATTAATATACATTATAGATAGCTCTCTCTGAGTTACCTTGGTTGTTTCCATCTCACCAATCTTTGGCATCTTAATAAATTAATAAAATATTTTCTAGTTCATGGGATCTTACTTAGAGAATTACAGGAAAGGTGTGGAAGGATGCAGAAATTGGGAGTGTCAAAATTTTGGATTATGTGGTGAGGAAGTGCCAAAGTACAAAAATTACAAGGCAAGTCAGTGCACCTGTGTATAGGTCTTGTGAGGGTGGGACACAGGGGTTAAAGCAGAGAGAGCATGGATTCTGTTGAGTCTTTTTTGGGTAGAAGACACTGTGAAAAGCATAGCTCTGACTGCACTGCAATGCCATTTTAAAGGACTGTCAATTTCAAGGAAAGTTATTTTGCATGGTCAGGACTATAATTGTTTGAACTTCCTTAGATATCGGACATCAAATTTGCCCACAAAACACACTAAATGAACAAGTATAAGCAAAGTCAGCCTTTCAAGAGAAGAGGTCTCAGAAAAGTTCTGTAAAGCATTTGCTTTATTGTAATAGGGCATCAGCAAAAGACTGAAAGAAATTGAAGATGACCATGAAAATAATGGACATTTATCATGCTGTGAATCATTGTCAGGGAATGACAGAAACTCAGCCACTCAGGAAATTCTAAGTCAAAGTGAACAAAACACTTGAAAATGTATTAGTTGAAGCTTAGTTGAAGAAACTGTCAGATGAATGAATTAAAAAACCCCTTACAATATTGAGTCTTTTACCTCTTTTACTTCAAATAATTTTGATAGAGGAAGCAGAACAGAAACATGATGGGATGAGGGAAGTAAGAGGAAGTGATGAAAGAAGAGGAAAGTCTGAGTTAAAGCAATTTAAATCCAAATGTATAGAAGAAATGTAGATAACTAGGAAGCAGAAAGGTTTCTGTAGTCTATAAAATGGGAAAGAAAAGAAGGTAGAAGAAATAGGAGTAAGAAATAAAACTCTGTGCATAAGTATAGCACCATACAGGAAAATAGCAATTAAAAAAATACATGAAAGGAGTTAGCAAAAAATAATAACCTGTTGAAAACAAGCCACTTAGAGAAATGCAGAGAGAAAATTGAAGTTTTGTATTTTATTGTCACTGAACACAGCAATGAAATTATTTTTCTCAACTAAGACATAGCAACATAAATTGAGAAGAGAAGTGTGAGACATCTGATCTTTACGTGCTGAGATAGTCTCAGAAGACATTTTATTGCATCTTAAAATTATCTAGTAAATTAAATTGGGTTTTAACTACCATCAAATCAAAAATTTATTTTTAGTGTTTGTATTTAGCATTATGTGTCCTAACTGGGATTAGGAGACCTTAATTAGATTCTTTTTCTAATCAATAAGGCTCTGAAAATCTTTCAACCTGCCCTACTTTTCATATAAGTTTATTATTCACAGAATTATCTTTCAATCAATCCTAGTATTTGATATTTATGTAATCATGTCTTTACTTCCAGCTTTCTCAAACTTACAGGATTGAGAGGTACCTTACGCAATTGAGTATTTTACTGTGTTCTTCTCCCATCCATTGTACTATTTAAGTTAGAGTTGTGCATTTTTCACCATCTTAGGATAGGATCACTCTGAGGAAATGTTTTAGAAGGCTTTAGCTCATTAGCTGCAAGCTATATGCAGGAAGAAATAACAAATGAATGCTATTGTTTCTAATATTAGTGCTTAAGTACATCTTGGAATACCAAAGCAAATAAATAGGAATGTCTTAGAGTCATAAATGTAAAATAAAACAAATTACCAATTTATCACAAATTTTAAATTTAAAGTGAATCTATCACCAAACATTAAGATGAACAATTCAGCACATATAATGACAGGATAATGATGACATAAATATCTAGTTGAGGGACTGAAATGTGTGCTTTCCCAGATCTCAGCCAGAGTTATTGTACAACTAGTGTGGAGAGTGGAATTTATTTGGTGTGCCTGTGAAAACTCTGACCAAGCCTAGAACAAGAAAACCTGTTTTATGTCTAGCAATTCTAATTTCCAGGGTGTATCCACATCAAGAGGGTGGACTGATAACAGGTCTTGCTCACAGTTTCACCATGTAAGCTATTGGCCAAATACATTGTGAATTGTTGATTAGGAGACTAGTAGTTTGCTACTTTGCATACTGCAAAGTGGCTTTTCCATTCATGTTTCTCCACTGATAAATATCTTAAGGTCTACTCTCCAATATAGTAGTCTGGAAAGAGGCCAGGATTAAGTTGTTAAGATCCTGAAGGACCTTACTCTGCTCAAACCAAATGCAAAGTTGAGATCTCAGTCAGAAACTTGAGCAAACATTCAGGATCGGGAACCTGTAGGGAAACACCTGCTTCTGTGTTTTCTTCTACTTGTTCTACAGTGGACAAGTGCTGGCTTTGTCCTACACGTCTGTGCAGTGCAGCAGCCTGAAAAGAGAGTTGTCTGGCTAATGACTGGCAGTTACAAAAATCTATCTCAAATTACCTCATTCATTATTTCTTGTGAAGGGTTTAAAGAAGCTGTGTAATGATTAGCTAGAGTTTTTTTAACCTAGGATTTCTGACTCCTTGTTGGATTTATATGCATGTTTCTTTATCATGCTTTTCTGCAGGTTGGTGTTGCGTCCTCTTTAGGAAATGAAATATCTGAATAAATGGAGCTTGTCTATACAAGTGCAACATCTCAGGGAGTTTGATCTAATTAGTCTTGCATTACAGTTTTGACTGGACTTCTGCAAGAGATAGATTTCATTGAAATGTAAGGATTTTAAGAGATCTGCACTTCTGCTCTGAAAGATGTTTATTAAGTATATCCCTTTACTCCAAAGGCAGATAGCTCATAAAATACCTAAGTATCCAGTACCACCTCCTCATACATAATTGAAAGCTGAAAATGGAAAACAGGCTATCCTCTTGTGTGCAGCAGAAAGGATCTGTTTTTCACCCCCCTTAACATTTTTTTCTCTTTCTCTTTCAACTAGGAAACTTTAACAAGAAAATAAAAAAGCAGAAAAGAAAAGGAAAAGAAAAAAAAATGTCAAAAGAGAAAATGTCACAGTATTATATGGATGTGATAGAATGGTCCCAGAGAACAATCAACAGTAATTTATACTTGGCATACTAAGTAAACAGACAACTCTTCCAAAATTACAGTATTTTTGAATGTCAGAAAAGACTATGAAGACTATTAGAAAAACATTTTAGATCTACTCAGTAAATGCTATGCCAGCTAGGAAGAATATAAATTATCTTATCTCAATGCTCTAAATTTTTGGAATACTTAAATTTTTTCATCTTGAAAGTGCTGCTATAATTGTATGCATTGATTTTTTTTTTTATTATTTGTTGTTGTTGTTGTTAAAACTAGAATATCATCATATGAACAGAATAAGAAATGAGTCTGTGCTAAGACCAAGTCCTTTCCAAGCTAGTGGACTATTTTCTTTTTGTTTGACTCACATTTACAAAGTACTAGAGGCTAGACAAAAAAATTAAGACAGATTTGTGGCTGGTCTTTTATACGACCTAAATGAATTCCATTAATTTGATCCAGAGAAAGACAGTCTTTTGTAGTTATAGGTAACTTTCATTCTTCCATTTTAGTACAGGAATTAAGAAAAGCTGTAGGTTTTAAGTTAATAGAACTGAGTCTCTTGAGAATTTTTTCAGTCAATGAATTCTTGAGTTGTACTTCGTGAAGAATTTTGAGAATCTGTCTTTTTCAGACAAAGAACCCACACCAAAACAGAGAAAAGAAATAAATTATATGTCATCTGTGTCAGGTTTTCTCATGCATTATACACATAAGCATGATTTATACTGATAATAATAAAATTGACAGAATAAAGATGTCACAATTCAGTCAATGTCTCTAATTTCATCTCGGTCATAAATGGCCTGAGCTCTGAGAATGGTCTTAAAAGGCTTGATGGAAGAGAGCCTCCTGTCTGGCTGTGACTGGCAACTGAATCCAGAAAAAGGTCCTCTTACATCTCAGCCTTTGACTTTAAATCAACCATGACTGACTGTAGTATTTTCTCTGTGGAATGTCTCAGTGGTCTGGGTCCTAGTGGTTATGGTCAGGAGCAGGCTTCACTTTCACAGTGCACAGCCAGGGTGTCCTGGCTGTGTAGAGAGAGGTCCTTGGAAAGGTCATAGCCCATTGTGGCTTCTGCATGGGAAAACTTGTCTGCTCTGGAGCAGCTCCACATTCATATAGGCTAGCTTGACCTGGGTTGTTTGGGTTTTCTTGTAGAAGCAGTGCCTTCCCCCAAAGATCAATCAAATTCTTTCTTGCTTTGGGTAATATGGCTTTGGTATGTCTGTAGGACATGTGAGAACAGAGGTGGGCCATGATTTTTGGTGCCAAAGGAGAAGACAGCTTTAGAGTAAAGAATTTTCCATTTTAAATCCTGTCTCTTTGATTTCCAAGGTGTTCTTCTCCTCACCATCCTTCCATATGGCTAGTTAGTCTGGTGATGCCTCCAGGCTAGAGATAGCAGCAGCACTGGAGCCATGTGGCCCTGTATCTCAGCTAAGACCATGGCTGGGTGCATGCAATCCATCACATATTTTGCCTCCTCAGTGAACAGGTTGTCAGTAGTCAGCCTGGCAGCTGGAGAAAGAGGAGCATTTTAACTATCTGTTTCTTATGTCTACTTTCAACTCTTTCTGTTGAATCTAAGTTAATAAACTGAAATACGCCAACATGGACTAAGAAGTCCAGCAGCAGAATGTAATGACCCAAGGTAACCTTGCTGGCAAACCTATAGATCTTAATAGCTTCATCAAGAGAAGTTTTTGTAAGGATATGGTGGGTATTAAACACTGCCTATGGTCTAATTTGGGTATGTATATGCATTTAGTATCTACTCCCTAGAGCTTACCAAATGAGACTTTGAAAAAAAATAAATATCTACATTTCAAACCAAAGAAACTTGAAATCATATTTATAGGATTTAAGTGCTTGAGCCCTAGGCCTACTGGTTATGTAAAATTAATGTGAACTCCTTTCCTTATCAATACATGCATTCCCCCAAGTACAGAATATTCACAGAAAATAGTACTTTAAACAACAGTTTGATTTTAAATATTATTTTGGTCATTTTACAGGCATAAAATATCATGTTAATGAAGAAAAGTTGGTTGCAGATTCTTTATTCATCTTTCCTTTGTTAGAAGGATAGTACCTGAAGTCAATAGGGAAAATACAAAACATGATAAGTAATCTGTAAGAAGGAAGGTAAAATGGTTAGTAAAACACCAGCAAATCTCATTAGCTAAATCCAGGTTCTAATTTCAAAATAAATACTCACTCAAGTGTTAGATTGAGTTAAACTAATTTTGATATTGATATTTTCAGAAGCTCATTTTGTTCAAGTAAGAAATAACCCTTGGACTTCATCCTCTTTCTATTCTCCACTCTTAAATTCCTACAGACTCATTTACTGGATTAACTCCAGGGTTGCCAACTTCCTGTGTGGGAGTCACAGGACTATATCCATCCCATGGGGTAGGTCTTTTCATACCCTAGCTTTTGGGAAAGGTAGAGCATATAGAGCAAATAAGTAGAGTTTCTGTGCTAGGGGGGGTCATGTCACTGAGAGCTCTGCTACGGTTAACTAATCTTGGGATTCCTGCTTATTGACGCATGCTCAAGCCTTGGTGTCAAAATGCCAGAAAGCGTCTACTCTGGATGTAATGATGTAGCAGGCAGCTGCTGATGCTACCAGGCTGGGGATAGGCACAGATCCATTAATACCAGGTTGCTCAATTTGTCTGTCTGACTACCTGGATGTTTCCTTGACTGCTTTTTCTCCACCCATCCTCTTAATCACAAACACTGGTGAATCTAGTGGTGGGATCCGAATGACAGATCTGACAGGTCTATTGTCCTCTTCAAGATGCTATGATCAAGCATAGGGCTTCCCAGGAGATATTCAACCTGATCTAGTTGAAGATGTGTCTGCTCATTGCAGGGCAAGGCTGGACTAAATGACCTTTAAAGGTCCCTTCCAACCTATGTATTCTATGATTCTATATTCATGGGCAACACTGACAAATTTTGTATACTTTTTTGTCCATTTTTCCATTTCTCAGCCCTCCTTTCCAAGACATTTGTGGCTCCCTGTCTCTTTGCTGGTCTTATCCCAAATAACTACCTAACAGAATTACTTATTCTCTATTGGTCCCAGTTTTGCAATATCCACCAAATTTAGAATTTCTGATACCTTCACCTGTGTAATCTCAGCCTCCTATGGTGCAACTGAAAGGGTTACATAGGTACAGGTAGTCTCAAAAGATTCACAGTACTCCCCTCCAAACACCTGGGAAGTTCAGCTGTTTCTCACATATCTCCCTGTTAAGCATGTGTAAAATCCAGCCTTCCTTCATAGTGGTATCTACAACTTCTGCCTGCATCTCGCATTGTTATCTCTCATGTTCAATACCTTCTTGGGTCATGTCCAATAGCTTTTAATGTTAGTCTGTTCTCTTAGGTAAACCTCAAGCCAGATCCTAGTCAATGTTTGAGTTAGTTATCTGTGACCCTAACCTCGTGCTTAGCCACTTTTAGAGTTTCTTAAGATCTCAGAAAAATTATATTTCACAGTAGAATACACCATTCCTTAAGAAATCGTGAAGACTGTCATCTGAATAAATGGGAATTATTGGTATAAATCTACACACATTCTGAAGAGAATAAACTCATCCAATAACAATTCTCTGCTATTCATTTGTCATTGACAAAAAGGAGTATTAAAATCAAGCTGTATGTGATACAAGTTGCTCACAAGCAACTAACAGAACTATACAGTTCATATCTGAACCTCATATTACTTTGCTAAAATTTTAGTTATAACATTTATTGAAGTATTGTGTGTGCTTGACCAAGTGCTTCAACAAAAGAAAAGAATTAAATTAAAATGGATATTTTCTTCTGCAAAATCAGGTCACTATTTGGTTGTTGTACTTTCTTGCAAAGAACTGTGTTTGTATAACATGAAGCATTTTTCAAAGTTCGCTTAAAGCCTGGAAATCTAAAGTTTGCCTGAAATCTGGAAATCTAAAGTTAGAAATGATACATATAACACAATACATATTAATCTATATTCCAAGTGGTGCAGGACCATTTGAGAGGGCAGAACTTGAGACACAGAGCTACTGTTGTTCACAGATTTGGTCTGTTTAAACAGTTATGCATCCTTTACTAGTTATACATCTATATGCTCAAAGGAAAGATTCTGATATGTAGGATGAGGCAAATGAAGGGAATTGTTTCCTTCCTCATGATGAGTAGGTTTGTCCTTTGTTTCTCTGTGTGAACCTAATTTAGCTTCATGCACTCTGTGAACTGGGGGGAAGAATGATGCACATTATTTGACAACTCTTCAGTCATTCAGTAGGCAGGTATATAGTTTCAAAATATTTCCCCGTGGATGTTAATTCAATGCATAAATACAATGAGCTCCTCATGAGATCTTGAGCATCAAATATGATTCAACTTCTATCTGCCAGCCATCATGACTGTCTGCTTCTCTCTCTCTCTGACCCATCTTACAAAAATTGAATTTTCCAAGAGAAGCTCTGTTCACTCTAAGTTCTCTAAATGGCACAAAGATATTACTGAGGACCAGGGCCTTTGGGTTTTTTTTGTTGTTTTTTTTTTTTTGTTTTTGTTTTGCTTTTTTTTTGTTTTGTTTTGTTTTTTGTTTTTTTGTTTTTTTTTTTTCTAATTTCTAGTACCATGTAGGGCTGCATAAAGCTGTAAGACAAAGTTTCTAAATTCTAGACTAAAATAATTTTCATTTTCCTTAAGTTCCTTTGACAAAATTAGGATGAATGACATCCCAGGAATTCATCTAGTTTGCATTTCTGTCCCATCCAAACAATTATTTCTAAAGGTAAGTGTAGAGAAGATGTATATTTAGCCAAGTAAAGGCATAATGTAAATGGTACTATGTTGCACATCATCTTGGGAGAGTCAATGTGTATCAGGGAATACTGGGCCAAGACATGATGAGAAAAATATAAGCTGGATGTTAATCGTTTTTATACCAGTGGAAAATTACCTTTTAAATGCAAATTTGTCTTTAGCATCTGCAAAATAGTTGGTATATAGTAGAAGAACAAGATCTCACTAAATAAAGGTCACAGAACATGCAGGACATGGAAGAGGCTTTGAATCTTTCAAGTGTGTACATTTTTCTTGTCTAGATAATCATTACCTCATCAACATGATGGATTATGCTCCTCATCAGTTAGCATTTTCACAGCTTTTAGTAAGTTGTATGCAGTATTGAACCATGTAAGTATCTAGAATTCAAAGAATTGTTTATACCCTGAAACATATAGCCTTTTGTGTGGAAATTCTTGGGACATGTGAGATGGAATTATCAGGTACACCCATTTCTACATAATTGCACAACAGGAGATGTAATGGGAAGAAAAAAAAAAACAACAACAACAAAAAAAAAAA